>CM042891.1:10892255-10954255 GCA_023653495.1 Melastoma candidum | reverse complement strand
TTCAGGACATGAAAGGGGCCAGACACTTTAACAAATACCAAACACTCAAAACTCATTTCCTCTTCATATTTATTATTACTACCCGATCTTCCTCTTTTCTTTTATGATTGATGAGCCGGAGGAACGGCTGTCCTTCGTCCACGCAAATCGATCGTGTCAGACTCGAAGGAATGCAAAATGTGGGGGTGGTTTGATTGGTTTCTTCCTATTGCCTAATGGTTAGGCTTGCATTTTACAAATCTCGAATCTCCAAATCACTTTACACGACGACCACGGTCATAATAGTAGAAATGATGTTAAAGTTAGAGACGGACAATACGTTCGGACGACCCTACAACGTTGTTGTCAGACGGACGGATGAACGGGGGGAGTTGTGAATTCAACGGCTGATAATAATCCAACTCCATCACTCCTCTCTCTCTCTCTCTCTGTTTCTTCGTTGCCAAAAAAAAAAGAAAAAAGAATTTCAATCTTCAATCCGACTGACATCGACCCATCAACTCATCATCATCATCATCCTCCATCTGCTACCTTTGGACGTTTTCCATGATTTCCACTCCCCTCCGTCCTCCTCCGACACCGCCCTTACATATTTTAGGATATTCACGATACGACGACCTCTACTGGGTTTTCGTGGTGAAATTAATCTTTTGACTTTATTGTCGGTAAGGAGGAATAAGGAAGCGAAAGATTAAAAAAAAGCAATCATCTTGCCCATAACTCTATCTCTCTCTCTCTCTGAACCCCCCCCCCCCCCCCCCCCCTAGTGAACCTCCTCGCTGGTTTTTGGTATTTCCTTTTGATGATGAATTCTCGGATGTGATCGGTGTTTTTGCGTTCTGGGTTTTGCGTTTGGAAGTGAAAGGTTGGGTCTTTTCCTATCCGATCGGATGTTGGTTTTTGTTTTGGCTGTTAAAAGTAAAAAGGATTTTCCTTTGCCTTCATCGGCGTTTATGTTTTGTGGGTGTCTTCTTTCTTTGGGTCGATTTGGTGGCTCTGGGACGGGAGAAGTTCCCACTGGGTAGGCAGTTCTGTTTGATATACAGTCGGATGGTCTTGGCTTGCGAAAATGGTGCTACTTCTGTGATCCCTTGCAAGTGACTTGCTTCTGGGGGGAGTGAGCTGTTGCTGAAGAAATTTTGCGTCCCTCCGGTTTTGATGTGGATTTCCACTGCTAGTGATATGACTATTGAGTGTCTTGATGAACACCTGGTGTTGTTCGCGAGGAATTTCGCTACGACTGCCGTATTGCTGAGAGTCGATGTGCATGAAGCTTTGCTTTGTCAATGCTAAGAAAGATCAGGAAAACCTTTTGGGCTAGAAAGTTCCAGTTGTTTTCATTTGTTTCATGATATCCCTGTGTTTTGGCAACCGTGCTGCATTGTTCTGACTCTGAATAAAGATGATGTTGTAAATTTCAGGTGCTTGAAAGCTAGCTGCAATATACGTGGAATTCCAGGTTGCCAACCTGAGTTGCAACTGAATGGGTTCTGAAGGACCTCCTCAAGCCATCACCGTCAACATTACCGGTTTCCAGAAATTCCATGGTGTTCCTGAAAACCCCACGGAGACAGTTGTGAAGAATATAAAAGAATATGTGGGTAAAAGGGGATTGCCAAAAGGTTTGACGCTTGGAAATTGCAGTATTCTTGAGACAGCGGGAGAGGGTGCGTTGACTACCCTTTACGAGACATTGCGATCTGTGCTTCCCGGAAAGGATTCTCCGTCTTCTCAATCTGGAAGAATTTTGTGGGTGAGTTGCCATATCATGGAAGCAATTAAGTTTCTGAACAGTGTAATTCGCGATAATGGTCTCAAGTGCTGCAGTTTAGCTGGACAAAGCAATTCAACAAATGTTTCAGTGTGCCATGAATATGAAAAATGATTTCAACCTGAACGCCAAATGTTAGATATTAAGCTAATTTGACTTGTATAAAGTTAAGTGCTGTCTAACTCAATAGTCTGACCTCCCTTCCCATGACCAGTGATGGATGAATAAATTCGAGGGTATTACTGAATGTTTTCCTCACTGCATGGGCGACAATAAAGTTGTACTATGTGGGCGAGTGAAAGTAAAAATTTATCCTATTTCCAGGTGCATTTTGGAGTGAACAGTGGAGCCACAAAATTTGCCATTGAACAACAAGCTGTAAATGAAGCTACCTTTCGCTGCCCAGATGAGATGGGATGGAAACCTCAGGTTTGATTATTAGTACGTGGCCATTTTTTCTCATCAGGACATTGTTATGTTCAGCCGGATTTAACTGCCATTGTTCTGCAGAAATCTCCGATTGTTCGGGCTGATGGTGGAATTTCACACATAAGAAAGGTAGATTTATATATTTATTTATTTTACTGCTTGTTCTGTAGTTACTTGTATCTGTGGAAGCTGCATCAATGGAGGACGTAAATAAAATGTTACTCTACTGTGTGAACTCTCGACAATTTACCAGTAATGCATGATGACCATGATGTATACCAGATTGTCCCCAGTTATAAATGGTCATGGAGTGGATCTTCATTTAGTGAAGTGTTTTCAGCTTCATTGAACAGCGTCTCATAGTGTCTTAATGCTGTCTTTGGGTAGATGGCCAATTAAGGCACCTTTGGGATTCTTGAAATATATAATAATTAGCCGGTGCTTCCGTATATAAAAATTAGCCGGTGCTTACGTTGGAAGTACTTAATTGTGTGCTTCCTTTGCGCATTTTCTCCTACTGTGTTTGATTAGCTGATTTTATTGCAGACCGCTCTCCCTGTAGATGAACTCACCAAAGCATTATCTGCGAAGGGCTTCGATGTGATGATATCTGACGACGCAGGCAGATTCGTGTGCAACTATGTCTACTATCACTCTCTTTATTTTGCGGAGCAAAACGGTACCAAATCTCTGTTTGTTCACGTGCCTCTTTTCGCAACTATCAACAAGGAAACCCAAATGCAGTTTGCTGCTTCCTTGCTGGATGTTCTTGCCACCTTGTGCTAACAATTGCACATACCCGTCTCCCGCTGTCTCCAGCTCTTTGGGTCCTGATGTGGCTGTTTGTAAAAAAGGCCAAAAAAAAAAACCAAACAAAACGAAATGGGTGGGATGTCTTTCCCAAGTTTTTCTGGGAGAACTAAATGTCCTCATTGATCTTGGGTCTTTGGGTTTTTTTCTGAAACTTTGGCTTGATGTTGGTGATGCTATGTTATATGGTTCTGGTTCGTGTCATTTGTGTCTGTTGATCTGCCACCTATGTGCGTATGAATCATTCTCGCTTAGCCAGGTCTGGAACTTCCCAACAAAAACCTGGGTACTGCTACTTCTTCATGGCATTTGCATCCATGAATAACATAAAAGGCGGCTTCAACTGCACATTCTGCATCTGGGCAAAACATTGTTGCGAGTATCTGTTGCTGATTGTACATTATTATTTTCAAAAGAAAACGAAAAAGACATGGGAGGATGGTGTGGATCCATGCCATCTGACTGGCGGTTGCTCACTGACTCGGGGACTCGGAAAGAAAAAGTGAGGGACAAACCCGGGGATAACTTTCTTTATTCATTGCATCATCTTTTTGTATTATTCCCAGGCCAGAACAGGTAGGTGTGTCTGTTAGTTGGACTGTTGGAAGAGGAATTGCCTCCTTCCCCTGGACCACTGAATCCCAGGATTTTTTTTTTTTAAAGAAGAGAAATAGAAGAAATACTCCCCAAGTGCTAGAAGAACAACAAAAGGAAAAGGCTTGGTTTTCTTTGAGGAAAGAAATCTGGTGGACAATGGCATGCACCCCCCCCAACCCCCAACCCAGAAAACACAAAAAGCAACATTTGAAGCTAAGATTCTCAGACCTCCTCCTCTTACCAATCTGTGTGGTGGTCCTTCTACAGGCTCAAACCTTTTCTTCTGTATTATATTAACTACGATTTGGCGTGATCCAATTCACTCTCGTTAAGACCACAACTGTGGACCAAGTTGTTGAATTTATTAAGGTTTCGGAGATGTAGCAGAGGAAGTGGAGTTCACATGGGGATGAGGAGGGGGCTTGCCAAGAACAGAAGAAAAGGCCTCTGTGTTCCTGCCCACAAACATCCTTTATCAATCTCCCAAAAGAATATTCAATCCGTACCATATTTTTTATCACACGACTTAAATACAAAATGAATAAGACTAACAGGGTTGATCCTCTTCCATCCAACCACCATATTCACTATCCAAATCATGAAATGATTATTGATGTAGCCGCCATTCTATTCTGCAGTTCACGCGTGCGTGCTCGACAGTAAAATCTTCAAGACATGCCTTGGAGGTCGATTGATGGAGATGGATTTGTATTTGTTAAGCAACAATTTGTGGCACAAATGGCCAAAGCAGGATTAGTCAAGAGTCTCGTAGGAATGGGACACTCCCTTTGGCTAGACTGCGGACAAAACATCGCCACTTACATTCCCTAAGTCTCTTGGATCAGAAACCGCATTAGCTGGTTTTGTCCGGAAGAGACAGACTTGTTATAACTACATAACTACTTAGTTTGAGTACAAACTACGATATATGTATTATGTTTTCTTTTACTCCATCAACACCTTTCGACCTCCGACTGGGTTATCTTCTCCGGCGTGCCCTCCAAGATGCACGCGGCTGGTGGGATCATCGGCGTCTCCATGGTCCCGTATGCGTTCCAGCAAACCGGGTCCGTCACGTACTCCCCCTGTGCTGGAAGTAGCTCCACCTCCGATAGAGTTAGGTTCGTGCAGGGGACTGCGTCGCTGCATGCGAACTGCATCGGCTGGCTCCTCGTGTCGTACGTTCCCTTGATGTTCGAGTAGGACACGTCGGAGACGTAAACTGCCGACGTCTGGTTCGCACAGCTCTTGTTCAGGCAGTAGTACTGGTCGACGATGATGGGGTTCCTGACCATGTCCATGTGGATGTTGTTGAACGTGACCCCGGAGACTGCCCCGGATCCTCCCTGCCAAGTCTTGATCCTGACCCCATTGGCCGAGCGCCTGATCACGGAGTCCCTCATGGTAATGTTCGAGACGCAGGCATGGGAGTTCTGTCTCCCTAGGCTGCCAATGCTGTGGCACGAAAAGGAAGGACTTACTTTAAGAAAAGCAAAACTAGCATTAAGATCGAAATTTATTTTGTTAGCACGTTGATCGTACCTTATTCCACGGCTGGGACCACATGATATGTTTCTTATGTCTACATTAAAGCATCCCGCTCCGATCGATACACAGTCATCTCCTGCATGGACAGGCACATAACCTGTTGATGCGAATCTTATTTGCGAGGGACAAGGAAAGGGGAAAGGTTGATTGTTTGGATGGATTCTGAGAAGTTTGTGTTATGGTATAAAGTTGGATATCACGGAATTGTATATCCTGACTTCGTTGGTGTTCTCGATATGTGTTCCGTTGGTGTTAGGACTCGTAGAAGGTGATTTGATGGAGAGAGAATCGATGCTCACGTCGCGGCATCCGTCGAAGCGCAAGTGAAACTGGGGGCTGTTGGTGACTTGAGTTCATGTAATTTTAGATTGGAGCTCATGAAGAACCTTATGGCCTGAAACAAACCGAAACAGTAGGTGAGAAGTTGTGAGGTGATCGAAATTCAGGGAATTGTCGAGGATTTGGAAACTTGCCACGGGACTATCACATGGACCTGCGGATGTCGATCCATTTCCCTGTTTGATAAAGAGAAGTTCAGTCAGTGAAGCTGTTCTCTATTTCTTTTCTTCGCGTTTGGACTCAAGACAGTGGATGATTACCTTGTGCGGCTTGCAAGGAAGATCCCACCATTTGTCTCCCCGTCCATCGATGACGCCGCCTCCTTGCATCGACAGTCCATGGATCCTGTAAAAGATGAGCCATTGCCTTTTGCCATTCCTCTGCGGCCATGAACCAGGTCCGTCCGGCGCCACTATAGTGCCATCGATCTGAAAATTTATTTATATTCACAATGACTCTTTCCTTCCTTTCATTGCCCAAACCAACCGCCACATTCGGCAGACGTGCTTACTTGTACCACAAGGTCAGCCCGACAGGGTCCAGTGAAGATGATGGACTGAATCAAGAATGAGTGACCATGAGGGACAAGCAGGGTTGTCGACTCGGCGCCACAAGCGGAATCCCAAGCCGCTTTGAATGCCTCTGTGTCATCGGCTAGTCCATCCCCCACTGCACCGTACTTCCGAACATCAAACACAGTAGGGTCATCAGCAGTATAACTGGGGGGAGGAGCAGCAGCAGCAGCAGAGCCTACAGCGGCTTGTGGAGCGGGAGAAGGAGGGAAGGAAATATGCGACTCGACAGGGGAGCTCCCCCGGTTCTTGTGAAAGTGAGTCCCGCAATGGACTGCCGATAACATGAAGCTGAACATGACCAAAGAAAGTAGGATGAAGGCGAATCGCGAGGAATGATTGTTCATGGTGAGAATCAGTTGATGAAATTCAGGGAGGGGTGAGTAAGATACAAGTAAGATTCAGTGAAGCTAAGAGAAGAGGATCGCTTGTCAATTCACTAGATTAGTCCACACCCACATTAACATATAGATGTGGGGGCGTTTGAAACTTGGGCAAGAGAGACCGTGACAAAGTTTTAGTGTAAGAAAGGGGACAAAAAGTGGGAGAAGGTTTTCAAAGTTTACTAAACAACTGACTTGCAAGTTGAAGGAGTTTTTGGTCAGGTTTATATAGTGAGTAGAGCGAGGGAGGGGGGGATTGGGGGGGGGGGGGGGGGGGGGGTTTGCAAAATTGTGTTTCTGAGTGGGGGAGGAACGGCTTGTTTTGAAGGAAGTGGGTCGGTGAAGTTTGTGGGGAGCGCTACATTTTAATAATTGACCACAGAGCCGACCAAAATTCCATTGAAATGGAGAATGAGATTGGCTTTCTTTTAGAAAAGGTTTTTAGTAAGCATGCAACAGTAAAGTTGTTGGTTGGGGGGGGGGGGGGGCTTGGGAGAAAAGCATGCCAACACAAAGTTGGGGTGGTTTCCCAGTTTTGTTATTATAGGGGGTGAAAGTTAATTTTGAAAAGAAGTATAAACTCATGGCAAAGGGGAGTGTTGTTGCAAGTAGAGTAAGGCTAAAGGGTGCTGTCAAAACTGATCAGAAGTTATTGGGTCTCACGTTTATGTTGCCAGAAAGGGGTGAATCTGCTTGGGGTGCTGTGTTCAGCTATTGATTGGTTGGAAATGGCAAGTAGTAAGTTCTGCTGTCAACAGATGGATGGATGGATGGATGTATGGGTTTGAGCCTGAAGGTCAGTTGGAATAGCACGATAGGCTGGTTAAATTTTATGGGGAAGAGGTTGCTATTCCTATCAATCTCCTATGACAATCGCGGATTCCAAAAATCGTAATCCTCTTATCATTTCTACAGAATCACCGATCATCTTTCACTTCCACAGTTCCTCGCTGGTTTTTAGTGCAGATAACAATGGTTAGGCCTTAACTGTTAAGTACATAAACAGAAGGCTGGGTATTCTGCTTAGACTAGTCTACAGCAGAGGAGGTTGTTGTTGCTCAGCTGCCAAGTGTGAGACGCATTGACATTGCCAGTGATGGGCAAGCAAGGAAGCATTGGCACTCTTGCTCAATATACTCTTCCATCCTTGGTTCAAGGCCAGATAATAAAATCACTATCCCATCCTTTACATTTGATCAAACAGATTTCGAAGATGGAAACCTCTTTCGGGCTTCATCTGCACTAGCACCCGCATAGTCCTTATTCTGAAATTTCCTATTCCCTTCTGGTTTAATCTCATGAGCCCTTAGCCTGAGGGATTCCTTATATACCACGTCGGATGGCGACGCCCAATGTGGGACTTTTGTCATGCATCAATTAGCAATACCACCTTTATTCTTCCTTCCACCAGATTTCCCATCAAGTTTCCTCCTGCCAAGAAATCAGATATGACAAGTGATCAACGGGAAACTATCAGTCACATAGTTCTAAATCCCAAAAAGGACAGAAAAACAATGCCGTTGAAACTAAAAAAAAAGAATCAACGGATTCAGGACTAAATGCTGCAACTGGCGGGACGCAATAAAGGATTCAAAAGACTCGAACTTTAAGGTGTTCTGGGGGTAGTTGGAGCTGACAATGGATGACCCAGAAACGATTTTGAGAAGAAATGCCGGGGAAAGCAAATGGGCGGCTGAGAATGTTGAGCAGGAAAGAAGATGGATGGGGCTTAAAAAACCCTAACCCCAGGAGTTTGATTATGCAAATAAATTATGTGAATTAACATATCAGAACGGAGTGTAACATAGTCAAGTATTTTTACATCATTTACATTTTGCTTGATAACCAAAATAGAGGCTTGATGCATTAGAAAGTTGAGTTCAACCATGCAGTTACTTTTTATGAAGTCCTTCCCCAAGCAACAACACTTCCCCCTGTCGGAAACAAACCAACACACGTTTGACCATCGTCTCTCACGGGGGCCGTTAACTAAATAATACGGTAGTTAGTTCATTGACTTGAAAATGGCCAAACCCAAGTTACTCAAACGGAATAGTGGGCGAATAATCCTGAACACGACCCGACAAAAACATCTGGAATTTTGTTAATCCTTTCGGTTCGCGTTAGAACGAAAAAAACAATTTGTCGGGATATATTTTTCTAGGACTGAGGGCCTCCATCCAACAGGAGCCGCCCAAAACAAGTTCCCTCAAAATGATTGAGACAGTATTAATGTTTTTTTTTTTTATATATATGTATGCCAATCTGTCCGCCCCTTTGTTTTGTTTCTCAGAAATCATGCTTACCACACACGATTCAATGCACGGTCTGTTGGTTTGTTGAGTTCTTGTTTGTGGGTGTGAGGGAGAGGAGGGGGAATCTAATCTAATCTCTGGAGCTGGGCATAAACTGAAAACTCATCATCACCTACCACCGATAACACCATTCCCTCCTTTTCTCAATCTTCCCTTTTCGGACAGTTCCCCTGTTGCTGCTATATTCCATTCCCCTCCCCTTTACTCCTCCTCCCAACAAACTACTGGGTTTTTGTTTTCGGGGCTTCTCGGTGCGAGTAGAAGAAAGCTACATTCCAGCTTAGATTCAGAATTGAGACCCGAGTGGGGTGTTCGTAGAAAGGGCTTTCTTTGGGTTGTCTTGGATTGATTGAGGCTTCATTTGGGTGTTTTTTTTGTTTATAGATCTACTGAGTGGGGATTTGTTGTTCCTTTCTTGTAAATTTGGCAAGGTTCAATCTTGTACATAGATCTGGGCTCCGGATTCTGTCACTGTGACTTGTTTCCTGCTTGAAACCAAGGTGGGTTCCCGTTTTTTATATATTACTGAATTTTTTTCTTGCCCGGTCTGGATTTTGAATTTTGTTCAAGTCCCAGCTCATTCTTATTCTGAATTTCTGGAATGCAGTCATGTGCAGCGTTAGGTTTAGCCATGATGGGCTTATTTTTTAGTGGTTACCTTTATTGGTTAATCGTCTCCATCGTGCTACTTGTTGCTCTCAATTGCTTGCTAATACTAGTTCCTAGGAGTTCCAGACGTGATTGTATAGTGTTCTGCTTCTGTGATGTCTGGTTTTGGTTGAATTACTCCGGTTTTGTTTCGAGGAGATGCTGAATGCGTTGTGAGTATGCGCTTGAGGGAAATTGTTATTCGGTTATGGCTTTTTGTACAGGCATTGGAAAGATGGGGGCGAATCTCAGTAGCGGATTATCACAATCGACTCCTATTTTCGGCTTCAAGGTGTGGGTTGTCATAGGAATCATTGTTGGGTTATCTATCATTACAATTCTGTCAGTATTGTCGTTCTGCTTAACGTCGAGAAAAAGATCAGGGAGAGCAGAGAGACAAGTTTCATTCAACCAGATTCCAACAGTGTCAAAAGAAATCAAAGAAGTTCGCGTGGAGAAAGTATCGACGAGTAGCTTTGCTCCCCGTGATGGAATTCTTCTCACCATCCAGGACAAATCCAGTGACAAGGAATCAGATAAAGTGCTCGTCCATCTTGGTGTGGAGAAGTTGTATAAAGGAGACAATGGTAGCCAGTCCGGTTCGTGTCACCATACTGATAGAGATGGTTGTGGATCACTATCAGGCGAAGATTCAAACTCCGGCATTGTCAAGGCTCACAAGCCTTCTTTTAATTTAATAACTGCCCCATCTCCAATTACCGGCCTTCCCGAATTCTCACAATTAGGCTGGGGCCATTGGTTTACACTAAAGGATCTTGAATTAGCTACAAACCGCTTTTCAAAGGATAACGTCATTGGTGAGGGTGGCTATGGAGTTGTCTACAGAGGATGTCTGATGAATGGGACTCCAGTTGCAGTTAAGAAGATTCTCAACAACCTGTGAGTCTAATAACAGCTATTTTAAATTCCATACTCGAATGACTTGAGGTTTTATGCTGACTTTTGCTTCGACAAAATAGGGGCCAAGCAGAAAAAGAATTCAGAGTTGAAGTCGATGCTATTGGACATGTTCGACACAAAAATTTGGTTCGTCTTCTTGGGTACTGTATGGAAGGAACACACAGGTATTGGTCCTATTCACTTTTATGAGGTTGTCTTATCACTTAATCGTGTTCACGAGTTCAGAAATAGGTCGTCCAACAATAGAGTTCATACATAAGTGTTGCGATGAAAAAACGAACTGGATTGAACTGCCTGGCCAAGTGTTTAATCAGTCTGGAACACCTAGAACTTCCAGCGTCGAGGTGTTAGAATGTTCCTTTTTTTCATTCGGTGTCTCAGGATGCTGGTTTATGAATATGTAAACAATGGAAACCTTGAGCAATGGCTACATGGAGCCAACCATATTCAAGGATATCTCACTTGGGAAGCACGCATGAAGATTCTAGTTGGCACTGCAAAAGCGTATGTCGAACCCCTTTATTGACATTTCCCACAAGGTTAAACTGCATCCTCAGTTTGATTGAAGGTAGTGAAATTTTGCAGGCTTGCTTACTTACATGAAGCCATAGAGCCCAAGGTAGTGCACCGAGACATTAAGTCAAGCAATATATTGATTGACGACGAGTTCAATGCGAAAGTTTCTGATTTTGGTTTGGCCAAGTTGCTGGGTGAAGGAAAAAGTCATGTTACCACTCGTGTCATGGGCACCTTCGGGCAAGTTTCACCTTCAATTCACATTCTTGGGACCATTAATGGCTGGTTTTTATTTAACCTGCATGGTAACTATACATTTGTTTACAGTACACAACTTTGTGTTGTTATTTTACAGGTATGTTGCCCCTGAGTATGCAAACACTGGCCTTTTGAATGAGAAAAGTGATGTCTACAGCTTTGGTGTTGTCTTGCTCGAAGCCATCACTGGTAGAGATCCCGTAGATTATGGTCGACCTGCCAACGAGGTATGGAATTGTATCTGTTCTTTCTTTATTGTCAATGGCTAATTGCTTATATCTAAGGAGTACTATTCCTCTTGTTTTTTGTCCTAATTCCATTGGGGTTTTGACAATCGCTTTTGTTCTTCTTTCGTATTTTGTCTGCTTGGTTCCCGTTGGAAATGACTTGGAAATTTTCCAAAAAAATCTGACCATAAGATTACAATCTTTCAGGTAAATCTGGTTGATTGGTTGAAGATGATGGTTGGTAGCCGGCGATCTGAAGAAGTGGTTGACCCTAACATTGACATGAAGCCATCAACCAGAGCCCTTAAGCGAGCGCTTCTGACTGCTTTGAGGTGTGTAGATCCAGACTATACCAAGAGACCTAAGATGACCCAAGCTGTAAGGATGCTCGAATCTGAGGAATATCCCATACCCAGGGAGGTTAGTCTTGATATTCGCTGTTGCTTAAGAATCCGTCAGCAAAATCAAGAGGATGCTTTTTCCTGCATGTTCAGGACGTATTTTGTAGTTTGTCAATTCAATTTTCTAGGTTGCAACTATTTTATTGTTTTACAATGGTGGAATTCGCTTCTACGTCCGCAGAATAGGTGGCAACGTAGAACTCATGGAGGCAGCATGGAAATCGAGTCTCAGCGGGAGAACTCCGACACCGATCAGAGTGACTACACAGGCTCTAGATTGGACAGAAGAACACATCACGAGTCAGAATAACTGGAAGATTGGGATAATTTGGTTGATATGTGAACAATGAAGGATGCACCCGATTCACAATGCCATGAGTTCGCCGGCGGGCAAGGCAGTGCAGGACCCGGAGTACTAGCAATTGCTATATTCCTTCCTTCATTCAAATTAATATTTGGTTGTTTCCTCTCCCGTCATTTTTTTGTTTGCCTTATTATGGAATTGTATAATATGATGGAACAGCAAGTGCCTAGAGCTTTAGGACTGGGTACAGAACATATTCCTCGTGTAATTAAATCACCATTTGGAGCCCAGCCGCACTTGATTTGGTGTCGCAACCCATCCTTGTATCATGTCATTTTAGCAGAAAGATGAACTGGGCAGTATGGAATAGAGATCATCAATCAACCCTTCAGCTAAAGATGTCTTCTTTCTTTCTATCCATCCTCTTAAAAAAAACGAGATAATCCCATGACGCGCCTTTACTCCTAAAAGTTGCAGACAACTGCACTGCAACATCGCACTGATAGCGTCACTCTCAACTTCAGCCCCGGCAAAGGGAAGAAAAAGAGAGGCATGGCAACATGCAAAAAGGAGGTCTTCTTGGCGCTTACATTATTTTAGTTTTAGTCTAAACTAATCTCTCCACGACAGAAAAAGTGGGAAAGTCTGGTAGAATTGCTTTCTGGCTTAAAATTTCAATGATCATGGAGGGGGGAGCGATTCCTGGACGTGGGTTTCCGATACAGACACATGGGGGGATGTCTCTCTTCCTGCTTTAGCAGAAAAGTAAGTTCTGGGTTGGGTCCACTTTGTTTTGACCCATTCTCGAAAAACTTAAAAAAAAAACTCATATTGGATTTAAAAGCTGAGGTTTTTACAGATTTTACCCATGAGATGCGCAGGAATCTAAAAGCTGAAGCCTTGCGTAGTAATACCCAAAGTCTGCAGTAAGGCATAAATGAACACTAGTCGTGAGGTACGAGGATACCGGGGGGAAAGAAAGACCTGTGTAAGAACTCACAAAGACTTAGCGGAGAGACAAAGGCAAAATGAGAAACGCAAAGCAGGTAGTAGGCAGGCAAAGGGCGGCGGCCGGGCTTTTGCTTAGCAAGTGCACTGCTTTATACTGGAAAGAAAGCACATTGCACAATGGCAAAGTTTGTGGTGAATGGATAACGTGCTTTCGTAATGCCAGATCCCTTTGATGACTGGGCCTTTCGGATCTTTTTGCAAAAGGAGACTGGGTGGGCTGGTGTTTGGACAGGACAAGAGAAACCACAATTCATTTTGATCCTTCGGGACAAAGTAATTGTCTCGCCAACCTTATTACAAGAATACTACATGCAACGCACAGTCATCCTCATCCTTTTTTTCCCTTTACCTTTTCGTTTTTTTGTCACTGCTTTATCTTCAACCATCCTTTCTCTCTCTCTCATGTGGGGTTTTGCACTGGGAAGTCTGGTATTTATGTCTTTTAGGACACAGGCATTTAACTCCCCCGAGTGACATTCCAAAACCCAGTTCGGGAGAGATTTAGATCCCCCCCGCTGAAACTCCAGCAATGGCTGCCAAGTGCTCTTGCCGTCTTCTCTTTGCGGTCGTGTCCCTTCTAACTGTTTGCTCTCCAGGTGAGCGTGGATATTGCTAAAGCGAAGCGAGAATGCTATTTTCCCTGTTCGTACTTGATTTCTTCATGTTTAGGCGTTGCTTGATGTGGGGTTTCAAGCTGAGTGCGTGCCTCACTTGATCTGTGAACTAAAGTTTTGATCTTTAGTTTTTCTGTTGTGTTTGGGCAGGAATGCTGGTAGTTGTCGGTTACTCTTTTCGTGGTCAGGCAGGGTCTGGAATCCAGTCCGAGGTTAGGACCGTTACGTTTTGCAAGATGCTTGAGGATGAAATTCCTGCGTGCGGATCTTCGGATTACCTCTTTCTCAGTGAAACTGTTGTGGAGAACCTGATTCTTGCGGGAGCTTTGTCTCGGAGACCTAGTAGAATACCCTCTCTGCAACACACAAGGATAGATGGTATAGTATTGGATTTTGGTAAAAGGAGTGGCGATCTTCTTGAGTTACAGAGGATCTTGTCTGAAGTTGGATTGGTCCGTGAGGCACTTGGTGCGGTAAGGATTGAGGATGGTGACCGCAATGTCAAGCTGTCAGTGGTTCTTTCCCTGGCATTCCTAGAGAAGTTGTGCAGAGTTGATGGAAGAGATAAGCTCCATAGCTTTTTCAATGGGTTTAAGAATGTACTGAGTATGGTGATTGTGGAGGATGACAATTTAGGGAGGGGAGATATCGCTTCATCCTTTGTCAATAGGGCTATTTCTGTTGTTCCTCCCGACAAGTTCGTTTTGGCACTTTTTATCGGAAGGCCAACGCCTCTTGGCTCATTTGACGGAGCCGAGTCAGCTTGGACAGTTTACAAATATTTGCAGAGCAGCTCTCATTTTGGTATTTATTTAGTAAAACTGCTGGCAGATGCTTCAGGAATGGATTTACATTGGAGGGGCAGAAAGCTCTTGGATGCAACGGCCACTTCAACGCTGCCCATGACTCCTGTACAAGCTATGCCGATCACCACTCCAGATACTTCTACTCCGACAATAGTAACTGTCCCAGGAACTACTCCAGTCACGGTAACCCCCAATATTCCTTCAACTACACCATCCACATTTCCATCAACCACTCCTGTTGTATATCCTCCTGTGAACCCCATCACCGTACCAGTTTCTAACCCTGCTGCAACTCCTATTACTGTCCCTGGGGCTGGGGCATTACCGGTTACTAATCCTGTGACTACTTATCCATCTCCGCCTGTAAGCACTGTTCCAGTCGCCACACCAGTTACTAATCCAGTTGGCCCACCGGCTGTGACAAATGCACCGGCGATTCCTGGACAGAGTTGGTGCCTAGCCAGGGCAGGAGTAACAGATGCGGCACTTCAGATGGCAATAGATTATGCATGTGGAATAGGAGGAGCAGATTGCTCTCAAATTCAGGAGGGTGCTAGCTGTTACATTCCCAATACACTCCAAAATCATGCATCCTACGCTTTCAACAGCTACTACCAAAGAAATCCAGTGGCAACAAGTTGTGATTTCGGTGGGACTGCAGTAATCGTGAATTCAAATCCTAGTAAGAGACTGATTTGGTTAATTTGGTTCTTGACATGCAATGGATATCAATATTACCTGACATTGTTCTACTTCTGCAGGTGTTGGTTCATGTGTTTACCCAAATACTGCTTCCGTGGCTACCCCGGCTACTGTAGCCACTCCTTCAACGGCTACAACCTCGTCATCACCAAATCCGACCAGCGTCGCACCACTTATAAGGTAATTGATATTCATTTCTTTATTTGTTCTTTCGAGCTAGATGCCTGTACCTGTACCAGTTTTAGTGACCTATATATTGAAAACTTTTAATTGAATTGCAGCTCTGGAACTCCCCCGGCTGTGGTAAATCCGGTGACCGGTGCTCCTTTAGGCTTTACGACCGAGAGTCCACAAGCCATGAATAACTCAACATCTAGATCTGTTGCATTGGTCCCTGGTTACCATGTTCTCATTCTTTCTAGTTTGGTGGCTGCAAAATTTGTGCGGGTGAGGTAAGTAAGAGGTACTAAATCTCCACGTGCAACGATTCTGCCGCCAAGCATGACTTGAATCCGGGCTTTAGCTGCTCGAGAGATATGTACAGGTTAGTTCCAGGTAGACACACCATGGCAATGGCGTAGGAAGCATGGCATCGCTGATTGCTTGCTTGAATCTTCTTTAATATTGTCGCAGAAAAAAGCAGCTTATTTTTCTTTTTGAGGTCATAGTAGCGGATTGATCTGACATTGTGAGAGAATCGCCTAGCTGTGTGAATATCCGCAAACTAGATTATGTTTGTAACTTATGCTTTAGATGGGAATCATTTAAATTAATGTATTCAAATAGTTCAAATGCACCTGATTTGCTGCTGACTCATTGGTGACAATTCTTTAGCCACCTTGTTACCATTAAATATTCGATATTCCATAGTCCCAGCTTTATTCTGATGATGGATCCCAGGAACAAATCCCCAGAAATAGCAGAATCACAGAATTCATTAAGCCCACTAAACCAGTTACGCTGATCATATTTTCATTATACACGAGAGATTTAATCCATTACATCTCAGGGTCTGTTGATTTAGAACAGATAAATATACACCTAAAGGTAGTAAAAACTGCACAGAGCTAACTACTACTACCTCTGCTGCAACTTACTCTTGATTTCGGCTTTAAATGAGCCAAGAATGCACTGAAGTTCTATCTTTTAGAAAATAAGACCAAGATTAACATTGACATGGAAGCGACAAGTTTGAACCCGGAAGTTTCCCAGAAGTTCTGCTTGTCGCTAGTAACATGACCATCCTGTTGCTTTTTTGCTGCTAACTGGTCTTTGAGCTCCTTCAGAGCTTTCTCTCTTCGCTCTCCCAACTAATTCAATGGTAACAGTGAGTTCAACAATAAGTTAAAGAACGGAAGAAAGAATGGGGAGATGATATTTCAAATATTGACAATGGGATCTGTAAGAAATGTGAAACAAATATGCAGATCCGCATACAGAACAGGCAGTGACAGATGCATTTCAGAGGAGTTCGACTTCAAAGTTAGATGGTATTGAAAGATACGTACCCTTTGCAGCTTCCTTGTCTGTGTTCGAGCTTCCTGAAGACAAAATTCCAATTTCAGCACCCTCTTCTTGAGTTCCTGATCAGCTCTTCGCTGCTTTTCTAACTGTTTGACAAAACAGGCATAACTTATAACGAAAACTAGCAGGAGGCATGATTATGAGAAATTCACATCATGAAACAAGGGTACACAACAAATATATTTTCCACAATGGATCTAGCACCTGAGATTCCAGGTCATGGGTCTTTATCTTCCAATGTGATGACATACTTCTGATTTCATCCTTTAGTTTAGCTATTTCATCATCCTTAACAACCAACAGCTTGTTAATATTGTCTATACTCTTAGGAGAAACCGCTTCCATTATCTTTCTCAGTTCACCATCTTTGGTTACTCCAGCTTTGGTCACAGCTTCCATGATGTCATTCTCGATTCTGAAGACTTCATCTTGTAATTGCTTTTGGGAAGACTCTCTAGCTTGAAGATCCCTATGAAGGTTATCTAACTGCTCAGCCAACCTGTTCATGCGGGTTTCATGTTCCATAATGGAAAGATTCTTTTCATCCAGTTCCTTCAAGAGTGCTAAGCACTGAAGTTGGGCTGACTGAGCTGATGTGGCACTAGCATCTGCAGTCGCTTGTGTGATTGCTAGCTGTGATCTAAGAGCATCCAATTCCTTGATGTACTGCACCGTCAACCGAAGAAATCAATCAGATAGGTGAACTACATGTGTAGAAACAATGAAACTCTTGTACCTCCTACACAAAATTGCAATGAAGACTAACAAAGACAAACATGCATGATCCCAATATACAGATGCAAACACACAACACAGAGAAGGCAACGGGAAGCAACCTCCTGAGCAAAGCCTGCCGAGGCTTGAATTTGCTCGTTTTTCTCGTCCAATTTATGGTGCAGCTTGTCGATCTCCTCGTCTAAACTCCTAGCTCTTGTCTCTGCCTCCTGACACAAAATAACAATTACACATGAAACAAAACAAAATACCCACAAGACAGAATCTCCCTATTTTTCCACTACAAGAAAGCACAGAATGCTGTCATCTCTCTATACCATGAAAAAGTAGATCCTTCAGTAAAAGTCCCACAACATAACCCCAGAAAAGAAATCCAGTACCCTTCTGTCCAAAATCACACCGACTCAAATCATTCTACCATTGTCCGGACATAAAATAGCAGATGTAGGATCATGAAAACAATTGCACATGCCTGTCTCGTGAGGGTTTCGTTGACAAACAACTGCTCCCTTGAGGCAAGGCGACTCCGGACATCTTTCAACTCAGCAGCCAAGGACACAACGTTCTTCCTAAAGTTCTGCTTCTTCTCATTCAAATCCTTCAGCAATGGATCTATCTCCTTCCCCGGAATCGAAACCGCAACAACGGATCTCTCAGATGACCCTGACATGCCTCCTACCCGAAACGATCTTGGGCAGTTGACCACGCAAGACAAAGCAACCTGTCTTGCTGCTATTCAAACACGACTATCCTATTTCCCCATCCTTACCTGCAATCACATGAAAAAGCAAAAAACGGGTAGTCGGCGTGCATTAAACTCTACCCTACTTCAGGAAAGTTGAATCTTGATTATGTGCCATACAAAACACATAGCTGTCGATCCCGGGGAGTCTTATCTCAGCTCAGATAATAAATTCCCCGAGAAAGACAATTGTAAAAAATTAAAAAATAAATCAATACTTCGAAGAATTGTAAATCACACAAGGTACTGAATTCGCCTTCACCCGATCACGCCAAGAAATTTTTAGAACTTTTTTTTTTCTGGGGAAAACGAAATCCCGCCTATTCAGGGAAATAAAGCTTATTCAAATCAAAACAGGTCAGTCGCGGAACTTCCCCAAAAACCCAAATCGAAAACGACTCAAACCTGAGAAGGGTAGGGTCAAAAGCATGTAAAGGAAGAATCTTTCATCAGACTACAGGCAGAGCTGAACCATGCAAAGCAGAGAGCTACTACCTAAGCGAGAGCCATGGACGTTGGGATGGGGATGGAGATCGCAGTCAATAGCGGAGAGACACGCACGAGCTACCAAGAATTTATTTAGTCTTATTTATAAAATAGCGGAGAGACACGAGCTACCGAGAATTTATTTAGTCTTATTTATAATAAATATATCGTTCAAACTTACTGATTGCATTTTTCAAACGAAGGGGGGCGACTGCGATCGTCTGGGAGGGGATGAATTGAACAACTCGTGTTTGAGCATTAAATGGAACAACGTGTCGGGACCCGAGCCGAGAGACGTCGTGTAGGGTTGTGGGGGTTGTTTTGGTAGGTTCGGATTTTAGAGGTCCGAGCCTCGGTGTTTCTGACAGAGACATTTGAGGATAGGGACAAAGTCCGAGGCTTGTTCGAAAATTGGATTTCAAGTCCGAGCGCGGCAAAATCCAAAATACACCAAATGGTAAACCGATGACGGCGATGGCATGGCAAACCGGTCAGCTGCCACCCCTTACAACTGCACTCCCATCGATCAATGTCGTGCACACTTCAAATGAACTGCCCGCGGAAAGTATAACTTGCAGACCAGGGACGTTGAGGACTTCCTTTTCAAGTTCTCCATGACAGGCGTGAACTTATGCTGTGTTTGGGAGGTTGGAAAGCAAAGGAAAAAGAAAAGAAAACACATCCCAATAATATTTTCTCTCCTAAAATTCAAACTTTTCTATCATTTTTCTTTCTTTTCCGTTCTTTTCTAATGTTTCCAAAACTCGGTTCTTCGGGTATGCATCAGTTCCGTGATTTTGCCAAGAATACAGTCCACAACTGTAAAAACTTTTGCCAAAATCTGATGTCAAGTAACGTGTTAAACAATATAATATAAAATTAAGCTTAAGTAAGATGCGGTAACCTCAAAAATCCCGTCTACGAGTCAGTGTGAAACCCGCGCGGACTTCACCAGAACGAAGACAACCTCCGAATTGGGCTTAAAAATTGGATCCCATTTAAGGCAAGGCTAGGAAAGCCCAATATACGGCCCGCGATTATAAAAGTAGGAGGAACGAGGAATACATTTAAGACCCGCCCACAGGAGTGAGTGGAGCGCTAACACAGAACAATCGCCATCACCTAAGAAGGGGGCAATAAGTGACCCCTCCTCATTCCTAGGGCTGAAACAACCCCCCCCTTCCCCGTCTACAACGATTCTCAGTTTGACCGCACACCCCATTATAATATAGCTCACATACTCACATGCCCCCAAATCAATCACCTCCCCACAAACATTTTATACTGATCCCATGAAAAGAATTTACCTCCTATCAATAATATCATCGGCTGTCATCCCATTTCCACCGAATCAACCTTTTTTTTTTGCATTGAACACCACCCATCACGATTATGCTATTACATTATATGGGAAAAGCCAACATAAAGTGCCTGGCCTCTAACTTTTGATATTTTGGTTACAGAGGACCAACCATCAGACTCATTTTGACAGTCCAAGATGCAGCCAGAATGAATGTGACTAGAAAGTCCTTGTTTTAACGTGTCAATCAGAATCCAGAGTTATTTTAAATGTTTTATAGCTTCTTCCACCGTATCATTCAATAGTCCATATCATTGGGTCTCCACCATCCAAAATCTTTTGCCAATTTGCAACTTTTTGTCCTTTGCTTGAGGTTCAAGATACTCCTTTCTCCTTGTTACCAGGGGGAGCCTATAAATGCTTCCTCTTTTCCTTTAAACCTCTAAACCAGGAGACCTCACAGCTTGTTTCCGGGTGTCTCCTTTTATACGAGATCTTCTGGGATTTGATATGGGTGGCAATATCAACAACAGCAACAAGAACAAGAAGAAACCCTCGCCTCCCGATTCGGCACGGTCGACGTCAAACCCATCCTTCTCCCTTTTCGGATTCCTAAAGCCGCGGAGGATGCAGAAGGATGACGGCACCCGGGACATGGAAGCAATGACCTCGATGAAGTTGAAGGTGCGGCCTAGCGACTATGACCGCGGGCGGTACGTGGCCGAGCCGGGGATCGACAGGAAGGCTTCCGCCTTCATCGAGAAGTTCCACGCCAGCCGCGACTCTCCCATCGCGGTCTGATTAATTTGAGCAAACTTTTGCTGCATGTTGCTGCTTGAATTGGGAAACTCCTTGTCTTTAGTCGGATATGTGTATAACCCGGTAACCAAAGATCATGTAATTTTTAAGCTATATTTTGTACATTTAGAAACTTTGAATATATGCAACAATAAGATGGTGAATTGATGATTTTGTTGTTTACGATCAACAGGTCTCTCTTTGACGTTTGATCTATGCCTTTTTTAACTTTGGCCCGACTTAGCCATTGGGAAGAAAAGCATATGAGAAGTGTGACAAAAAACAAAGTGATCGGATAATAAATGGTTCAATCAAACATAGTTTATACAACTTAATTAGTTGTTAATAACATTGTTTTGATAAAAGTGCCCTGTCTTAATAAATTTACAAAATATATGTTTATGGCATCAACTTTAGGCAACTTTCTGTTTTGTCGTTAACTTTGTTATACAATTTTGTCACAAACTTTTGTTTTTATATTGATTGTGGCCAATTTTGAAATTTTTCTAGTGAAAGCCAAACAAAGCCTTAATATAGTCTGACCCGTGTCCTATAATAGTGGATTTTCAACCTCTCATTCATTCGCCTCATAATTCACTTTACCCGTAGTAGCAGCCCCCTAATAAAACAACATCCGACATTCATCGATTTTGCGTATTTTTTGACAGCATCAGAAACTATCGTCTTACTTCGACTTCCAATTCACTTGATTTGTCCATCAAAATTGTAAAATAAAAAAACATACGAAAGGTTTCAATATTATTTCCCATTTTTTATAATTTTTTTCTTTTTTAGTCGGTAAATAAAAATTGTCTATTAAGTTCTGTTTAGCTTATGCGTGATAAAATTTAAGATTGGCCAAAATCAAAATAAAAACAAAAATCGGTGATAAAACTATATAACAAACTAAGTTAACGACAAAACATAAAATTAGACTTAAAATTGATACCATAAATTAATATTTTGCCTAATAAATTTTTACAGAGAATAAACGAGAGACAACGAGCTTTGCTCTAGCCCTTTTGGCCATATTCAGAAAGTATCCAGAGACTCAGAGATACTAATAGACAGTTATTCTTGTTCATATATGAACAAGCCACCATTAGTGGAGGAAATGTTTACTGAAAAGGAATATATTAGTTCTGAGTCAAGTAAAGCTTTTGATCGATTCAAAAGCCCTCAGTTATGAAAGAAAATCTGTAACATTTTCCCTTAATTTGAATACGTTTATTGTGGTGTTTTGCTAGGTGCATGGAGTTCGAAAGTACAACCAGTTTAATTTTAAATTATTACGACGACATCAATCTCGTCCCTAACTGATATAGCGAGAGTCGTGACACTATACAAAGAGTAATTAGTACGCAAGCAAGACAGATAATCATTTTAAGAGAGAAATAGTCACAATAGTTTCATCACAGCCCCTTCTTCACACATCGTACCATCACATCATTTCACCTGCATGTAAATAATAATAGACACCACAACATTAGTCGTGTTGTGACAAACAGAGTCGAAACTAGCCTGCGTTAGGAAGGAAGTGCATGCATACTTGACTTAGACAGCAGACTGAAGAGTAGTCGAAGCAGGTTTGTCCGATGCGATGACCCAAACAGCGTATATGATCCCAGGAATGTACCCGAGTAACGTTAATGCGACACAAATCCATAGCTCCACCTGGGACAACAATGCAACAACCACGGGTAGCAAACTACGCCTCCTGTCTTAAAACAGAGATTCGGTTGTGTAAGAAGGGACCATTACCGAGCACCCGAATTTGAGGTAGACGCCCAATGGGGGCAAGAAGATATATATCGTTCAAACTTACTGATTGCATTTTCAAACCAAGGGGGGCGACTGCGATCGTCTGGGAGGGGATAAATGGAACAACGTGTCGGGACCCGAGCCGAGAGACGTCGTGTAGGGCTGTGGGGTTTTGGCAGGTTCGGATTTGAGAGGTCCGAGCCTCTGTGTTTCTGCAGAGACATTTGAAGATAGGGACAAAGTCCGAGGCTTGTCCGAAAATCGGATTTCAACTCCGAGCACGGCAAAATTCAAAATACACCAAATGGTAAACCGATGACGGCGATGGCATGGGAAACCGGTCAGCTGCCACACCTTACAACTGCACTCCCATCGATCAATGTCGAGAACACTTCAAATGAACTGCCCGCGGAAAGTATAACTTGCAGGCCAGGGACGTTGAGGACATCCTTTTCAAGTTCTCCATGAAAGGCGTGAACTTATGTTGTGTTTGAGAGGTTGGAAAGCAAGGAAAAAGAAAAGAAAACACACATCCCAATAAAGCCTTTTCTCTTAAAATTCAAACCTTTTTATCATTTTTCTTTCTTTTTTATATTATTAAAAACAGTATTAGATTCGATTCTTCGAGTATACATAAATTTCGCGATTTTACCATGAATATAGTCCACAACCGTAGAAATTTTGGCCAAAATCTAATACCATGTAACGTGTTAAATTATATAATATAAAATCAGGCTTAAATTAAAAACTGTATGTCAAACGATAAGATACGGTAACTCAAAAAATCCCGTCTACTGGTCAATGTGAAACCCGCGCCGACTTCAGCAGAACGAAGACAACCTCCGAATTGGGCTTAAAAATTGGATCCCATTTAAGGCAAGGCTGGGAAAGCCCAATATACGGCCCGCTATTATAAAAGTAGGAGGAACGAGGAATACATTTAAGACCCGCCCACAGGAGCGAAGGAGCGTTTACACAGAGAACAATCGCCATCACCAAAGAAGGGGGCAAGAAGTGACCCCTCCTCGTTCCTGGGGCTGAATATAAACAGTCCCATCTACAACGATTCTCAGTTTGACCGCACACCCCATTATAATAATATAGCTCACATACTCACTGCCCCCCAAGCAATCACCTCCACACAAACATTTTATACTGACCGCATGAAAAGAATTTACCTCCTATCAATAATATATAACCAAAAATCATCGGCTGTCGTCCCTTTTCCACCGAATCAACCTTTTTTTTTGCATTGAACACCACCCACCTCGATTATGCTCTGGGAAAAGCAAACATAAAGTGCCTGGCCTCTAACTTTTGATATTTTGGTTACCATCAGACTCATTTTGACAGTCCAAGATGCAGCCAGAATGAATGTGACTAGAAAGTCCTTGTTTTAACGTGTGAATCAGAATCCTGAGTTATTTTAATTGTTTTCATAGCTTCTTCCCCCCTACCATTCAATAGTCCATATCATTGGGTCTCCACCATCCAAAGTCTTTTGCCAATTTGTAACTTTTTGTCCTTTGCTTGATCCTTTCTCCTTGTTACCACGGGGAGCCTATAAAAATGCTCCCTCTTTTCCTTTTAACCTCTAAACCAGGAGACCTCACAGTTTGTTTCCGGGTGTCTCCTTCTATACGAGATCTTCTGGGATTTGATATGGGTGCCAATGTCAGCAACAGCAACAAGAACAAGAAGAAACCCTCGCCTCCCGATTCGGCGGCACGGTCGACGTCAAACCCATCCTTCTCCCTTTTCAGATTCCTAAAGCCGCGGAGGATGCAGAAGGATGACGGCACCCGGGACATGGAACCGATGAAGTTGAAGGTGCGGCGTAGCGACTCTGACTGCGGACTGTCCGTGGCCGACCCGAGGATCAACTGGAAGGCTTCCGCCTTCATCGAGGAGTTCCATGCCAGCTGCGACTCTCCCACCGTGGTCTGATTAATTTGAGCAAACTTTTGCTGCATGTTGCTGCTTGAATTGGGAAACTCCTTGTCTTTAGTCGGATGTGTGTATAACCCGGTAACCAAAGATCATGTAATTTTTAAGCTATATTTTGTACATTTAGAAACTTTGAATATATGCAACTATAAGATGGTGAATTCATGATTTTGTTGTTTACGATCAACAGGTCTCTCTTTGATGTTTGATCTATGCCTTTTTTAACTTTGGCCCGACTTAGCCATTGGGAAGAAAAGCATGTGAGAAGTGTGACAAAAAACAAAGTGATCGGATAATAAATGGTTCAATCAAACATAGTTTATACAACTTAATTAGTTGTTAATAACATTGTTTTGATAAAAGTGCCCTATCTTAATAAACTGACAAAATATATGTTTATGGCCTTAATTTTAAGTCTAACTTTCTGTTTTGTCATTAACTTAGTTTGTTATACAATTTTGTCACAAACTTTTGTTTTTATATTAATTTTGGCCAATTTTGATTTTTTTCTAGTGAAAGCTAAACAAAGCCTTAATATAGTCTGACCCGTGTCCTATAATAGTGGATTTTCAACCTCTCATTCATTCCCTCATAATCCACCTTACCCGTAGTAGCAGCCCCCTAATAGAACAACATCCGACCTCATCGATTTTGCGTGTTTTTTGACAGAATCAGCGCCTATCGTCCAACTTCGACTTCCAATTCACTTGATTTGTCCATCAAAATTGTAAAATAAAAATACATACGAAAGATTTCAATATTATTTTCCATTTTTTATATATTTTTTTTCTTTTTTAGTCGGTGAATGAAAATTGTCTATTAAGGTCTGTTTGGCTTACGCGGCGATAAAATTTAAGATTGGCCAAAATCAAAATAAAAATAAAAATTGGTGATAAAATTATATAACAAACTAAGTTAATGACAAAACAGAAAGTTAGACTTAAAATTGAGGCAATAAATTAATATTTTGCCTAGTAAATTTTTATTGAGAATAAACGAGAGACAAAGGGCTTTGCTCTTGCCCTTTTGGCCATATTCAGAAAGTATCTAGAGACTCCGAGATACTAATAGTCGGTTATTCTTGTTCATACATGAACAAGCCACCATTAGTGGAGGAAAATTCTACCAAAAGGGAATATACTTGTTCTGAGGGTTCAAAAGCCCTCGGTTATGAAAGAAAATCTATAATAATTTCCCTTAATTTGAATACGTTTATGGCGGTGTTTTGCTAGGTGGATGGAGTTCGAAAGTACAACCAGTTTAATTTTCAATTATTACGACTAACATCAAGCTCGTCCCTAACTGATAGTAGCGAGAGACGTGACACTATACAAAGAGTAATTAGTACGCAAATAAGACAGATCATCATTTTAAGAGAGAAATAATCACAATAATTTGTTTCATCACAGCCCCTTCTTCACACATCGTACTATCACATCATTTCACCTGCATGTAAATAACAAATAGACACCACAACATTAGTCGTGTTGTGACAAACAGAGTCGAAATTAGCCTGCGTTAGGAAGGAAGTGCATGCATACTTGACTTAGACAGCAGACTGAAGAGTAGTTGAAGCATTGTCCGATGCGATGACCCAAACAGCGTATATGATCCCAGGAATGTACCCGAGTAACGTTAACGCGATACAAATCCATAGCTCCACCTGGGACAACAATGCAACAACCACGGGTAGCAAACTACGCCTCCTGTCTTAAAACAGAGATTCGGGTGTGTAAGAAGGGACCATTACCGAGCACCCGAATTTGAGGTAGACGCCCAATGGGGGCAAGAAGATGGCGACAAGGATGTCGACCCAGGTTGGCGTGCTGCTCGACGTCGTTGACATTGCTACAGTTTTTCCTTTCGGGGGAAGTTAGCAACGGTTAGAGATGCAAATCACGAGGCCGTGAATGGCTACAATCGGTAGCTGCAGGTATTTATGGACGAGCTTCGCTTGGGATCAAAGTAATTTCCTTAAGTCATCTATCTGTCTTAATCTCGTTACTTGAATGAATGCGATTGCTTAAGAGTAAGAGCAGAGTGTTGCTATTAGTCATGTACAGCTGTTTCTCCGCGCGGATTAGTCGCAATTAGCATCGATAATCGCCCAACCTATTTCTTAGCACAAGCTTTATCAACAAGAGAAGAATAAAAAAAGAAAGAAAATAACAAGAATCGAGGCTTTATTAACAGGCCGAAACAGTGGGCTTTCTGACTCGGCCCATTATCCATAGACGGGCCTGGCCCAATGACATAAGTGCCACGTTTCGGACTCTGGCGACTCCGGACACGGACCTCCGTCCACCCGGCAAGACAAACGACGCGCGGGAACGGGAGCGCAAATCCCAAACTGAAGACCCCCGCGTCCGAGTCCAGTTGGAAAGGGCGAACGTTTTCATTGGTGGGGATCAAGGTGTGGTTGTTTTTCCCCTCCTAATTGGGTTTCGGTTGGAATTCTCTTTCTCGTCGATGGTTTAGTTCTCAACGACTTCTTGGTTTTTTTCGTGGGGGTTTTAGGGTTTAAAGAAGCTGCTGGCCGACAATGCGCTCAAGTCGATGAAGGAGTAGAAGTTCGAGAGCTACTTCGGGAGGAAGATCGCCATCGACGCCAGCATAAACATCTACCAGTTCGTCGTCAGTGTTTCTTTATTTATTTTATGGGGGGAAGAAGTGGTCGATTGATATGCTGGGTTTTTGGGGTTCCTTTTATGAGTGGTAAAGTCTGGATTTTCTTTTGGCAGATTGTTGTTGGACGGGTTGGTACGGATATGCTGTCTAATGCTGCCGGTGAAGTCACCGCGTTTGTGTTTTTCCAGGTTGCCATTCCAGGTAATGGGAAAATTGAAAATTTGTCAATTTCCGCTGCCTGGCGCTTGTTATGACCCTCTCTCCTATCTGTTATTTGTTTGATTGGAGTAGCCATTTGCAAGGGATGTTCACATGGACTGTTGGGCTGCTGGACCAGAATCCGGAATAAAAGCCTACATAAACTCTCATTGCCTTGTCTCCGTGTTTTGTCCGTCCTCGCATTTCGTCAAGTGAGTTTTAGTTACTCAACGACATTGTTTTCCCTTTTGATATTTAGGTATGTTTTTTTTTATGGCCAATCTCCAGAACTGAAGAAACAAGAGTTAGCAAAAGGTTTTCCATTCATCTTGTAATTGCCGTGATTTGTTAAGGACTGACATTTGCTGCAGCATGCACTGTCTGCTCTTCAGTCGGGTCTTCAGGTACAAATATGTTGGCTTTTTTGGCTTTTGGCCACTCAAGTTATAATTTTGTAGATGAGCAGATTAGTTTATAGCCACAAGAGTCAGCCTTAGTTGAATAATCGCATCCGGACAGTATGAGTTGTTCAATTTCTAGCGGGGCCTACAAGAAGAAGATCATTCCGTTGTTGGTTTGGACGGCAAACCACTTCAAACTACTGTTTCTTTACATTTTCATTACCTAGTCGCCGTCAGCTTGGAGAATCTTTTCATTGTCCACTGACTCTACAGAAAGTGAAAATTAGGGAGAGATCTAGTGCAAAAGCTGTGACGATGTAATGCGATGTTGAATGGCTTTTTGCGACGCATCGTAAATGTCGTGGATGTGACATGCTCTCTAGAGGGTGCAGATGGGATAATTACTTATTCTTACATATGCCAAAAGGAAATGAGTTTCAATTTGCAGAGAAGCAGTCGATTAAATAACGCCCTCCAAAAGTGGCCTGGCTCGCTCCTTGAAGTTGAACATTGCTGATGCGCCAAATCCTAATTGAGATTCTGCTAATCGTCTCTGGCTCTCTTCTTTTGCTGGAGGGAGAGGAGAGGTTTACATGATAGAACAGGGGGCTGTCTCGTACTCGTAACACGGACTTGGATAAGGAGGACATGGCGGGGGGCAAGGACGACAGCATGGTGGTGGTGGCGGCGGCTTCTTTTCCTCTTTGGGAGGTGGGGCAGGCTTTTCTGGCGGCTTGGGAGGGGGTCCAACCGAGTCGATTTCCACTGTATGACCACATTTCCTCAGTCGGTTGACTATGCACACCGCATCCACTTTTCCGATGACCGTCAGTGTCCCCTTCTCGACGTCAACCGCCACTTCATCGACTCCTGCAGAATCAGTCCACCCCGGATTCAAGCCTTTTCTTTCCCAAAACTTCAAAAAGGGAATTACACTCTTGCAGGTCAATAAAAAAAAAAAACTCTCTACCTTCAACTTTCGAAACAGCTTTGAGGACATGCTTCCGTCCTTTCTCGCCATGAAAGCCGACCTTCAGCACAACCTTCTGCACATACCAAGTCCGAGGAAAAAGTAACACATTAAAGCAGACATAAAAGCAGGGGTACCAATAGGCGCATCATCGATCAAAGCAATACTACCTTGGTCATCGACGGAATGAAGAATCAGAGAGCGGAGAAACAATAATCACCGAAAAACTCAGTGGACCCTTTGGCGTTATCCTCGCAGGAGGAAGAGTTTTCTTGAGCAACTACTCCAGAGTTGAATTTCCCTCGGATGATGTCCGCATTGGCATCTAATCTCAATATATCACGATACATTAAGGGAGGAAAATGGCGCCAACAAGAGAAGCAGACAGAGACGCAACTGCCATTTGTTTAATGTCCGTACCTGACTTAGTCGTCTGCTCAGGCAATAAACAAACAGGACGGTCCAGATAATGTTAATAGGGATCGGATCATCTTCTGGTAGGGAGTTAGACAGGCCAACTTGTGCATAAAAAACAATCAAATCAATCCTTAATATACTAATCAAAAGGGGAAGAATTCAATTACCCATCAACAAGTAGAGTTGTTAAGGGATTGTTGAAGAGTAGAACAGTGTTCAGAATTAAGGAAAGGGACAGCTGCTTAACCAACGATTAGGAAATGAGATTAATCAAGTAATTTCTAGGAACAACGAGGCCCAATGCACATCAATCAGTCTGGACTAATGGGCATAAAGGCCCCTGTTTTTAGCAGACTTGTGTCTTGAAATTTCCTTTGGTTCTTGTGGGTATCAACCTGTTGCTCTTATTTGACCCCAGGGTTGGCCATGGCTTCTTACAAAAGAAGGGTCCTCCTCCCCACCTCAGACCAACAACTACAAAGGTTTCCTGTCCATACCTCAGTTAAAATATTAACTTGCAACTTAGATAAAAAGACATCCCAATTTGTTTTCTGAATGTTTTCTTTTGGATGTTCCTCCTCCTCCTCCTCCTCCTCCTCTAGCCTTTGCATACTCCTTGACTAACAAACACAGCCTTCCTCTTCTTGCAAAAGCATGGCGAGGCCACTGGAGTTGTGCCTCATGGTTCTCGCAGTCTGCTATGTGGGTGCCGTTTTGGCTGATCCTGACTTGCTTCAGGATGTCTGCGTCGCTGACCTCTCCTCAGGTCCCCCCCCCCCCCCCCCCCCCCAACCCCAACCCTCTCCCTCTTTATATTGAACCATTTTCATGCTGCCAGCGAGTGCAGGATTTCATTATGTATTGACAGTCGTTTGATGAGGTCATGTGTCCACACAGGAGTGAAGCTGAATGGCTTCCCCTGCAAGGAGGCCTTCAACGCCACCGACTTCTTCTCCAACGCGATCGCCAGCCCCGGCCTCACCAACAACACCCTTGGCTCCCTCGTCACGGCTGCCAATGTTGTCAAGATCCCTGGCCTCAACACCCTCGGAGTGTCCCTCTCGAGGATTGACTATGCCCCTGGAGGCCTCAACCCTCCCCACACCCACCCACGTGCGACTGAGGTCGTTTTCGTGCTCCAGGGGCAGCTCGACGTAGGGTTCATCACCACTGCCAACGTCCTTGTCTCCAAGTCCATCAAGCAGGGGGAGGTATTCGTGTTCCCGAGGGGACTCGTGCATTTCCAGAAGAACAACGGGAAGGTCCCGGCAGCCGTCGTCGCGGCGTTCAACAGCCAGTTGCCCGGCACTCAGCCAATTGCCACAGCTCTGTTTGCGGCCATGCCCACAGTGCCAGACGACGTGCTGGCGAAGGCTTTCCAAGTAAGCACCAAAGAGGTCGAAAGGATTAAGACCAGGCTTGCTCCAAAGAAGTAAAGCCGATATGATATGATTAACATCAAAATGTCTTTCCTTCACGTTTACTTGGCTGCGATCCTCCGCTATTACGCTTGAATTCTGGTCAAGGATGTAATGAAAGATGTGCTGTCCTGTAATGCCCACAGAGGATTTCACTTTGCTTGAGGGACATCGAATCCCTAAGTAGTTAAATCTAAACCTTGAGAATAATAAACAAACAGAGACTCAGAGCATAGGCATGCAAAACAAGCAAGCATGGGTCAATTGTCAGAAAAATTGTCAATAAATTAATTCACATGGCTGTCAATTGCATTGCAGTTCCCAGTATCCTGAAAATGTGAACAATATCAATGCCTCGGCTAAAGGTAAGGGGTTGACGGTACCATTTCTCTTCGTCGGAGTAATCCTAGCACCGCTGCCGCATGGACTCAACTCAACGTAGAGCGGTGTTGAGTAATCCCAGATATTTAGCCGCTATGCTTGATACGTGTTCGCATGGAAACGAATCACGTTGAAAATATTTAAGACGAATACTCATAGGGGTTCGAATGTGGTCGCCAGTAAATAAAAATAGATGAAATATATTAATCAACTATGCTCAAACAATGTCTTACAAACGAATCAAAAGCTTACAGCCATGAAAAACAATAAAGATGATGAAGCGGTTGGTGGTGACGCCGTAGACTTTGGAATTTGGCTTCTGGAGAGATGATGGGCAGATTGTGGTCGAAAGTAGTGGTGGATCTGGATGCCTAGTGGTGGAGTGATGGTGAAGCTTTGGTGTCGAGACTACGGTTGCTCACCAAGACGATGGAGTGAAGGTGGAGAGTTGATGTTGAGGCTACGATTGCTCACCAATAAGGTGTCATCCAACACTTCATGCAAATGGAGATTCCTCGATGCTTTCTCGCTTAGCGACTCGCAAGGCCCATAACGTGTCATCCAACATTTCATGCCATTTTCGTGGATTTTCTGGATATTATTTTTAATCAACTTATTGGTGGCCATGGCCTGTCCATTCGCTTGGAGGTGATAAGGTACAGAATTGGTAATAGTAACGCCGAACTCCTCTCTCCCTCACTTTTAAACCATTAAAAGCCGTCCCATTATTGACAACGATGTTCTAGGGAACACCAAATTTGTATATGATGCAAGTTCGCATAAAATCAATGATTTCGTTATAATCGATCTTCTTGTAGACTTGTGCTTCTAACCATTTAGTAAAGTAATCACTCGCCACTAGAATAAATGCGTCCCCTCGACTAGAATGGGGATGTATTTCTCCTATTATGTCTAGTGCCTAAGTCTTGAAAGGCCGCCAAGGTTTAATAACTGGAACGAGGTTCATGGCTGGGGCACGCATCGTTGGATGTCGCTGACACTCTTGACAACCTCTAGCCATTTCGATGTAATTTTTCATCATTGATGGCCAATAAAAGCCATGTCTTCGTATTGCCTAACACATCTTTATCCCTGACTGATGTGATCCACAAAGTCCTTCATGGGTTTCTAACATTATCGGGGTCACCTCCTCTAAGTCGACACATCGTAACAAAACTCCGTATACATTCTTCCTGTATAGAACGCTGTCTATTAGGACATACGACAGTGCTTGTACTTTAATGGTTGTTTGGCCTTCTGGTTAGGGTCTCACAAAAAGTCTACAAGAGGTTTTCTCCAATCCTTATTTTGGTGCATTAAGTCTATAACCAAAACAGTCTTTCCTGGATGTAAGTGTGATTGTACTTCAGGAATCTTACCCTGCTTGGTAGTGAGCTTATAACCAGAAGCTAGTTGTGCTAAATTATTGGCCACTGTATTGTCTTCAGCGTCCTACAAATTGAAATGTTATCCGTTCAAATTGCATATACAACTCTCTTACCAGCTCAAGATAAGGCATGAGCTTATCTAAGCGTGCGCATTTTTGGTTGACCTGATTAATGACTAATTGGGAATCACCCATAACCTGAGCGTGCCTTGCTCCTAGAGATATTAGTTCCTTAAGCACGGTTACCAATGCTTCGTACTCAGTGGCATTATTTGTCGGCAATGTCTTTAGCAGGAAAGTTAACCTGATATCTTTGCCCATTGGCGTTATCATGTGAATACATATTCTGGCTCCGTCCTTTGTAGATGAACCATCAAACCATGCTTGCCAAGTATCTTCGTCCTCTTCTTATTTTATAGACAAGGTTAGGTCATATTCAACTAAAAAGTCAGCTAGTGCTTGGCCTTTAACTGATTATTGAGGCTTATACCTCAGGTTGTATGGTGAAATAATCAACGATGATGGCGCCGTAGATTTGTGGACTGGAATGGTGGAATTTGGCTTATGGAGAGGTGATGGGCGGATTGTGGTCGATGGTAGTGGTGGATCTGGATGCCTGGTGGTAGAGTGATGGCGGAGCTCTGGTGTCGAGGCTACGGTTGCTCACCAAGACGATAGAGTGAAGCCAAATTCACCATGCTTGCCAAGTATCTTCGTCCTCTTCTTCTTGTTCTATAGACAAGGTTGGGTCATGTTCAACTAAGAAGTCAGCTAGTGCTTGGCCTTTAACCGATTGTTGAAACTTATACCTCAGGTCATATGGTGAAAGAATCAACGATGATGGCGCCGCAGACTTGGTGATGACGCCATAGACTTGCGGACTGGAATGGTGGAATTTGGCTTATGGAGAGGTGATGGGCAGATTGTGGTCGAAGGTAGTGGTGGATCTGGATGCTTGGTGGTGGAGTGATGGCAGAGCTTTGGTGTCGAGGCTACGGTTGCTCATCAAGATGATGGAGTGAAGGGTGAGATTGTCCATCAGAGCTACGGTTGCTCACTTTGATGGTGGAAGTGAAGACCAAGAACTCTTGCGAGTTCATCCAGGTCGGGGTTTGGACGCATGTTAACTAAAACTAAAGGATTGACGATCAATGCAAAGTACGTCTTGGTTTGATTGTCGTGTATGACTAAAGAGGATCTTTCTCCCTATTATACTAAATCTTGGTATGCCTGGGATGTTTGACACGTTCTCAGAGTATCTTCCCAGGTCGTGGTCCTCCTAACTGACTTCCGAAAATTTCGGTAACAAATTAATCCTGGTAGAAATGGCGTTTATCTACGTCGTCTATCAGTTTGGACTCGTGTAGACTTAACGTCCTCTATCGTAGACTTAACACGAATCCATACTTTCTCTTTGGTCTAATGGGCCACAGCACAACTCCATATGGGCCGTACTTAATTTAGGGCCGAAATATTCCGGAACAATACCTCACCACAAGTTTAGCCGGAATACTCAATCTCTGTTGCATGATCACAGGCTTAAGATCAAGGCCGCGAATTCATGGGAGGGCAAATCATTGGATGGCTTGCTCCCCTCACCCATGATTTGCCCAAATTCTTGTTTCTGGAATTTCTTACGAGATTCTCCGTACAAACACTCTGCCGGCAGGAACTCATCCAGGGACCGCCAAGCTCTGCGTGAAGCACACAACATGAAACCAACCTTCTGCACAGCACCCACAGAATCAGTGCCTTCTGCAGAACACACTTTTCACGACTTCCCTGATGACTACTGTGAAGAGTCACCTCATCCGTAGGAACTCAGTCCAACACGGACCGAGGTGAGATTCTAACAAACTGGCAAAAATCCAGTTAGTTTCCACGATCACACGTGAGTCAAACATCACCCAACTTAGCACTGCATTATGCGGAGAAGAGTTTATTCCCCTGTAACAAGTCTTCTGCTTCTCACAAAAAAATCTGGTCTTTGGATCACTGACGATGATCTCGACGTCTTATGCCTCGGGACAGATGGTGACGACAGATATGATCGCCATCAAAACCACCTGCAATCATCCTCCTTGATTTCCCCATCGCCCCGGCAACAATGTGCTTGGCCCTGGAAAGGCCAAGTTTGACAGGCACCCAGGATTCCCCTCCCTCCCATCGCCATCCTCCTGGACAATTTCGCTGACACTTTCTCCAGGAAAACGCCAGCGGGTTACTCATTTTTATATTTCTAAATTATGGGAATAGAATCCCGACAGTGAAATCCCAAAAGAAGGTAAAAACGAACATCCCCATGAACAATGGGACAAAGATGAATGCGGAAAGTTGACGAATTTTGATCAATCACGCTGCCAAGAAAGAAAGGGATAGAACAAAACTCGTCTGGTCAAGGGGATACCCCCCTGATTCTGGAATCTTTCCAGTGTCCATCCGTGCCAAACTTGTGCGATGAATGTGAGTCGATTGATTAAAGCAGATTGATTAATAACAAAATGTTCTTAATCATACAACTCCCCACCCCTACTACCCCTCATCCTTCGCTGTAAACAAGATGAACAGCAAAACAAAGCAGGAGCGACTCCCCAAAATCGAGTGATCATTGCATTATTTCTGACGAGCAATATTTCCTCTGGGCAGGATGAAGCAAAGCTTAATGTGTTACTTGGTCATTTTTTTGGACCATATTATCTGTAATGGCACATATTATAAAAAAATCATACCCAAATAAATTATTTATCGTTGTTTTAATTTGCATTTGTTGTTGTTTTGGTAAAAAATTATACACAATGAACGTGGCTTTTGATTGAGCGGATCAATTTATGGGCCATCAGTGTTGGGCCTACTATGAGCCCATTATAGTGAACAAAGATCCCCTGTTCCTTAATGCAATTTATTAACCATCATCAGTCCGGCAAAGAGACGTCGATCTGTTCCGTGCTCTAATGGCTCGCGATCGACTTGACTGACACACGGGGACGAATTCGAGGCTTTTCTCGAGCCAGAGCTCGTCTTTGATTTGCGTAGTTAAGCATGCATGAGAAACTACCACTAGCAAGCCCATTTCCTATCAACGGAAATGGTCGCGTTCCTGCTAAGACTAACCGTGGAATGAGACAAGACGGGCACGCCCCAAGGCAATGAGAAAACGATGGCGGGGCGGACGGCATCCCCATCCAGCATCCTCTTGACAGTGTCCCTGTAGATCCTGGCAATCCTTCCCGAGGAAACGACGGCAGAGAGAACCCTCAGGGTGATCTTCCTCGACCGAGACAGACGGAGGGCCCTTAGCCTCCCATTGATGTTCCTCACCCACCGCCCCCTCGACTTGAGGTCGATCGTCATCTCGTCGACGTCGACGAGCCTCCTGTAGGGGAGGGCGGATCTCCGGGTGATCATCTTTCGGAAACCCATCTGGCGGGGTATGTTTGAGAGGCTCAGTCTAAAGGAAGGAGGACAAATTTATAAGGGGGGTGGAGGATGAAGTGAAGTGTTGGCCCAAAGCATGCCAATCATTAGGGGTTTCAATAGGATTAGTTTTTTTTAAAGAGATTAGAATTTATTGGGGGGGGGGGGTTTACAGTTGGGATTCCTCACAACACATGGGCAACTAGATCGTGATTGTCGCCATGCAGTCAAATTGCCTCATCATGGGTCCCCGTAACTATACTTTTTTTATGCTTGTGATGATTCTACTTTAGAAACACATTGCTAGCACGCTTTGATGCTTGTTTAGCAAAGGAAATTTTGGGTAACAGATTTTGGTATATTTGTAGATTAATGGTCCAGAATGTGGGACCGAAGCATGCAAGGCCTCTTAAAAAAATAGCTGTGGAAATATACCAGGCGAATGTTTGTGGACGAAGCAGTTACCAAGCCAAGGGGGCTACCGGGCGACGGGGGTTAGCGGGCGATCAAATGACAGTCAGCTGGGCGAACGAGGAAACTCTACAACGAAGGCTAATGGGTAATACTATCAATCAGTGACTGTCATGAGAAGATTTGGGGAGTTCAAGCATTCAGACGTTCAAGCATCCGAACGTTCTTGTGATCTTATGTTTTTACGATCTTGTTCTCTCCAAAGGCACCGTCAATGGCATTCGTAAGTGCTTTCGCTTAGGGTGTCGTTCCGCTGTCTTCTTCCTTCTTCTTTCTTCTAAACGGCAACTACACATTCAACGAACCTCCGAGTACTAGATACTCGTAGTGCCAAAAATTTTCGATGTGCTCGAATCCGACTTATCCAGCGGTCACTTCCAGAGTGAACACCCGCTCGGAATAAAAACTCTCCGTATTCGAATACTTCATTATTTAGAATTCATTCCGTGTTTTATCTAATTCGATTTGAATCGAGTTGAAAAGGATGAATGAGCCTTAAATTAATATAATTTGTCTTTTAAGAATACACGAACCGAAGACATGTAAATCGGGTACTTTACAAGCACGTTGGTTTGCTTAACTCGGGCTTCACTAAACTAGTGATGATGAATAGGAAGGGGAATATGAAAGCCACGTGCAAATGATTTGATACCACATGGTTTATAGGAAAACTTCCCCCAATCATTTTGGTGGTGAATGAAAAAATCATGACACACTTTTGTTCGATTAATTATTTTTTAAATAGGATGGCTCTGAATGGCTTTCATGTGGTGGTGGGGTTCTGAAAATGAGAATAAAGTAGATCTTGTTTTGGATTTTGGTGGTCAAATTTGTCCTTGGTACACACAAACAATGATGATGTTGATGATGAAGAGAGATACACATACATACATCCAACCTCCCAGCTTGTTTTCATGGATTTCGGGAATCCTGATCTCCCTTCTTAATCATGCATAATTTGCTAATCATACGTTTTCTTCTTTGGGGGGGTTCTGGTGGGTGTAGTCTTTTGTCCATTCTGTTTAATTAATTGGGGGAAGTATGCCAGAAAATGGTTTTAAAGCATCGGGCTGGGCCAAAGATTTCAATATGTTGGGACCCATTTAATAAATGGGCCTATTGGGCCGCTTCATACGTTAAAGAGTTCATTCGGGCCAAAATTAAACATGGGCTTTCGTTTTTGTAATAAACATGACCTCACAAAATTATTTATTTAGTTTTTTTTTCAAGAAATCTTATCGTCCTTTGGTAACTTTGTCAAAAGGTATGTACAATTTTATTTTGAAAGAATCTTGTTTTTTCGTCACATGGGCGACTAGTGCTGAGTTCTGTACCAGTGCATTCTGGCTTTGCCAATATAAAGATTACCCTTCCTCCAGAAGTTCATCAGAATGATCATATTAGAGAATTATTATCCAAAATCAAACATCCTTTGCAGATTGTAATTTCACAAATCCATATATAAGGATGATGATCTCGTTGCTTTTTCAAGTATTTTTTTCTTAACGAGAGTGGAGGAATGGTTTGGATTTAGAAAAGATTCCGAGTAGGCAGATTCTCATCCCACATCGAGATCAACCTTTCGGACATTTCAGACGATGCCAAAGCCAAAACAAACCTCAGCAATCAGATAAAGATGTTTATAAATGAAACCCAATCATCATATGGGGCACTTGTTAATTAACCAAGGACTAATAACACTAACAGTAATATTAATAAAAACCCTTTTATTCTAATCCCATCTCTCTTCCACACAAAGTAAAAAGCTTTTCTCAAGACGAAAACAAATCTACAGATACATCGACGTCCATCCGAGTAAGAAATGGGGCAAAGCAAGAAGTCAACTCCCCCCCTTAATCTCTTATTTTTTTTCCAAAATCTTGACTTGTCCCACAAGGGGGGGCATAGTTTCCTTCATCGTCTTTCCGGCTTCCATCCGATCAACACCTGTCAGGCGTACGAGTTCCCACTTTCGACAGTGACATGAAAATGGTGCCGTCAATTGTTGTTGTCACCACCGGTTCATTTCCTAGGTAAATTACTCGGGTTGCTTGGCCTGCCTGCACCCCCCCTGTTCCACGTTCAACTGTTGTTGTGAATTGGAAAAGGACTCGACTGGTCAAGAATTGTCTCAAACCGCGTTTTACAGAAAGCAAAAGAGAAAGTCAAGCACACCCATCTCCTCCTTTCTTCTTCTTCTTCTTCTTCTTTTTTTTAAATACATTCATATTCAAACGTGTTGCTTCTTCTTCTACTTTTTTTTTTAATCTTTTGGAATAAAGGGGGAATGGATTTCCACTCTAAAGCTTAAAAAAGAAATGGAAAAGCCAGGCCAACATGCCCTCCTCACTCTCACAATATCCTCGTGCTCGTCCTAAAAAAGCAGAGATGAAACGTCGAGGCATTAAGTTACTCCGGCTATGGCATGTCTCTCCTGAAACAACAACAACAACAAGGCCAAGACCCATTCGGAGAGGAACTAACTCTTCATTAAAACCCTATTATGAACTTCAATACACGCTGAGTCTAACTGGGATTAACATACGACGACGACGATGATATTAGGGGGGGGGGGGGGTTTCCCAGATGAATTAACGAATAATGAAATGATCCCTAGGCTTAGCAGAAGCAGGAGGATGAAGAGGGGTTTCTGTTCCTTCTGCCTTGTTGGCTCCGGTAACCGCCCCATCAGCCAAGGAACACCCTCGTCCGCCCCCTCGAACAGAACCTCTGCCCGAACCTGCACAGCCTTGAACATACGAGCTTCCTCAGCCTCGCCGCCGTTCTCAGCCTGAACCAGATCACCCTCTTTGCCCTGGCAAACGTTCCCCTGATCCTCTCCCCCAGGCTCCTCTTCCTGCTGAACTGGTAGCTCCTAAGGAAAAGCTGCCTCTTCTCCATCATCAGGCAGGTTTGCTCCATGTACCTCAGGGAATCGGATCCCGTGGAGTCGCTTCTCGATATCATCGCGGGGTTAGGTCCCGGCCACTGCGTGTAGGAACCCATCATCTCGGCAGCTAACATGAAGCCCCCAGCTGGAACACCCTTCTGCAAGCTCTTGGCTAGAGGAACGAGCTGGGAAGTCGTAGTATATGGCTGGATTCCTCAGCAGCCCAAGTTGGACCAGAGTAAAGCCGCCAGGAGAGGCAATTCGGAGATCCTGTTTCTTTCTAGGAATGGGATTCCATGTCAAATGCTGGTCATATAAATAGTTGAAGGTGGAGTTTGACAACGTGGGCCGGCAGGAATTAGTGGTGAGATCATAGGCCGGTGCCGCCACAAGGCCGGAATCATCTAATTCTCTTACAAGGGGTTCCGAATCAAGTCCCATCTGGGCTGCTGCTTGAATTCACACTCCCAATTGTAAATATCTCGGCCCCAATTCCTGCGGCGTTCGGACCAAACGAGGAAAGAACCGAACTGAGGAACTACAGCGGCGGAAGACGGGAGACCATACATAACAAACCCACCCTTAAACCCCCCCTCTTATCTTCTTTCCCATTTTCTCCTGTCTTCCTCCTCCCCGTCCACCCTCATTCCATCCGACGCCTTCCCATATCTCCCAATTTCCCACAAACCCATAAAAATATCTCCTTTCTCCCTCATCCCCTTCCAACCCCACCACCTAAAGTTTCTCCTCTACCGATGAGTTCCGCCAGCCTCGGTGTTGGGGCATCCTTCCCCTGCAAGAACGCTCTATCTGCAGCTGCGGCTCCTGGAAATCCCCTCGTTTCGGTTCCGACGGGTTCCGGGAGACCCCAGTTTGGCTCCCTCTTCTGTTCCTCGGTTCTTGATGGCGGGTGCTTTAGGAGGCTGGGCTTTAGGAGGAGCTTGGGTTCGAGTGGGCTCGTGGTGTCGGCCGTCGTGACGCCGAACTCGGTGTTGAGCGAGGAGGCGTTCAAGAAGTTGGGTGGTGGTGGTGGCAGTGGAAGTGGTGGGTTCTCGGAGGATGAGACTGGGACGAGTGATGTCGATGGGTTTGACGGCGGCATGGGTTTTGATGGTGGGGTTGAGAGTGTGAGTGAGGACGAGCTTGCCATTAGCAAGCTGGGTTTGCCAAGTCGGCTGGTTGATGTCCTCGAGAAGCGCGGGATTACTCATCTTTTCCCTATTCAAGTATGCCACCTGTGTATCGCTTGGTAATGGGTAGAATTTGTTTGTTGCATTTTGTCAATGCTGTTTAATCCGGATTCAGTTTGGCGAGTGAGCATAAAGCTGTTTACAGCCCATCATCTGCACTGCCAGGCTTTACTGGTCACAACTGACTGTCTAGTTATATTCTGCTACTAACTGGGATGGTATGCGGGCCAAGCCTCTTGATATATGCATTTCTGGATAAATTTGAGTGACTTTCCTCTTTGCTTATTTATTTTGTCATTCACAGATTGAACTTCTTGTGAGTTTTAACTCAGGGCTTTTGGTTCTCTATAGACCTGTTTTCTCCCTGCCTCTTACTCGTTGGTTTTTTTCATCGGTGTAATGATAAGTTTATTTGCTTGGTCTAATGTTTCTGCCTCGAACAGAGAGCTGTGTTGCTTCCTGCCCTTGAAGGTCGAGATTTAATTGCTCGTGCAAAGACTGGCACTGGCAAGACATTAGCATTTGGGATCCCTATAATTAAGCAACTTACGGATGGAGATGAAAGAGCAAGTCCCAGGTATATCTCAGTAGGAGCAGCTTAGCTTTAGTTTATCTGAATAGATTACTGAAACTTTGTGTCATGTAGACGTGGGCGGCTTCCCAGAGCGTTGGTTCTTGCACCTACTAGGGAACTGGCTAAGCAAGTGGAGAAAGAAATTCAGGAGTCCGCTCCGCACTTGAATACCGTGTGTGTTTATGGTGGCGTCTCTTACATGACCCAGCAAAATGCTCTCTCCCGCGGGGTTGATGTGGTTGTTGGAACTCCTGGACGACTCATTGACCTGATTAACAGCAACAGCCTCAAGTTAGGGGAAGTGGAGTTCTTAGTACTTGATGAAGCCGATCAAATGCTTGCTGTAGGGTTTGAAGAGGATGTGGAAGTCATTCTAGAGAAGCTTCCATCTCAGCGACAAAGCATGCTTTTCTCGGCCACAATGCCTACTTGGGTGAAGAAGCTTGCCCGGAAGTACTTAAACAATCCATTGACAATTGACCTGGTAAGTTTCTTCCTCAGTCGTCACTTGAAAAAAATATGTTTCTCTGACTGATTCTGTAAGTTTTTAGACTCATTTTTGAAACCAAAATATCATAATTTTCTTCGATGAATTCTTTTTAAACTGTATCATGCTGCATATGCATACTCCGATGATTTCCTGGTGAATATTTTTGTTGCTCCAATGCGTTCTTGAGGTTCAACAAGGGAGTGACTCGGTTGCATGCGATGCTTTGCCTGTTGTATTTTATTCCTCCTAGGTTGGCGAACATGAGGAGAAGCTCGCAGAGGGAATAAAACTTTTTGCAATATCGACCACTCCTACTTCAAAGCGCACAATTCTTAGTGATCTCATTACAGTAAGCATTAAATCCTGCCTTCATTACGTAAATTGTTCAGACTCATTGCTTTCAAATTTCTACTTAGTCACCGCCTTTAGAATTACGATTTATGAGTTGGCATTTTTCTTTTTCCTGATTTCTTCTTATAAACTCATCCTTTTTGTATGAGCATTTTTTTCGGATGATGAATTGTCTCTTTGAACTTTAGTTTGGTGCTATATACACTAATATGCCTTAATTATGATAAATGATTGCATTGAATTTGAATTTGAATCTCATTTTTCGCTTCTGTTTTAGGTGCATGCCAAAGGAGGGAAAACCATTGTCTTTACACAGACAAAAAGAGATGCTGATGAGGTATCAATGGCCTTGACAAACAGCATAGCCTCTGAGGCATTGCATGGAGATATTTCTCAGCACCAGAGAGAGAGAACACTGAATGGTTTTAGGCATGGGAAATTCACTGTTCTTGTTGCAACTGATGTTGCTGCTCGTGGGCTAGATATTCCAAATGTGGATCTGGTATGCCCTTCGGCTATGTCATATCTGGAAATTGGAACTTGTTGTCAACTTGCGTATTTATAAGGGCCTCATTGTTCTTCATTGTCCAGGTAATTCACTATGAACTGCCCAATGATTCGGAGACTTTTGTGCATCGCTCTGGTCGTACTGGCCGTGCAGGGAAAGAAGGGACTGCTATCTTAATGTACACGAGCAGCCAGAGGAGAACTGTTAAATCCATTGAGCGTGACGTAGGGTGCAGTTTCCAGTTTATTAGCCCTCCTACCGTGGAAGAGGTCCTGGGGTCATCTGCTGAGCATGTTGTTTCCACTCTTAGAGGAGTGCATCCAGAGTCGGTGGATTTCTTCAAGCCAACAGCTGAAAAACTATTTGAAGAGAAGGGCGTGGACGCTCTTGCTGCTGCACTGGCTCATTTGAGTGGTTTTTCACAGCCTCCTGATTCCCGATCTCTTATAAACCATGAGCAGGTTAGTTATGATTAACCTGTAAAAGATGATTTCTGCACGGTATTTTTTTATAGTTCCTCATTTTCAGCACTTAACTTCAATCTTTTGTTGAATGCATTATTTCATTTCAGACTTTTGTCCTCCTTGTAGATGAAGTAGCTTATGCTTGTTTGACCATAGTTGCTATGTTTTCTTCTTGCAACCCAATAATTTTCTTGCCGTGCTAACAGTTGGAATATCTACCTGATATATGATAACTGGACTGTTGTGCCACAGGGATGGGTGACTCTACAATTGACAAGGGATTCAGCTTACTCTAGAGGATATCTCTCCGCTAGATCTGTCACCGGTTTTCTCTCTGATTTATATTCACCTGCTGCGGATGAAGTTGGAAAAATACATCTCGTCGCTGATGATAGGGTTTGTTCGGTTGATATTTATATAAGTTTTTCAAGTAATATATTGTCTGCTCAGTCACTGATGGATCCTTGTAAATTTCAGGTTCAAGCTGCAGTCTTTGATCTTCCAGAGGAAATTGCAAAAGAACTACTTAACAAGCCGATTCCACCCGGGAACACGTTATCTAAAATTACCAAGGTGCCAATTTTTGATTCAAAGTTTGCTCCGACATACTTACAATTGGGAACATCCTGCAAGCTTTTCTGTTGATGCTTCTGACTAATTAGGAACATTCTTACCATACAATTTTGCAGCTGCCTGCTTTACAAGATGATGGTCCGGCAAGTGATTTCTACGGGAAGTTCTCCGGCAGGGACAGGAGTGGGGGTCGACGGCCCAGCTCTAGAGGTCGTGGTGGATCTAGGTTTTCTCGTGGAAGGGGTGGTGGCCGATACTCTGATAATGACGACGACGACGATGACCTCTTTAAGAGGGGCGGACGTGGGTATAGAACTGAAAATAGCTGGTCCCGGAGCTCCAGGAGTAGCAATGATGACTGGCTAATTGGGGGTCGGAAATCGAGCTGGTCATCACCATCCCGTGATCGGTATGTGTCTTGTTGCTTTAATCTAGCCTTCATTCTGAAATTAGCTGGAGCAGTAGCTTTGAAACATTTTGCTGGCCTGTTCCTGCTTGTTTTCCCCCAGAATTGGAAAGTGGCACGAGGAAATAAGATTGTTCTGATAGACTCGAAACTTGAAAGCCCATATCATAAATTGTTTAGTATTTAGCCTCAGAATTGTTCGTTTCTTCTTTCTTAATGCGGTCCCCTTGCAGTGTTCCAGATAGTTAGATCTTTTTTATTTGCTTATCTATTTTCTTAGATCAATGCCTGTGCTTTTCCTCAAAAATACATTTGCATTGAAATCATGTACGTGTTCCCTCTGCAGATTTGGAGGGGCATGTTTCATCTGCGGACGGAACGGACACAAGGCATCTGAATGCCCCAGCAAGGAACGTTATTGATTTCGTGAATATCAAGGCTTAACCGGCGTGCCACATAAAGCGGGGTCGCGTGAATGATGCTGCTACTGCTTAACATCGGCAATACCCAACTGTTCTATGAGTTCATCGATTGAACTGAGGATAGACGCCCTGCAAAGCAAATGCTATCCATGCTCAGGTAACCCCAGTTTGGGTTGCAGCGGGTGTATTTATGTTGGGGATGTGGGAAGAGGAGTAGATCCTGTTTACATTTATTATCATGCCGGCGTTACTTACTTGCGCTTTGGTTCTGTTCCTTAATTGTGACTTACATTTCTCACGATGGCGAGTGGACTTGCCGATAACATTGTCTGGAAATGCAAAGGGTGAATCAACATACACAAATCAATAGCCATTCTGCTCTCTGCAGATTACAATGAATGCAAACCCGGCTGATCTTCCTGGGAAGATTCCGGTGCTTCTTGAAACATCCTTATTTAGTATATATTATGGAATTATGCACTGTTTGTACAACGAACGGAAATAATGACAATCTCTAGGCAGCCTTTTGTGTCGCATGTGGACTTCCCTGTGAATTCATGCTCTGCATAAACTTGGCAAGTGAGCCATGCAAATATGCTTGGAATTCTTCGCTTGCGAGCATCTCCGAGTTATAAGCATCAGGATTTACTAATGCTTCAACACTGGCAGAGTTTATGGCCGGCTTGTTTTTAGCTGCTACCCCGTTTCCGTGGTGTTTGTGTGTTGCAGGTCGTTTGTCTTGCATCAGTGGCATGGTTGCGAGGCTGCCCTTGTCGCCAGGGTAAATATATGCATGCTGGCTTGATCGGGAACTAGTTGTATTAGGTAGGTCTCCTTCCAGTATTTTCAACACCTGCGAATTGAATAATCAGCTTTACTGTGCAATCGCGAAGAAGTTGTCTCTGGAGTTGAGTATAGTAAACAATAACCTGCGACATTCTGGGCCTTTCTTCAGGCAGCGACGAAAGGCATAACTCAGCCGAGCGCATCATTAGCTCGACTTCCCTTTCGTTGTAGTCATTGGACAGTCGGGGATCAATAAGCTCGTCGATCATCCCTCTCTTTAGCAATGGCAGTCCCTAACCATTGGGGAAAGGTAAACTCTGGTGCGTCAGCGATGAAGTAACGTTGTGCAACTATATGAATTTGGGAAGCGGCTAAACTTCCTCGCTTCCGTCCGTTATGAAACTTTCGTCGAGTTTCGTACTATAGTACGAAATTTGGCTAAAGTTTCGTATCTTGGTACGAAATATTTTCATACCCCTTTCGTACATGTTTCGTACTGTACGAAATTATTTCGTACGCCGTTCGTACATGTTTCGTACTGTACGAAATTATTCCATAACCTTCTCGTACATGTTTTGTTTCGTACGAAATTATTTCATACATGTTTCGTACATTAGTATGAATTAATTTCATATAGTACAAAACATGTATAAACTGGGTACGAAATAATTTCGTATAGTATAAAACAGGTACGAGAAGAAGTCGAAATAATTTCGTATAGTACGAAAAAGGTACGAACTGAGTACGGAAAAAGTTTCTTACCGAATGGAAGCTTACGTGAGGGGGAAGTTTAGTGTCTTCCTATGAATTTAGCTGTGGCGAAAGAATTTGAGAATCTAACCCAATCGGATACAAATTGTTGTCCTGAAATTTTTGCAAATTCGATTCCTCTGAAACCGCTGAGAAGCTCTAGGAGCACGATTCCGTATGCATAGACATCGGCTTTCTCCGTGACGAGACCAGTTTGCGTATATTCAGGAGCCAAGTACCTGCGCAAAGCATCCCACCTTGTGAGATCAACTGAAACAAAATTGGTGAGCACAGGTTACCGATTTGGTAAGTTTATGGGTGTGCTACCCGAATGCTCCAACTACTCGTGTCTCCTCGGCCGATTCTCCATTTGCTTGCCACCTCGCGAGGCCGAAATCTCCTACCTGAGATCATTCAAATATGACTGTCTACTCTGCGGGAACTCTCAGATGAATTATCTCGTGATAGCAAATATAGAGAGGACACGAACCATCGGTTCATAATCATGAGTTAGGAGGATATTATTAGGCCTGAAATCTCGATGAACGATGCAGCCGACTCGGCAATCTTCATGCAGGTATCTCAAGCCTCTGGCTGCTCCTTTTGCTACCTTCATCCGATTATGCCATGCCATAACCTCATTTCCTTCCTTTCCTGTGTGAATTTATGGTTGGACGATATCGTGAAGTGACTTACAAATCTGTTACGATGGCGGTTGTATGAACCAGGGGCCTTACCATACAAATGCTTGTCCAAAGAACCATTGCAAGCGAACTCATACACAAGGAGCCATTCTGTTTCGACGCAATACCCGACTAGCCTGACCAGGTTCTTATGCTGAGCACAGCTCAGAACTTCGACTTCGGAACAGAACTCGGATGCACCTTGTGCACTCACGTGTTTGTGTTGTTTCACAGCAACCGCCTGCCCATCAGGCAATATTCCTTTGTAAACTGGACCGAATCCTCCCTCAGCTAGGAAATTATCCAGAGCGAATCCTCTGGTAGCTCTATCAATTTCGTCATATGTGAACCGTTTGGGAGCGTTGCTGAAATGTGGCATGTTGTGCTTACAGACTGAGCAAAGTGGAGGAGGCATGGGTGGCTTTTTTATGGAAAGAGACACAGCTCTGCGGATACTCAAGCCTCTTTCGAAGGACGAACTAGGCAGTGCTGGTGACTTGCTCTCATGAAAAATCGAGGGGTCCTTTCTATTAATGAGCTCTTTCAGCTTGCTCGGACTAGATTGTCGCGGCAGCAATTCTGTGGATTCCGCCGATCTTCTTGGAGGAAATAAAGGCGGTTTCAAAGCCTTGTGATCTGGACTTTGGACAGTTCCTGCATAGGGATGGATCGAGAACTTAAATCAAGGAAGTACATTTTGAATTGTTGCAAATATTTGTATTGAATACTCTTTCGAGGTTACCATTTTTAACTTTGACAGGACCGCTGAAGCTTCTCCTCTTCCCCTCTGGCGGAACAGAGGATGACCTTCGAGGTGGCTGGAAATCGAGATAGGGTGGTACTTTCTCAATATCCTTATTGAAGTACTGAGAATTGAGGTAAATATATGGCTTTCTGGTGCTCGTGTCGTTCACCGAAGCACCGTGCCTGGGGAGCTGATCCTTCGTATTAGTGGATACACCAAATGAAGACTCGATCCCTGTCTCAAAGCTTGACCGAGCTGCAGAATATGGATTGTCGCTTTCATTTCTTGGACTTTGTTTGTTCTTTATTTGTGGACTTACAGCCTTCAGTATTCTCGGAATCGTGTGATCCACAAGCACAACATTACACGCCAGTTGCTTCAAGCAGATATCGGCCTCCTTCCTCAGGCGCCTAGAAGATGGACATGTTTTTATTTTGGAGAACCAGCTTAAACATCCAAGAACAAAATGGAAATTTGCATATCCATTCTTTACCTGTCAAAAACCACCCAAGTAGCTCCGACATCTTCGGCAGTCGAAGCTACAGATCCCGGTTGGGAATACATATTGACCAGCACTTCCCTTTTCACCTAAACCTCATTCTCGTGTAAGAAACTGACTGCTCTATATACAGCGAATGATATGGCAAGTACCTGAAGATCACACTGAGCAAATCTACCTGCGTGACTTTGTATGCAGAAAGCAGTTGCTTCATCATGATCTCGCAGACGCCTTTTACTTTTTCCTCCGAGCACGGCTTGGCTCCATGTCCAGCCTTCCGGATGCCCGATGAACTCTTCTCCTTGTCCCCGCGACATCTCATGAACAACTCTGCAGAGTGGGAAATGACAGACGTGTTTCAAACAATGGCCCAAAGATTGAACGAGTCTAAATCCAACGAAGTCGCGATCACCGACTTGAGAGAAACTGGGAATTGCGCAACTGGTTTATTCTGAAAGGACTCGGGGGAGGAAGGGATGGTGAAGGATGAACGGCGAGCAGGAAGAGGGAATCCCGGGGCTTGATCAGGTTTTGCACTGCCCATTCGAGAGCATAATCCGTGATCTCCTTGCTCGCATCGACGGCAACGACTATGACTTCAACATCCATGTTTCATGGGGAACTCTTGGAATCCAACAATGGTCTTCTTTTTCTTTTTCAAAACTAACCAAAAGGAGAAACAGAAAAAATATATCCTCAGGAATGAAAAACGATTCTAAGATGGTGCTATCAAAGAGAGCGACTGCTTCTTCTTAATAGCCCAGAACGTATGACTAAGTAATATGGTTTGAATGGTGGTTTTTTTAACACAACAGGGGAAGGGGAACGAAACGAGCAAGAGGAAAGACGAGCAGGCCGGTGAAAGAACGCTGAGGGAGACAAAGTCCGAGGTGGTAAGTAAGACCCACCACTGGGCAGCAGGAGATGAGCTCCTTTGATGGGTTCTATGTCCTCATCCCTTTTGGAAGGAAATGTGACGTGCAGAAAAAGAAAAATCCATGTCAGGTTGGCATTTCTTTTTTTTTTTTTTTTATTGCCCAACTCCTCAGGCTTTTGATAATTTATTAAATTATTGAAACGGGCTTTGGATGTTCTGCTGACCTGACAATGAATTGGCATTTTGTTTTGCTGCGTTTGATGAGGACACAGTTATTTGTATCCCAACCCCCGTTGTTTCTTCTGGTTTTGTTTACTTTTGACATGATAGGCCAAGACATTGAGAACAATCCAGTCCAATCATGGACATGAGAAGATGATGGTTCGGCTATCGAAATCCACTATGGGACGAAACATCTGTTAGAACTATAGTACAAAAAGGGCCATTGCCCTCACCCATCTTATCCCGACGTTACCAAAAGCCATGCGTATCTGGAAAAGATATGTGGATGGCCAGCTGCTAATCTTACATGTGATTGGATTCTAACCAAACGGGTGCATAAATGGGGCTGCAGTCACTGCTAGTTCACCGCACAGCACAACAGCGGCGCGTCACACAACTTGGGATCTATTTCATGACCATGGCCATACCATTTCCTTGCAAAAGAACCAGGAGATACAAATCAGGGCCTGTCTCTCTATTAACACATGCGGATCCCCAGACCTGGCGATACCATTTCCTGCATACACTGCTTCCTCGTTTCGGACCGACACTGCTGCAGAAGTTAATGACCGGCTAAGTTCCTGGTCATTGGGGATTGTTCCTTTTAGCAGCAAGTATACAGTCATTTTAAGGTTACCGAGACTACCTTTGAGAGGATACTCCGAACACGTTCTCGAATTGCTCATTTCAAAGGAACCCCGGGATTTGTGTATTCCACTTACAAGAGCTTGTGGTTGTGGACTAGGATGTGCAGAATCATGGCCTCCCCCAGAACAAAAGGTAGAACGGGAGAGGGCCGCGAGATACAAATGGAAAGCATTTCACGGCATTCTCTCTTATAGCACATGCAAGTTCCAGTTGCCTGATTACAATCTACACGGCATGAAGTTAAGCGCCATACGATACCATAAGGACGGGTAAAACATTCCGGGATACAGAATTTGGACGGGAAAGCCTACAGGGATACAGAACTCAGATGGACAAAGCTCATGAAAGTCGGGGCCCGGTGCAATCATCGTCCAATATGGTCTCTTCAGAACAGGAGGCAGTGCTGCGGATAACAATCAAGTTAACCCTTTTTAACTCACTCATCCGAAGAGGGCAGTTAGCAAGACCAGGCGGGTCACTCATGTTCTGCAGAAGGCTCAGCTGAGATCCACAGTAAAATTCTGCGGTTTCTGCATGTGATCCATGGGAGTAGTGCATGATGAAACAAACCGATCAGCAAACCTCGGAGGTGGGGTACAAACAGTTTCCTTCAACCAATGAGGTAAGTTGCCTCCGGCTCGAGCAACTCCAGAGCAGAATGTAAGACCGAGATGCCTTTTGATTATGAAAGCTGTGGTTTCCAATATCTATGAATTTTCTGTGAGCATATAGATCCCCAAGGGAGAGCTGGGTCTCGTCCATCAAGCTTCTCCCAACAATTCCAGACTCATGATCCGAGACATAATTCCATTGCACCACATTTACTTGATATCTAGAGGCTGCTATTGGCGAGCCAGAATAGTTATTCAGAACTTTGACCTGCTCTTCCTCCCATCGCTCGGCCAGACCACATGCATCTTTGCCAGGTGAAAAGCGTAGTCTAGGAGCCTTCAAGATGGCTTTCCAATTATTCCTACCATATCTCCTAACACCAATCCAAAGAAAATCCAGCTCCTCCTCAGACCATGTGCTTCCGAAGGGACTGAATCTATCCGAGTAATTGCTGTTCTTGTCCGAGACTCTCGCCCTACCCAAAATGTTGTCAAGCATCCGCTGGTGTCTATGAATCATTTCCTGGCCTGGAGAAGCATATGCAGGTTGTATTGTTTCTCTGTTTACTTTGCTTGGGCTGAGAAGGTGCAATGGTTTGTTGGGGTAGCTCACATACGGGTACCCATCGTCTCTATAGTCCACCCGTGACCTCACAATGCGGTGGGGACAAACTTCATGGCATCACAAATGAAGAGAATCATTCTTTACAGAAGCTGTCAAATCACCTTCAGGGGGCCAACGTGGAGGACCGAAAAGTCCAGTATAGTCACCAGATTGTAGCTGAAATTCAAGGATAAAGAGCACTATTTTAGGCAAGGGATTGTAGTAGAGCACATGCATCACGCAAAAGAAAACAACACAGTAAAGTTATATGTAGCACATCCTATTCTTATAGATATTTAGAACGAACGATGCAATACTTCATGACTGGAAAATTAAAAAATATCTAAGAGCAATGAGCTTCTAGCTACTTGTCTGATGCCCTTCCCATAAAGAATTATGAGAGGTCTTTCACTGGAATTACTTGAAATAGCATAGCATTCCACTGTTTGCCAACAACCCCCACACCCCCCCCCCCCCCCCAAAAAAAAAAAAAAGAGAGAGAGAAATCTTATATAGGAAGATCAAATTAATCAACAAATGAAACACACAAGGGTTCATGCCTGCATGCATCTGAGACTTGGTTTAACTTCCAGTGACGACATTGAAGTTCTTTCATTGGCATGACTTCTGGGATTCATTCCAATGGAACTATATAAATGAGAACATGTGTTTTTTGGATCGATGCATGGAGATTCCCCAATAGTCCCTTTGACAGGATTCAAGAAATCTGAGCTTGATGCTTCCATTGAGTTAGATGAATGGAAGGCAGGGGATGAAATGTTCCTGTAGGCCTCTGAACTCCTTGGGATTGGTTGACTTTCAAGAACTCTATTCAAGTTTGCTGTGCCTCCAGATGCATCTGCAACTTCATTGTGATAAGAGATAGATCAGCTATAACAACAGACGTTCCCATAGATTTGGGAAACATATTCTCAAGAAACATCTGCATTACACTGGTTATTAAGCACTCAAAAGCTTATGACGCCCTTTCGAGCAAAAACCAAAAGAAGACATACCTGGCGGTGCGATGGATAGGTTTAAACAAGGAATCATAACCCCTCTTCTTTCAAAAGCTGGTGTTGTCATTCCTTCAGCTACAGGAGTCAACGCTGATGGCATTCTTTCCCAAGCTTGTGCTAGAGGATTAGAACTAAGACTTGGATTGCTACCAGCTGCCGCCATATCAATCACGTTACCACATTCATTTTCCACACTGGATTGCACACATTCTTCACTGGACTCTCAATAATGCTCACAACAAACTGTTCAGAACATGGATCTTTAAGTTTTCCAGCCTCGAGAATGTTTTCAGTACCTTCCTTCTCTGCAACAGGAATTCCTTCACCTTTGCTCATCAGAGTACTTTGACTGTAGAAATAAGAAAGATTAGTTTCAAAAGTAAACGTTAGAAGGCTCTGGTTGTAGAAGGCGTACTTACATCTGTAGTCCCATTAAAGGTCCAGAAAGAATGGAGAAACAATCAGCTTCTATCTGCCAGATCAATATGAATCCATGAGAGAATAGGTCAGGACTTCGAGAACTTATTCAAGAGAGTCGTCAAGAGTCGGTCAACCAATATTTAATGTGTAAGGAGATATGTAACCACAAAATTTTTCATCAATATCCCCACTAAACAATGCTTCAAAGTACTTATGAAAAAACAATGCTTCAAAGTACTTATGAAAAAACAATGCTTCAAGGTCACCTGCATTGAGCCCAATATAGGTGTTTCAGGTGAATGCTTACATTCTGCATGCCATTACCAACAAACCTCAAGGTGGTAAATATGTTTCAACTATATGCAAGTTAAATAGACTTCGGCTGGTAGTGCTTGGTTGAAATTGGAAAATTGCTCCATCTACTCCAACTTACGCAGCCAAGAGATACTGTTCATATTCAGGTTACTTCATCTGATCCTTCCAGATACATTAAATGTGCTAAACAACTATTCACTGTTTCTCACAGTAGATTGTCCCTCTAAGATGAACATCTATGGCACTTATACAGAACTTTGATACAACAATAGACTGGGTCTTCCAATAAGAGAAATGGTTCACAAAGGGCAACACCACATGTTTGGGCATAGCAGGCACCAAAGACATTTCCCGGTTCAGTTAAAGCTGGAAGAGCCCCAAGATATATCAGCAGAACTAATATTATCCCCCAAACAGCATTAATTCCTCGTCTCAATCATGCCAAGCCAACCAATCGGGTCAGGAAAGTTGACCGAAGGAAGAAAGAATTGTTTGCTTCTGTGACAAATTGGCGTACATTATCGATGACTCCACCACAGAGCATTTCCAAACAGACTAATGCAGATTAACTCAAATATAAATTGTTCGGGACGAGCCACGTCCACACTACCATGAATAAGTGCAATTAACATTATCCCCTCAAAAAGCCCCCTTCCTAGTCATGAAAAGCCAGATTACACCAGTAAAGTATATTACATTAAGAAAATTATGCTTCTACTACAAAAAGCTCCAAGCTGTAAGTAGCTCCATCATGATGCATTTCCAGATAGACCAGCGCAGAAAAATGAATTGCTAGGGAGAATCCAAATTCAGTTTATACTGTGATTGGTAGGATGGAAATAAAAAGGCACGCATTTTCAGAAAATTACCATCATGAAATTAAAAAATCCGCAAAATTTTCATTCTCCATCCAAATTCTTGTTCCCCCTTCCATTTCCTTCCTTCCCAAACACACACTGAATGATCTTACATATCGCGAATTGTTTTGAATGAATCAAACCAGACTTTGTGAAGAGCCTTCGAAACTGCGGATGAGGTAGAGCAGCGACGGATAACGGAGATGTACCTGTACCTCAACACGGACATCCTCTGTTGCACACTTAGAGAGAGATGAAATAGCTGCATCAGCTCCAAGGCTGCATTGACAGACATCTTCACAAGCACAGGGAATGGAATGTATCCCATGCTTAGTGTTTGATGATTTAATTGTATCAGGTGAAGAGTTTCCAGTGACATGAACCCCCTCTTCAACATCTTTCCTTCTAAATCTTCTAAAATATGTGAGCACTCGTCTTGGACATTTCATTTCTCCATTCGATGACAAGGGAAAGACTACAACATCCATTTGCAAGCTTGAAGTATTTGGCATGTTACAACTGATTGGACATCCATTGTCTCGCTGAACTAAGGGAAATGATCAGGATGACTCCTTTTCATCTGCTAATGATGCCAATGGGGGATCTTTTACTGAAAGTCAGATATTTTCCAATTCAAATTTGTCTACCTCCTTTCACATTTAACCTTAATAAAGGAGGAAGATGAAATAGAAAAACTCTTGAACCTCACCAAGTGCTTCTCGCCAAGGAATACTTGGTGTAGTTAATTTATATGAAGACACTGCAAGAACTGAGCTCTTCATCGACATTTTCATCATTCTTTATGATATGAGGATATTTCGCAACAAGAGAGGACGAAGAGACTCCTGCATCACAACTACAGCATTCCCTTGCTACACCAGAGCACTTCTAGCAAGAAGAGTGAAAATATTGTCTTATTAGAATAATTGATCATCATAACAATCATCAGATCTAACTAGAAGCCATTTCTTCTGCCTAATATGCCATTACTCTCTACATTTTTCTATGATAGGTCACTAACGCTACCTTGAAGACTGACTTCTACCGCAGATTCAGAGAATAAGTGACTGTTGGGAAATAACTATTTTTAAGGATGGTAAGGCTACAAAGCTAAAAGAAAAGGTCAAATACAGCAATATTGATCTGATAGCATGGCCATCTTACTGTCGAATCCCGCACCTGCTCCACTGATGCATCTTTGGTATCCGAAAGTTGAGATTTGTCAGATGTTCTCTGTAAAGTCGCTGCTGGCCCTTTTAAGTGCGGGCAATGAGCCCCATCCTCATGAGGAAGGCTGCTCGTTGCGGATACCCTCTTGCGCTTATACGTCAAAAGCACTTTATTGTCTGACATTCACACTTCCGACCAGGGACTCTGGAAGCAGACAAGGTCAATGGTCATATCACAGAAAGCGCGTCAGCTTCGTTTAAGGGACTTGTGTTACCAATGGTCCTGTATATATATTAGGAAAAGCAAGTGGCAGGAGTGACATATGATAATCAAGGAAACCAATCACCTATAACTTGTGTGCACTGCAGAAGGATACAAAAGTGCATCCGAAAAATCATGGAAAGAGCGTTTAGGAAGCTGAATAGCTTGGCTATCTATTACAATCCAAACCGAGGGTAATTGTAACCTCCAAAAACCCAAAAGGGAAAATTGAGAGCTGCAGTTTAGTTCTTACTTCAAGGATATGGAATGTTAGTCATTGAGAAAACAAAACCACAAGGGGGACACGCAAATGAACAACGAGACTCATCACGGATGTACTTCCAATAACCAAAGAGCAACCGACGATGTCAATCAATGGTAAGTGCATGTAACAGCACAAGATTGTGTGCATATGCGCCGAAAGGGCAAAAGACATAGCACAGGAACCAAAAATCAGGAGTCGACACATAAACCCAGGCTGCACTACTACTAGAAAGCTCCGAAAATTAATGTGCGACCGACAAATTCCACGCCTTATGGAAATTAAACATGGATAAGTCGCACAATCAAACAAGAGGCAGCAACGGAGTCCCTGTCCAATCCAACAAAAGGGCACATTCAGCAAGCTTTGATCACAACCAAACCCACCACTGTAAAAGCTTGATTGAAACACAAAACTCCGCACATTAAGGCGGAGTGCCGGAGAAACGAAACATCGCCAAGAAAAATGCGTTGTCTAAACTACAGACAACGAAATTCCACAATACAAATCAAATTCTGAAACAAAAACAAAAACGGAAAGCGCTCCAGCTGGGGCGTCAACCACCCTTTCAAGACCTTTTTTTCCAGTAATCTTTCGCCAATTCCCGGGACAGCGCAGAAACGAAAGCAGAACAAAAGCGGAGGCAGGCACACCCCCTCCTATTCTAACACTCAAACCAAAAGAAACAAACAGCAAACACATCCTTGCCCCCGCTCCTCCCCCCAGAGGACAGAGAATCTAAAACGCACCCAGGAAGCCCCCCAAGTAAGTACCACCACCACCATCATCATACCTGCTACCCCTCTCGATGGTCTCGGCGTGGTGGGAATCCTAACCGCGAGCGAGTCAATCAGGTTAACTGCCATTTCCAGCGGGTGTTATTGGGCTGGACTGGGCCGAGCCTGTAGGAATCCCAATGGGACTAAGGCTTCTATCTCATTGTCGGAAGATATATAACCCCCCGAGTTCTTTCTGATTGGTCCCCATCAACAGGCCTTTACGAATACATAAAGTCGGCGGCTTACTAAAAAACCTTGCTGTTGGGAGTTTGACTCCATCCCTCCTAAAATATGATTTCTTCCTCACTTTCCCTTTTAGTTCAATAATACCATCGACGAAAGAAAATCCACCGTGTGTGATGATAGTTTGAACAAAATGGAGTCAATAAATTCTACCCTTGAAATTTTGTCTGAACATAGAGTTTGTTGTTGGTGCGCGCATGTTCCGATCCTATCAGGAGAGATCTACTGTGCTCTGGTTACCCCTCTGGAGCTGTTTTGCTCCTTTGACAGTATCGCGCGAATCCTTCTAGCTTTATGAAGTCCATATGACACATATTTTTTTAAAAAATGGAATTCTAATAGACGACGTTGTCGCAATTTCTTATTGTTGTTTTCAAATTAGTTAGATTTGTAGTGCAAATTTAACTGCCTCTCCTTTTTTTTCCATTTTGCATGGAATACACGACGAGAAAACTTGAACTTATTCGAATAATTAAAATGCAGTTTGATTACTTCAACGTGGTAATCCATACATTATTATTTTCATTCGATTGAATTTCATGCAAATATAATCTATATTAATACACATGTAATTTTAATTATCTACTTTGCATAAATTGCGACCGAGAACTTGGATCAACGCGATATGCACCAAAGAACGGAGAATTCAACAACCAGAAACCTCTATGGCGACATCCCGGAAGGGTCAACATTAACGGACTTAGAAAACGAATTGTAAGTATCACGATCTTAGTCGGTTAGTTTTAATTATTAGAATTTTCTTATGAATTGGTTATTATTTGCATGAAAATCATCGGCGCAACTAATCTCAAAGGCCCAGCACACTTGAGAAAGAATTCCTCGGCGGCGATAATGTTTCACTAGAACGGCGTCCGATTGACGAATAGGTAGGGCCAAGGGTAACAAAAAAGTCCTCCTCGAATTATTTTGAGTACACCCAAAACGGGCCATCCGCTGCTGTGCAAGGGGTCGGGGTTGTCAGATTTAATCCACTTAAAACTGTCGAATTACCGAGATCAAAGTCTAGATGCGGAAGCGTACCTGATGAATCCATTGGAAACTTGGGGAGCCTTTTCGATGAACGCCTAGGTTTTGGTCTTCTAGGCCTTTACGATTTTTAACGTATGTAAAACTGATTAGGGTAATGGGATGCCCTATAGTTGTCTTATATTCGCATGGCCTGGGGACCATAACCCCTCATTGACAATTAAGTCCCTGAGGTTAATAATCTCTTCAATTCCACCCATCACAGAATAAGATATTATTGCGGAATCTGCACAATATACCCCTATACTTAACGAGACGTCAATTGGACCATCTGAATATTGATATAAATTAGATCACTTAATTAGGCCCAATATCCGGATAGTTCGTGTATGACTCAACATAAAGGTCGGGCCACCTAATGAAATTATTATTTCCAACAATCTCCCACTTGGACCGACTGATAAAACCGAACAGTCATAACACACTAAATGAGATCTCCATAAAACATATCCCTATCAACCATCTCAACAGTCTGGTCCATCAAGCATATCAGTATCAGAACTAAAGCGGCTTTCGCTGTCATTAATCGTAGCTAAACCTTCAATAATCACAAATACCAACACACTCAACGACATAGACCAAGTATAGTTGCGCAGCATGGAAATTACATAAAAGGTGATCTATACATGCCTATTTCCAACTGGTCCTCCTAAGGTGAGATCAATAAATTATCGATCTAGAGTGTAACCGAAACCACAGCTGAAACTAAAGTTCAAAAGTGTACGTATAACTTAAATTAATCGAAGTAACATCTCCCACTAAACCATTACATCATCTAGTGACATAACACCCATACGAGCAACATGCTGGTGAAAGACCCTGGGTGGTAACGGCTTAGTAAACGGATCCGCAATCATGGAAGACGTACCGATGTGCTCTATGGATAAAGAGCCACTCTGAATCCTGTCTTTTACAGCCAGGAACTTTATGTCAATGTGCTTAAACCTCGAAGAGCTCCTGTTGCTGTTGGAGTACATCACTGCCGACTTATTGTCACAGAATAACTTAAGCGGTCTCTCAGTGCTGTCAATGATGCGCAGCCCTGTGACAAAATTCCGCAGCCATACCCCATGATTGGACGCCTCAAAACAAGCTATATATTCTACTTCTATGGTTGAAGACGCTGTGAGCTTCTGCTTAGCGCTCTTCTAGGAAATAGCTTCTCCAGCTAGCAGATAAACATAACCTGACGTGGATCGACGACTGTCTAGCATCCACCAAAATCGGAGTCAGAATACCTGATGATCTCCAACTGATCTGATCTCCGATAAGTGAGCATGAAATGCTTTGTTCTCTGTAGATATCTCAAGATCCGTTTGGCTGCTGTCCAATGATCCACGCCCGGGTTACTCAAGTACCTCCCCAACATCCCTACTATGTACGCAATATCCGGACGCGTACAGACTTGAGCGTACATCAGACTCCCAACTGCCGACGCATAAGGAATCTTCTGCATCTCCTGAATCTCAAAATTATTCTTGGGGCACTGATTGAGACCGAATTTGTCTCCTTTAGCTACAGGGGTATCTCCTGATCTGCAGTCCTTTAATCCGTACCTCATCAGCACTTTCTCGATGTAGCTCTTTTGTGATAATCCAAGAATACCCTGAGAGCGATCTCGGTGAATCTGGATCCCTAATACAAAATAGGCATCGCCAAGATCCTTCATCTTGAATTTCTCCAAGAGAAATTTCTTAGTTCCGTGCAATAAGCCTACATTGTTACTTGCAATCAATATATGATCGACATACAAAACCAGGAAAATGAACTTACTCCCACTAAACTTATGGTACACACATTCATAAACGATATTAGCCTCGAAACCAAATGAGACTATGACCTGATGAAATTTATAATACCACTGACGAGAAGCCTGCTTAAGCCCGTAGATGGATTTCTTAAGTTTGCACACCATCTTCTCTGCATCTTGCGAAGCAAAGTATTCTGGCTGCACCATATAAATCGTCTCATCAATGTCACCATTGAGAAACGCTGTCTTTACATCCATCTGATGTAGCTCGAGATCAAAATGAGCCACAAGTGCCATAATAATCCTGAAAGAGTCTTTCGAAGAAACCGGAGAGAAAGTCTCTGTATAATCAATGCCTTCCTTTTGAGTAAAGCCTTTGGCGACTAAACAAGCCTTATATCTCTCCACATTGCCCTTAGAATCCCTCTTGGTCTTAAAAATCCATTTGGAACCAATGGGTTTCACACCAATGGGCAGTGGAACGAGATCCCAAACGTCATTGTCAGCCATTGACTTCATCTCATCCTTCATGGCATCAATCCACTTCTGAGTTTCGGAGCTTTGCATGGCCTCACAAAGGTTGACCGGGTCATCCTCTGTCATTCTAATGCCTTCCTCATGCTCCTGGAGATATATGACGAAATCGTCCGAAATCGCGCTTCTCCTCTCTCGAGTAGATCTCCTAAGCGGCATTATCTCTTGAGGTTGTTGAATTTGTTCATCTGGAATAGCCTCTTCAGCCTGAAGAGGGAGTACCTCATTGTCGTCTTGTTACACCAGATCAAGATCCGGAACAAAAATTGAAGGAAGAGAAACTGTTTCCTCAATTTACTCTTTGTACCACGAGAATTGAAGCACAAGGTTTCATTAAATGAGGCCACTGTATCCAATAAATAAAGTCTGTCATATGCTGATAATGAACCAGTACCAACAGTACGGGAACCATAAAAGAGACTAAACTGACAGTTTCCGAAGGAACAAGAATAACCAAATTTGTCCAATGCAGAAACAGAAATCAAATTCCGTTTAAAAGACGGTACTACAAAAGTCTCCTTCAGGTCCAGATAGGAACCAGTCCTCAATAACAGCCTAAAAGTCTCAATGGCCTCTACCTTCACTGACTTGCCGTCTCCCACGTAGATGAATCTTTCAGCATCAACTGGAGCTCGCCAGTTCAGGCAACCCTGCATAGAGACACTAATGTGAGTAGTAGCACCAGAATCTACCCACCAAGTGTTCTCAGGTACCAAAGCTAAATTAACTTCAGAACAAACCAAAGTGAGAAGATTACCCTTCTTCTTGTGCCAGTCACGGTATCCGGCACACTGAATCTTCTTATGCCCCTTATTCTTACAGAAGAAGCAGGAATCAGAATCCAAAGGAGTGACCTCCTTCATCTGCTTCTTCTGTTGCGGGGCAACCGCAGTAGCCTAAATGCTCTTCCTCTTCTTAGCATTGTCCTTACGTGCGGACGCCAAGTGAGCACTCTCAGTCTTATCTCGCTTCATTCTGTCATCTTCCTGCACTAGGTGAGAAATGAGCTCATTGAGGCTCCATTTCTCCTTTTGACAGTTATAACTGACCTTAAAATGACTAAGTGTGCAGGAAGGGATATCAAAACCAGATGCACCAACAGATCATCCGAGAGATCTAGCTTGAGTGCCTTAAGCTTGGAAGCGATGTTAGACATCTCCATGATGTACTCACGTATGTTCCCCTTGCCGCTATATCTTTTTGAGAAAAGAGACGCTAGAAGCGCACTCGTCTCAGTCTTTTCGTTTTTCTCAAAACGTTTCTCTATATCGGCTAGGAACTGTTTGACGTCTATCGCATCGGACTAGCGCCCCGAAAACTGTCTGGAATAGCACGCTTCATGATCATCAGACATAGGCGATTAGATCTCTCCCACCGCTCATAGTTCTATTTAACAACAGCCGAACTATCATCTGAAGGAGTGGCGGGGCGATCAACCCGAAGGGCCATGTCCAAATCCAAGACAGCGAGATTGATCTCAATGTGCTCTTTCCAGGGTCTGAAGTTTGTGCCGTTAAGCACAGGGATGGAGTTAAGGGCAGCACTGATGTTGGTAGCAGGAGTAACAGCTGATCAGGGAACAAATAGAGTAAATGTATCAGCTCACTCAATCAATAACCGAATAAAGAGAAATATAAATAATGGCAAGTTTCCTTAAGACACCAGTGCAACATTAACACCCTATCAAATGACCGCGTTGTCAACTTGCAAGCGGTATCCCAGTGCAGCAATCAGATACAGACCGTCAATCCTGTCAAACAAATAAGCCTTCCGAGGGGCCGACTCAACGTTCACATGGATATACAAATGATAGTCTCGTATCTAATACTACGGGTGCATGTATGGAATTCGACCAAACAGCGCTTTCCGAGGGGCCGATCACTGTCCCATGAAAACCAAACACGCCATCTTATATTCCAAATGGGTTTCCCTACACGAGAGAGCTCCGAGGGGAGATGTCGCTTCAGTCCACCCACTTTAAAATACAGACTTCCAGAATATGCCATTACTTTTCAGATCCAAACAACCGGTAAAATTTGATCTGAAATGCTCGAAATCGGGACTGGAAACCCCCAAATTCAGCATGAAACTTAACTTAATTATGCCCGAAAGTCACTTTATTGGTTTAAACCGGTTAAAATTGAACCGAACGGACGGAACCGTGCCCCGAGACCGAATCCACGGACCTCGGTTGTGGAATCCGGTGTCGTAACCGCCGCCGGAGACCACTTCGAACGCTCGGCCGCCGTAATCCGAAATCATAAACTCAATCTCTCGATGAAACATGAGGATTAAACAAAAAACGCAACGGATTCAAACACAATAATAAAAAATCAGGAAAAATGAACGCAAGAACATGGGAGGGTGAACAAAGATCTCTCCCCTTTAAAAAAAATTAAAGCACAACAAAAAATTCCTCCTTTTCCTGATTAATAAAAAAAAATCTCAAACCCTAATTCTCAATTCCCAATAATTCAACATATGACCGGCTCTGATACTACTTGCCTGATTTAATCCACATAAAACTATGAACACACATGTCGAATTACCGAAATCAAAGTCTAGATGCGGAAGCGTACCTGATGAATCCATTGGAAACCTGGGGAGCCTTTTCAATGAACGCCTAGGTTTTGGTCTTCCAGGCCTTTACGATTTTTGACGTATGTAAAACTGATTAGGGTAATGGGAAGCCCTACAGTTGTCTTATATTCGCATGGCCTAGGGACCATAACCCCTCATTGACAATTAAGTCCCTGAGGTTAATAATCTCTTCAATTCCACCCATAACAAAATAAGAGATTATTGCGGTATCTGCACAATATACCCCTATACTTAATGAGACGTCAATTGAACCATCTGAATATTGATATAAATTAGATCACTTAATCAGGCCCAATATC
>CM042891.1:10517390-10891755 GCA_023653495.1 Melastoma candidum | reverse complement strand
GAAGAACGAGAAAAATACTCAACTCCTTAAAATATTGGCATTTTCTTTGACATTATTCTTGTACTTAAGATGAAATTGGACTACCTTTTGATGCAAAGCAGGCACTATAGCCCGTCTACGAACACGCCAAATTTCACCGTCAGCCGGTATAAGCCCCTTTCCCATTACAAAATCTAAAATCTCTGCCACAATACCCTGATCATACAAGGGTTAAGAACTGAAGGTACAGAGATGATGCTAGAAAAGAGATCACCCCACAAAAATTCATACCTTGGAATAAGATTTGGAGTTGTCCTTTAGTATATGCTTTGCAATAGCAGGGTCAGAGACTGTTAGCCTTGGTTTTGATGATGAGCTTGAAAAGCTAGTCGCTGTAACACTTCGCTTATTTTTAGTGATAAGTTTGAGAAATGTGTTGCTGAACCACAGCGAGTAACAGTTGCAGATTGCTGCGTTACAGTAAGCTGTTACTGTGATATTACGCATAAACATTGAAAATATGAAACATATTTTTCAATATTTATATTTTACTTTGGACTATTCGTCTGAGTGTCCAAGTTAGTTTAATTTGGCTTAATGGTCTCATTATATATATTTAGGCAACTAAATATCGTGAGATTAGCTTTCCAAGTTTATTTTTGGAAACAAAATATTTCTCTGATATCCTTCAGCAATGTTACGCTGTAGTAAGAGAAAGTATCAAATCAAATATCTGGTGAAGGAAGTTACCGTTGGGGACTTTCCTTCTGTGGCACAGCGAACCGTTGAGCAGAGTGTTGCTGAGCCTGAGTTGTACGTGGCTACACTGCAGCAAGTTGATACTGCTTCGCTACGCCTTTTGGAAACTTGGAAATATTATTTCCTTTTGAAATATATTTCGGATTATTTCGAAATAAATTTCTTGAAATACAATGGATTTTTCAAATCCTTTCATTAGGCAACACAATAGCAAAATGTTGCCTTCCCGATTAAAGATTTGGAATCGTCCTAATGTACCTGGACACATTCTACGAGGTCTTTCCATAGTTAGACAAGGCATTCGGATATTATTCTGACATATGCGTAAGAAATGCATTGCTGAACAATCTGAGAAGTATGTTCCTACGCTTCAGAAATATCTTGCTGCATTACAGCGAAGCGGTTCTGCATTACTGCGCTGATGAAGGAATAATTATTATTCCAAATTTGCTTATTGCAATCTAATCATATTTAATGATTAAATATGTTATCTGATTCTAATAACCACGTGTTATTACCAGACAATAACGTTTGAGAAAGATTTTGACAAGGAAATTCTATTTCCTATCAATATTAAGGAATTTAGTTATTCCATATTTACGTGACTAATGATTTCAATAATCACTATGTAATCTGATAAAGTTTATTATACGTATGGGGAATATCATTAATGATTTCCTTCCCTTCTTGGTCATTATGACCGTTGATCATCCTGTTGCTGATCCATAATTACAGCTTCCTGTATTCTGATTTTAGGAAACAAATTATTCGTTTTTAGGAAACATATCATTTGTTTCGTTTCTTTTTATACCAGACGACCCTCACATAATCTCTGGACGTTTTCGAACGTTTTCTAAGTGGGCTGAGTGGCTGAGTGGTCTAAGTGGTCTAAGTGGTCGACGGAGAGCGGAAGGTGCTAAGTGTCTCCTGGTTCTTATTGCTCGCAAACTGCGTGCGAGGGTGTCAAGGGGCTGAGTTCAGATTCCTTGATCGTCGTGAGAGGGACTAGATGTCCTCGGTGCGTTCAACGAGCAGCCGGCGAATCGTCTGAGGGAAGCTAAGTGAATACCTGTGCTGATTGCAGTAACCGATTGCTGACCCATCGGCAAGAAGCCGTTCTTGTCGTGTCTTTTCGCAGGGAAGTCTCGAGCCTACGGAGTTTGAGCAGTTAGACACGCACTTGTGGGTGCGCGCCAGAAGTCTCGTGCCTGTAGGGTAGAGCAGGAGTTGGGAACGCCGCCGGAGTGGAAAAAGGCCCTCCCGAGCACAGGGGTGCTGTGCAGAAGTCTTGAACGCCTGATACAGAGGGTTAGTAAAGCAGGTTGCGTGGAAGCCAACGGATCGGAAAATTCCACCCTAGGCACTGGGTGTGCAGTGCAGTGAGTCACGGCTGTGGTAACCGTGCACGTCCGAACTGAGTGTAGGACGTATACCTTCTAAGTGGTCTTTGTGGTCCTCTTTGTGATCTTTGTGGTTCTTCTCTTCGTGATCTTTGTGGTTTGATCAACTTTGTGGTTGTCTCTCTTGCGCTTATAGACAGGATCATCCTGAGAAGGGACGAAATCTTTGTGGAAATCCTCTTCTGAGCAAACAAGTGCCGAAGCATTCCTTCACTGTGAAGCAGAAACGGGCTGCTCTCTGAGAAGCCATTCTTCACTGTAAGGAATTATCTGTGAGGATTTATATACTAACGCAACGTTGTCTTTGTGCTTTGATAGTCAGGCTTATATCAAGCGACAACGAGCTGTGTGCGAATTCTTTGAGCAATCAACTGCTGAGCGTGAGCATCATTCTGCTGGACACGAGAAGACGTCCATTGTGTGAGGAGCTGACCGTTGCCAGGAGTGATCATCTATTGTACAGGATTCTAAATCTCACTTTGTGAGAGAAACATACGCCTAGTGCAAGGGCTCTTTGCACCCATTATTTTCAATTAGTGGAATCACCTCTACGGTGGAAAGTGAACGTAGGTCGATTAAGGCCGAACCACTATAAACTACTGTGTCCCTTACGATTGCGCAACACTCGTTCGAGAATCCAACGATTAAGTCGTAACGGATACAGCAAAGCAGTTCTCATTCTGAGAAACGTTCTGCTATGATACAGTACGCTTCCGCTGACACTGAGAAAGGGCGAAAAAGTTATAAACACTAATTCACCCCCCTCTTAGTGTTCCTGAACGATCCAACAATTGGTATCAGAGCGGGTTTGCTGGAAAGCTTTCTGTGTGTTTGCTAGTACAGAACTCTGTTGCTGAACCAAAACAGCTTATTGCTGAATCAAAACAGCTTGTTGCTGAAAGTCTTACATTAAGCACAGTAAGGTGCTGCTGAGAACTGAACAGAATGTCAATGCTCTTGGCTGATGGTCATTCGACCGAACGTCCACCGCTCTTTGCAGGACAACACTTCTCATATTGGAAAATGAGAATGGAGTTGTTCATTGGAGCAAAAGAAGCCGATTGTTGGCATATTATTATGGAAGGAGATCTAATAGTTCCTCCACATAATCCGAACGACATTCGGCATGAAAATGAAAGAAAGAGAACTATTTCTCTCAATACTAAAGCAAAGCACTATTTAGTGTGCGCTCTTGCTGGAAACGAATTTAATCGCGTCTCTACTTGTAAGACGGCGAAAGAAATGTGGGATAGACTTGCTTTGATCTATGATGGAACAGAACAAGTCAAGGAATCCAAAGTGAATGCATTAGTAACTCAATACGAAGCATTCAAGATGAAAAAGAATGAGTCAATAAATCAAATGTTTGATAGACTCACCGAAATCACTAATGCCATGGAATCACTTGGCAAAACAATTTCTAATTCTGAGTTGGTCAGAAAGATACTTCGCTCTTTGCCTAAAACTTGGGAAGCCAAGAAAACGGCAATCGAAGAAGCAAAGGACTTAACGAGCTTAAGTCTTCAATAGCTACTTGGTTCTCTTGTCGCTTATGAGGATGAGAACAAGTTTGCTGAAGAAAAGAAATCCAATGCTGTTGCATTTAAAGGAAGTATTGAAATGTCCGATGAATCTGAGGATGAATCTTCATCTGATTCTGAGGATGAAGTCTCCTTGATGGCACGGAAATTCAAAAGGTATCTTCGCAAAAATCGCTTTAAGGGAAAGCGAGATATTAAAAAGAAGAATACTAAACCACACCAAAGTAAAGGTGGTGTATGCTATGAGTGCAACAAACCTGGTCATATGCGACCAGATTGCCCACTTTTGAATGAGAAGGGAAAATCTTCAAAATACAAGAAAAATGCCATGATGGCATCTTGGAGTGATAGTGATGAGGAATCAGATCAGGATGACGAAACAGCAAACATTTGCTATATGGTGCAAACTGATGCTGAAACTGAGAAGGTAAACACTTTCTCACCTTCTGATCTATCTGCTGAAGATATTGAGAATCTTTTCTCTGAACTCTATGATAAAATTGAGTCTTTATCCGCAAACAATAAAGCCCTTAAGAAGGAGAATAAATTCTTGAGTGCTGAGAACGCTTCTCTTAAGGAAGAGTTATCAGCAAAGGCTAAGAAAGCGGTAAAGAATCTTTCTCAATCCAAATCAAAGATTGAGGAACTGCAGCAGCAACTTGATGCTGCAAACAGCAAAACGGATTTATGTATGCATAAGAGGCATGATTCTGGAAATGAGAAACATTCACCTCATGGGAAATATGTTCCTCCTCATGTTAGGAATGACGAGTCTCATTATATTATTCAAAGGTTACCTAGGCTTTGCTACTACTGTAGAAAGCCAGATCATTTCATTAAAAATTGCCATGTGCGGCGAAATGATATGCGTGGCATTACTTCTAAATTTGATGGTTCTATTGTCAAATGGAAGGAACGACTCACTTAAGTTCTTTCTCTATTTCAGGGATGCTTCAAGTCCATCGCTAGGGACCATGTATGGTACTTAGATAGTGGCTGTTCGAGGCACATGTCAGGAGATGTCTCCTTATTCTCCACACTGGTTTTCCAGGATGGTGGTGCTGTCACTTTTGGTGATAATGGAAAAGGGATGGTTAAAGGAACAGGAACCATTTGCTATTCTAACTCCCTCACCATTGAAGGAGTTCTTTATGTCAAAGGACTCCAGCACAATTTGATTAGTATTAGTCAATTGTGTGATAAGGGCTACCATGTTGCCTTCTATGAGAAAACATGTACTGTTTCACGGGATGATGTTACGTGTTTCATTGGTGAACGCAAGAAAAACATCTATATCCTGTATTTTAAGAACATCTCTACTGGAGAAAATTGTCTCATGTCCATTAAGGACGAAGCTACTCTATGGCATCGAAGGTTGGGACACGCAAACTATGACTTGCTGTCGAAACTAGCCAGAAAAGATGCTATTAAGGGATTACCTAAAATCAAGTTTGACAATGACAAGATATGTAATGCTTGTGCTATTGGCAAACAAACAAAGGTATCTTTTAAAAGCAAGAATATGATTTCAAGCAAGACTCCGCTTGAATTACTTCATATGGACTTATTTGGTCCAACAAGAACTCAAAGTCTTGGAGGTAAACGTTATGGATTAGTTGTGGTAGATGACTTCTCCAGATTCACTTGGGTTAAATTCTTAGCTCACAAGAGTGATGTGTTTGTGTGCGTCCCACCCGCTCGTTCCGGATGGGAACAAAAGGGAGGACCGTAATCCTTCGTGGCTCCGTAAAAAGAAATTTGTTTGTCGCTTCACCTAAGTAAGCTAGAAGAACGGAGTTGCCACCGACTTTATTTAAAAAAAATGGTACAAAGTCGGAAAAAACCAAAGAGGGTTCGGGGATTCCTAGCTACTCACTCTCTTACACAAACATGCGAAGAAGGGGTGGCGATGCTTTTTTTAAAAATTTCAGGTTACGGGTGTTGGACCCGATCTGGACCTTTGAGCCCAGACTCATGTCATTGGGTTACGAGCTTAGGCTCGATTCAGGCGTTGGACCCGAATTCATATGTGATGATCACATGCGTAATCACATACAATTATTTAGATCAAAGTAGGCGGGGAAAGGCGGTGACCGTGGGCCTATGCACTTGGACCCATGGCCCGTTACAGGTGAAAAAATAGAAAACTCGGGAAGGCCCGCACCTTCCCTCATGTACCTTAAACTTGACGGTCGAGGCCGCTTTAAAGTCTTCAATCATCGCGGTTTTTACACACGCGGAGAAATCCACGCGGTCTGTTACACGCGTCTTCGAGAATCCTCCCAAATGTGATGGGTCTCTAAGGATCGTCTTGTCGAGTCCTCGAACATGGATGGATAATGTACATGTAAATGAAAACAAAGAAATGAAATATAAATGTAATTAGTAAATTCTAATTGAAATAAGTAAATCAACTAGAATTAATCGGTAAGTCAGAATGAGACTTACGTGGGTGACTTGCACCATTTGACCGTGAATGCATCTCAGGCGTTAACCGAATCGATGCGGGTCGGTTTTCACATGTGAAAAACGATAAGAAAAGTATACACGGATTAGCAAATGAAGTCATGTATTCATAAGCTAGGTAACAACTCGATTTTAAAAAAAATGTCACGGGTAAATTATTTCTAAAAATCAATTCGTGAACGTAAAATGCAAACTCATATGAAATTATGAACATAGAATGAGTTCTAAATGATCGAAACATGAAATGAATGACAGTCCCTAAGCACCAATGTAATAAGGGCTATGTGAATGAACCATTGGTAAGTAAGTAAAAATCATCGTAATAACGTCCGATCAAACGTAAAGCAAATAATCACGTAAGAATCATAAAACGTCAGACTTTAGCAGTTGTAAAGAACGGGATGTAACTTTTAACTCCAAGCATGAAACCATGTGTTCTAATACTTAAAACGAAGCTACGGAAGAAACGGATCTAATACCACAGATTTCAGCTCAATCCGACATTCCAAACTCAAGATACAAGCGAAAGTATATGTCTCCGTCATGCAGGAAAGCCAAATCCGAAGCAAAATGAATTTATTCTTAACACTAAAACATGCATAACTCCACAAATATGGATTACTAAGTCACCAAATAAAAGAGACATATAATACAATGGGTTTTATGCAAGTTTAAATCAGTTCGCGAAACAAGAGATCATTATAAGCATATGATTTACTCGAAATGGTCGAAACCGATACTGTTTTAGTATTAAATTCGAAAATCGTAGCTCAAGACTCCAAATCATACATGGTTAGTCTTTTTAGTTCCGAATTTAAGTTACGGATCTAATGCAAGTGATTTCATTCAATTTCGACAAGCGAGCAAAAAGTTAGAAACGAAATACTAACACCAGCGCAAGCTGATCCGAGGCTCACCTCCACTTACCAACGTTGCCTTGGTCCGACGGGAACTCGAATCATGTCCCAACATGTAAGGACAAGCAAGGAGAAGACAAAGACAAGAGAAAAAATGAAAGAGAGACGCACGACCCACAATAAACCTATGTTAATGAAATCAATTTTTAAGTAAAATAAGTGGTGAGATTGCCCACCGTCGCGGGAATCTTGTTTCCCGTGTCTTCGAAATTCCCGGGGGGAGGCTCAACGTGGGTTTTGTGCTGATATGAATCCCGAGTGATTTTATCACGCCAAGTCACGTAGATGGTATCAAAGAAAGAGTAGAAAGAAAATTTGAATTAGAGAAAAAGTTAAACTTTTGAATTAAACCAGGAAGAGGAAGTACTAAACATGTCAACAAGCATTATTAAACCAGCCAAACAAATCAAGATAAACGTAAGTAATTCGGTGGAATCTAGCAAGAAATGCGCAAACCTGCAATGGAGTTTGAACAAAACAAATCCAGCAAAACAAACAGACAGCCAATTGTTGACTATAACGTAGGGTGAAGATGATTTTTTAAGCAAAATAAAAAAATGGAGCACCATGTAATTCGGTGGAATCTAGCAAGAAGTGCGTAAACCTGCAAAACAAACAAGCAGCCAACTAATCCTATTGACCGTAACGTAGGGTGAAGATAAAATAAAATGCTGCATCATGTAAATGAACCACTTTTCAAGCATGATCAGATGTGAGACCATAGCCAACATGCGGAAGGAAGTGGCAAATCAAGAATAAAAACAAGGTAGCCAAGAGAGCATGTGAACCGGTGACGGAATTATAGACAAATGGATGAAAAATTTGCGAACACATATAAACCAGGAGACTATATCAGATTCAACCATGGCAATCAACAAAATATGTCAGGATCATTCAACAAAGTTTTACCTCATTGTAGTGTTTAGAGAATGTGCGACCAGCAACGAATCAATCCACTTTGAGTAAACTAACAGCAGCAACAATATGATTATAACAATCAGATGGAAGGAGTACAATCAACGGTAAGGAACAAAAATAGACAGATAGATAAAGAGATTCATGAACTAAACTAATTTAAGCCACCAACAGTTGACTTCAAAATAAAATGAGTATATCAACAAAGGAAAACTAAACGAGCTTCAACGGAGCGGGAACAACGACTAAATCGATCATGCAGAGTAACGATTCTTGTGGGGTTAAAAGGATTATAAATAAATCAGTGAGAGCAATGGAGTTGCAGCAACAATAAGTTTGCATCTGTATCCGAAAACGAAGTGCTAGAGTCAATTTGGAAAGAAAGTAAACCAACAATTAACCACCTCACGAACCAGTAATATAATCAAAGGCAAACTGTCGTCCTTAGGCTAAAATAAAACATAAAAGACGTAGCCACCAACATCTATCGCTAAAGAGGATGAAATCAGGTTAATGGCAAACGAACATTCATCAGTGAGATATCAATAGAATAGCTACTGCAAGTCAATAACGGCAGTCAAACGGTGACGAGACAGCGATCAAGAAAAGGTATACATGCATATCAATAGATACTCGTAGCATAAGACGTACATTAGAAGCATTTCATGAGAGATCAGAGTAACAGCAAAAGATAACGCCAATTCAACCATCAACTCAAGTGTATAATAAAAACAAAACAAAGAAATTGGCAAGCACGGATCAGCAAAGCAAAGCTAATTGAATTTCAGTAATTGTACAAGAAGAACACAGTGATAAGAACACCGGATAATAAAAATCATCAGGATTGCAGTGAAAATTAGTAAACAGACGAAAGGAACCATAAATTAAATATAATAAATGCAGTGACTTGGATCAGAAATGACTCCCTCCGTTCTTCACATCTTGTTCCATCCTTTATTGGAGAATCGCTTGATCAAAGAACTAGGGAGGAGCTGACGGAGTCGACTGAGCTTCGCGAACTTCAGCCACGCTTGATGACGTCCGGGAGAGCTGGTCAGGGGGTTTCCGCGGGGATTTCCGCTTACCTTGACTAGAGGAGGAACGATCGGCAGAACAAGGGGCCGTTGGAGGATCGGAGTGGGTGGAGGACGTCGTTCTCTCGAGCAATTGACCAAAAGAAAAAATCCCCCCCCGGTGTCGAGGAGAGGGAGCGGAGTTTTTAGGAGGGAGCGGGGGGAATGGGATTCTGTTTTTTCTGTTTTGTTCTGTTCCAACAACTCCTCTCCCCCCAACAGAAATATTCTTTATACCCACGTGGGGAAAGTGTGTGTGGGAGGGAGAAGTGTTCTCCGTGCGAGAGTGGCCTTCTCTTTATTTTTTATTATTATTTTTTAATTTTGCAAAATCTTTGATTGAGTCCATTGATTTGTTTATCTTCTCATATTAGTCCGCTCAATTTTGTCTAAAAGAAAACGTGAGATCGTGGTTAAAATGTTTCTAATTTCACACGGTCCTTATGAGAATTATGAATGGATTGTGAGGTTTTATTTTTCTTTTCAATTAATCACGTATTGATCTTAAATTAATTTTATCTTACAAAAAAGCTCAAACCGAATAGTAAAAAGACAAAAATTATTAAATCTTCAAATTTCTATGAACACAAAACAAAGCAAAATGCTAAAAGTTAAAAAAAAATGAATAAAATGGGGTTTTCTTCGAAAAAAGTAAAATGTAATGAGAAATTAGTCTAATGTAACTAGTCTCTTTAAAATTAGCGACCTAACCATGTCTAGGGGTGATTTTTTATTAACAATGTGAAATATAATAAAATTTTGAACTACTAAAATTTTGCTTTTAGTGATGTCGAAAAATAAACATATTTGTAACGTAGTACAATAGAATACAATTGGTTACATGTAACTAATTTCGAAATTAATCACCCAATCATGTTCAAATTTTTTTTTTTTATTCGTAAAACAATTTACGGAACATTGAATCGGGATTTGCTTCGTTCAATCTTCAAAATTCCAAAAATTCGATTTGGGGTAACTACAGTTTGCAACCTTTGAAACTTAGTCAAACAACTTCAAAATGAGAAGGGTGTTTCTCTACGAAGTATAAGAACGGATCAGGGTACCGAATTTGATAACCATGACTTTGCTTCATTTTGTGAAGAATATGGTATTAATCATAATTTCTCTGCTCCATACACTCCATAGCAAAATGGAGTTGTAGAGCGAAAGAATCGAACCTTACAAGACATGGCGAGAACCATGTTGCTGGAAAGTGAGGTTGCTAAAAATCTTTGGGCTGAAGCTGTAAGCACAGCATGCTACATCTCAAATCGTATTCATTTGAGACACTCATTAGGTAAAACCCCTTATGAGTTATATAAAGGCAGAAAGCCTAATATCTCATATTTTCATCCATTCGGAAGTAAATGTTATATCTTAAGACCCATCAAAGATGGCATCGGAAAGTTTGATGCTCGATCTGATGAGGGCATATTCTTATGGTACTCCCTAACGAGCAAAGCATATAGAGTCTTTAATAAAAGAACTCTAACTGTTGAAGAGTCTATCAATGTTAAGGTTGATGACTCTCCGACACAGGAGGAAGTTGCTGTGGATGCAGCAGCACAATCCTCAAAAACAGTATCAAATGAAACATCACAGCAAACGATTGCTGAAAATAATCCGAATGGAAACACTGTAGCAAAAGTACAGCAAGTGCCTGCGGCACTCACTGAAAATGCTTCTGGTGACTTCCAGGATATACAAATAGAGGATCTTGTTCCTTCTTTATATAAGAAAAGACATCCTATTAACCAAGTAATAGGATCATTGCACACAGGAGTGCGAACCCGACATACAGCAAGTCTGTACTGTGAACACTCTGCTTTTATCTCTCAAGATGAACCTCAAGGCATTGATGATGCGCTTGATGACCCCAATTGGATTCTTGCAATGCAAGAGGAATTGAACCAATTTGAGAGAAACAAAGTTTGGAGTTTAGTACCTAGACCCAATGACCGTTCCATTATTGGAACAAAATGGGTTTATCGAAATAAACTTGATGAGTCGGGAAATGTTGTAAGAAACAAAGCTAGACTTGTAGCAAAAGGTTACTCTCAAGAAGAGGGTATTGATTATGATGAGACGTTTGCTCATGTAGCACGTCTTGAGGCAATACGTCTACTCTTAGCGTATGCTTGCTATAATGACTTTAAGTTATTTCAAATGGATGTGAAAAGTGCATTCCTTAATGGTGATCTAAAAGAGGAAGTGTATGTTGAACAACCTCCTGGATTCACCGATCCAAAGTATAGTAATCATGTTTATAAGCTTTCTAAAGCCTTGTATGGGCTTAAGCAAGCACCAAGAGCATGGTATGAAAAGCTTAGTTCTTTTCTCATTGAGAAAGGATACAAGCGTGGAAAAATAGATACAACCTTGTTTCTTAAGAAACATGATGCTGATCTGTTAGTTGCTCAAATATATGTAGATGACATTATATTTGGTTCAACTAATGAAAAGTTATGTACCGAATTCTCTGATCTAATGAAAGGAGAATTTGAAATGAGTCTCATGGGAGAACTAACCTTCTTTCTTGGACTTCAAATCAAACAAACCAAAGATGGAATCTTTATCCATCAAGAAAAATACAGCAAACAGTTGCTCAAGAAATTTAATCTTGAGAATGCTAAACCTCTGTCAACTCCGATTGGTAGTAATACCAAAATTGAGAAAGATGAGGATGGAAAGGAAGTTGATTCCAAATTATATAGGAGCATGATAGGATCATTACTCTATCTTACTGCTTCGAGACCTGATATCATGTTTAGCGTATACTTATGCGCTAGATATCAATCTGCTCCAAAAGAGTCACATCTTGCTGTAGTTAAGAGGATCTTTCGATATCTCGCAGGAACTGTCAGGTTAGGTCTGTGGTATCCCAGAGGATCGTTGCTGGATCCTGTAGGATATTCTGATGCTGACTACGCTGGATATCGCATTGATAGAAAGAGCACATATGGTACTTGTCAATTACTAAGAAATATGTTGATTTCCTGGTTCTCTAAAAAGCAGACATCGGTTGCTTTATCTACAGCAGTGGCTGAATATGTCGCAGCAGCTAGTTGCTGTGCCCAATTACTTTGGATGCGACAACAACTTGAAGATTACGATCTTCATTTTGATAGTATTCCAATAATGTGTGACAACACAAGTGCAATTAATTTATCACGAAATCATGTCCATCACTCAAGATCTAAGCATATTGAGTTGAGACATCATTTTCTTCGTGACAATGTGCAAAATGGCAATGTGGATATTCAGTACATAAATACTGAGCAACAGCTTGCTGATATTCTTACCTAACCACTTGACAAGGAAAGGTTTGAGTATTTACGAAGTGAATTAGGGATATGTAATCCTAATATCTAAGATGATGATATTCTCATCTAACAATTTTGAGAAATTTTTGGAATATAAAAATTTCCTAAAATAGGAAGAGATCTTCTTACCTTGTTGAGCGCAAGGGAACTTCCAAGAAACGGTCACAGTCTATGACTGTTTCCGGCTAGCAACTCCCTGTTGTGGAGAATCTTTCTCTCACTGAGGGGGAGTCATCGGGACTATGTCCCAGCTCCGGTGGTCACTGAGACTAAGCAGACACCTGCTGTTGTTCCTGTTAAGGAAAATGTGGCTACGATTGTTGATGCCACAGTTCTTGTCAAATCTGAAGTTGCTGCGGAGAAAACCCTCACTGTTGAGGAAGAAACTGTTGCACCAGAGGAGGTTACCAAGTCTATAACAGGCATGTCCGAGTCTATTGACAAAGCGGACACATCCCTCACTCCGCATCTAGAACTCTCTAATGATGAGAGTAAGGAAAGTGAGGATGTTGATGCTACCCAATCCGTGGATTAATAGGACTCTTCTGCTGAGAAGACCCCTGTTGCGGATGACACTGTGTAGGTAGTTGGCTCAGCTATCCAGAATCCTCATGTTCGCTCTTCTCTGGGTATTGCTTCTCGCACCAGGATGAAGTGATCTTTCGCTGATATGAAGGATGATATGCCTTCTAGCTCTCCTGGTCATAGGATGAGTGTCAGCATGTTTTTGCTGCAATATAACTGCCACTTGCTTTAATCCTTTCTTTTTTATATGACAAAAAGGGGGAGAAGAATAAGTTAAGGGGGGAGCTTGCTTAGCTTGCTTACTGTTTACTTTCAGGGGGAGTTGAGTTTGTGTTTCAAGCTCTATGATCTTTTTCGTATGATCTAACTTCAAGCTTCGTGTTTTGTCATCATCAAAAAGGGGGAGAATGTTAGCCTTGGTTTTGATGATGAGCTTGAAAAGCTAGTCGCTGTAACACTTCGCTTATTCTTAGTGATAAGTTTGAGAAATGTGTTGCTGAACCACAGCGAGTAACAGTTGCAGATTGCTGCGTTACAGTAAGCTGTTACTGTGATATTACGCATAAACATTGAAAATATGGAAACATATTTTTCAATATTTATATTTTACTTTGGACTATTCGTCTGAGTGTCCAAGTTAGTTTAATTTGGCTTAATGATCTCATTATATACATTTAGGCAACTAAATATCGTGAGATTAGCTTTCCAAGTTTATTTTTGGAAACAAAATATTTCTCTGATATCCTTCAGCAATGTTACGCTGTAGTAAGAGAAAGTATCAAATCAAATATCTGGTGAAGGAAGTTACCGTTGGGGACTTTCCTTCTGTGGCACAGCGAACCGTTGAGCAGAGTGTTGCTGAGCCTGAGTTGTACGTGGCTACACTGCAGCAAGTTGATACTGCTTCGCTACGCCTTTTGGAAACTTGGAAATATTATTTCCTTTTGAAATATATTTCGGATTATTTCGAAATATATTTCAAAAGACAAAAATTATTAAATCTTCAAATTTCTATGAACACAAAACAAAGCAAAATGCTAAAAGTTTTAAAAAAATAAATAAAATGGGGTTTTCTTCGAAAAAAGTAAAATGTAATGAGAAATTAGTCTCATGTAACTAATCTCTTTAAAATTAGCGACCTAACCATGTCTAGGGGTGATTTTTTATTAACAATGTGAAATATAATAAAATTTTGAACTACTAAAATTTTGCTTTTAGTGATGTCGAAAAATAAACATATTTGTAACGTAGTACAATAGAATACAATTGGTTGCATGTAACTAATTTCGAAATTAATCACCCAATCATGTTCAAATTTTTTTTTTTATTCATAAAACAATTTACGGAACATTGAATCGGGATTTGCTTCGTTCAATCTTCAAAATTCCAAAAATTCGATTTGGGGTAACTACAGTTTGCCCCTCTTTGTGGGAGAATCTGGAAAGATTTTCACACAAAGGCGATCAAGGGACCCCAAATTGAATTTTGGGGTATGCCTTGGAGTACCTGTACTTTGGGATCTCATTAAACAAATGTGTTAGTAATGAAGGAAACTTGAATTATATGCGAACAAATGCAATTACAATATCCATGTATATCATGCTTCACTTATGTAATTCCGTAAGAGGGAATGCTTCTGAACATGGTTATTGAAGGTCTTCCTCACGCTCTCAAGGTTCACTCGTATTTGTGTGAGCTCGTCTTGATTAGACTTGGAATTCCTTTGACTTGGATGCTCATGTACCAGTCGAAGGAGTCTTAACCAGGGTTATGATGTCGGCTTCGGCGTAAAGCCTTTCATAGAAATTTTAAATTTTTCTGCTTGGAAGGAATAAGTCCAAGAGACTTTGTCGGAAACAGACCTATTTTACAAAGGTTTCACCGTTCAAGCAGATGATCTGTCATTCTATTCAGCACACTTCGCTTGGGGATAATGTGATCATTCACTGGGAGTAATGAAATTCTTCTTTTAAGCAGATCCGCTGGGGATGAAAGTTCCGTTGGGAATTCTTTGAATTTGCTGCGAAAATTTCGTTTTGAACACCTTTGCTTTTGCAACCGCCTTGTCGGTCCTGGTGTTTTTTTGTTTTTGCTCTTTTGAATTTAGCACTTTGCTTTTGTAAGGCTTTGGCCTTTGTGTTTTTCTTTTGCTCTTTCTTTCTTTTTTTTTTTGAAAGATCTGATGGGAATGTTTGTTGGTTCTTTTTCTGTTTTTCTTTTTTTTTTTGGGGGAATAAAACTTCATTGATACTCATTTTGAGGAGTGGCCTGATTAGTTTTGCATATCCACTGACATTGTCTTTCCACTTGAACTTTGAAGAAGTGTTGCCTTCGCCGTCGGTCGTTTCCCAGTTCCTACTACAGGACTCCTTTTGACCTCGGTGTGAGGTTGTCTTTGGACTAAAGGGTAACAGTATTTATAAAAGCTCCGTTTTGGCTCTAAGGGTTAGCAACGGTCGATGTACTGTGTTTGGGATAGAGAAGAGAATGCTCCTTTTCATTCTGGCTTTGAGCATCTTTTGTCAACAGATTCTAAGTCCAACCCCGACGCTCGTTTTTTATAAGAACTCACAGTGTTTGAACTCAACTCTCTGGGGTAGGTATTTAGGATAGGGTTTGCCTTCTTTTCCCATGTCCATAAGCATTTGCGAACTCCATGGGGTGATGATGTGACATCTACATTATAAATGATATGCAGATGATGCAAACTCACTGGGTGGATGACGTTTATGTGCATCCCTTGATGACTTATGTTGCGCCTTGGTTGCGGATTCATGAACTTCATTTCGTGGGTTTGGCGTCTGCTTTGGAGATCATCCATGATATAAAGTGCTCGTGTTCCTACATCAAGGAATAGAGATCGAGTGAGTTCATGTAACCTGACTCCTGTTGAGGAAATAAAGAAACGATAAAGTTGGGCATCCGCTGGGGGAATAAGCTGCGAATGTCCATCTTGATTGTTGCTGGAAGAATATGCTTGTATATTCAACTTCCACTGGGGATTGTGATACACTCATGAAGTCAATTCTAGCTTTGGAGAAATGAGGTGAATGACTGCGACTGGGGAATAATAAGAAATTTCAATAGGAAATGAACATTCCTTTTCACTTGATCATCCTTGATGATAATAAAGGCAGTCTCGAAGCTTTGATTCGAAATTTTTCCACCCAACCACCCTCGCCTTTCTTTATCTGCCTAGGATGCTCGTGTACCTATGAGATGAACGCAGGGCAAAATATGTTCATGTAATATGTTTTGTAAAGAAAGTGTTAATATTGAAATAATACTCCCTTTCGCGTCGTTTCGTCATTGCATCTCCGTCCGAAGGAATCGAAGGGTTAACGAAATTTGTCTTGAAGTTTTGCCATCTTACCACTCTCGGCTTTATCCAGGAATTATGTATCCTTCATATGAGGAGCTCTTGTACCTTTCATGTGATTCGTTGTTTTGACAACGAAGGCTTCTCCAAGGTTGCTTGGAGTTTTACCACCCTGCTACCCACGCCTTCGTCCACATGTGACAAGGGCAAAAACAAGTGAGCTCATGTAACTTGTTTTGTTATGAAAGTATCAATTTGGATCGGATACTCCCTTTTACGTGTAGTAGCGCCGAAGAGCGTCCGCATTGATCGGTTGTGGTAGTTCTTATCCATCCATCTTGGTCAGAATGGTTGCGCCTCCCGAGAAGGCGTGTTTTACCACAAAAGGTCCTTCATAATTCGAGGCGAATTTTCCTCTTGGATCTTTGTAGTTGGGAATGATCCGCTTGAGAACGAGGTCTCCAGGCCGATATCGGATCGATTTGACCTTCTTGTTGAACGCTCGAGCCATGCGTTGTTGGTATAACTGCATGTGATGGGCTGCCGCGAGCCTTTTTTCGTCTATGAGATCGAGATGAACAATATGATGATTGATCTTGTCTTCGTCTGTCATATTGTTTTGGGACAATATCCGAAGGGTCGGTAGTTTGACCTCTGCCGGAATGACTGCTTGTGTTCCGTGGACGAGCTCAAATGGAGTTGCCCCAGTCGATGTTCGCATCGTCGTTCGGTATGCGAGTAGCGCAAATGGGAGCTTTTCATGCCAGTCGCGATACGTGGTTGCCGTTTTCTGAAGAATTTTCTTCATATTCTTGTTTGCTGCTTCGACTGCACCATTCATTTGTGGACGGTACGGTGAAGAGTTGATGTGTTTAATTCTGAATTCTTCGTAGAGAGAATGCATAAGTTTGCTATTGAAGTTGGAACCATTGTCGGTGACGAGTAATTCCGGTATGCCATATCTAGCAATGATATTAATCCGCATGAATCGCACAACGTTCTTTGCGGTAACTTCTCTAAATGATTGAGCTTCGACCCACTTGGTGAAATAGTCAATCGCTACTAAGATGAATCGATGTCCATTCGATGCTATGGGATTGATGGGTCCATTGACATCCATGCCCCACATTGAAAATGGCCACGGCTCGAACAAAGGGTAGAGTCTGGTAGGAGGTACATGCACCTTGTCACTGTAAATTTGACACTTGTGACATGCTCTGACGTATTTGATACAATCGGCTTCCATTGTCGACCAATAATACCCGAGACGCATGATCTTTTGGGCAAGTGCGTATCCATTCATGTGAGGACCACAAACACCTTCGTGTACTTCCATCATAACGTCTTTGGCTTCTTTTTCCGTGATGCACCGCATGAGGGTCGTCGTTAATGACTTCTTGTATAGGATGTTCCCGTCGAGAAAGTAACCTCTAGATAACCTCCTGATGAATTTGCGTTCTTTCCTTGTGCTTATATGAAGAAAGTCTCCTGAATGTAGATACGCCCTAATATCGGCATACCATGGAGATGGATCAACTTGTTGATCGGGTTCAGTGTTCATGCAACTGGGCTCTTCGATGATGCTGATGCGGAGAGGTTCAATGTCCATTTCCCCGGCCAATGGTATCATTGATGCGAGAGTTGCAAGTGCATCTGCAAATCGATTGTCAGATCGTGGTAGGTAGCTGAAACTAATGTCCGTAAATTTTCGAATCAGCTCTTGCAGATAATCTTGATACGTGATAAGCTTTGGATCTCTTGTGCGCCAAGCTCCAATAGTTTGAGAGATTATGAGCGCAGAATCTCCGTAAACGTCTAAGAATTGTGCTCTTATGGCGAGTGCACGTAGTAAACCGAGAATACATGCTTCATATTCAGAAATGTTATTTGTGCATGGGAATGTGACTTTAGCAGCAACTGGATAATATTGCCCGTTTGGGGATATCACAACTGCTCCAATGCCAGAACCTGATGAGTTGACTGCGCCATCAAAATACATCGTCCAACGTTGTTCTGGATTTACTAGCAAGATGTCATCATCTGGCAGCTTAATTTCCAATCGGGAATCATCTGTCCCTGGATATTCTGCTATGTGATCGGCAATAGTTCTGCCTTTGATTGATTTCGTTGAGTGAAATTTGATGTCAAATTCGGCAAGTTGCAGCTGCCATTTTGAAATTCTTCCGATAAGAGTTGGTCTATCGAAGAGATATTTGAGCGGATCATTCTCTGAAATTAGCAAGACCTCGTAATGGAGAGTATATTGTCGAAGACGATGAAGGACCCAAACGAGTGCGCAGCATGTGCGTTTCGGGACTGTGTATCGGGCTTCGCAGTCTGTAAATTTTTTGCTGAGGTAATAGATGGCATGTTCCTTGGCACCTGGTACTTGTTGTACTAGCATTGCCCCAAATGACTCTTCTAGTACTGTTAGGTAGAGTGTGAGTGGATGTCCCGGCTTTGGCGGGATAAGGGTTGGTGGTTCTGTTAAGTACATCTTGATTTGTTCGAATGCGATCTTGCAATCTTCATCCCATTCAAATTTGACATCTTTTCTCAATTTCCTGAAGAGGGGTTTGCACGTATCGGCTAGGTTGGAAATAAACCTTCCGATATAGTTGATGCGGCCCATGAAGCCACGGATCTCTTTAACTGACTTCGGTGTTGGAAGTTCCTTAATTGCTTTGATTTTATCTTGGTCTATTTCAATACCTTTGTTGCTGACAACGAACCCGAGAAGTTTCCCTGATGTTGTCCCAAACACGCATTTGGCAGGATTAAGACGCAATTTGTATTTACGAAGTCGTTCAAACAGCTTGCGTAGAACGACTATGTGATCTTCTTCTGTTCTGGATTTGGCGATCATGTCATCAACATAGACTTCGATCTCACGGTGCATCATATCATGGAATAGGACTACCAATGCTCGTTGATATGTTACTCCTGCGTTCTTGAGCCCAAATGGCATAACTCGATAACAGAATGTGCCCCATGGTGTAATGAATGTCGTCTTTTCCTTATTTGCTTCGGCCATCTTGATCTGATTATAGCCAGAGAATTCGTCCATAAAGGAGAATTTGTTGAAACCAGCCGTGTTGTCCACTAATAGATCGATGTGTGGTAGAGGGAAGTCATCTTTGGGACTTGCTTTATTGAGGTCTCGGTAATCTACGCATACTCTGACTTTTCCATTCTTCTTCATGACCGGGACGATGTTGGCGACCCACTGAGGGTATTCCGATACTTCGATAAAATTGACTTTAAGTAGTTTGTCTACTTCTTCCTTGATCGCGAGGGCTAGTTCCGGTTTGTATCGACGTTGCTTTTGTTTGATTGGATGAATCAAAGGATTAGTGGGGATTTTGTGCTCCACTATTTCTGAGTCTAATCCTGGCATATCTGCGTATGACCAAGCGAAGATATCTGAAAATTCTTTGAGAAGATTTGTAATTTTCTCGGCTTCACCTGTTAGTAAATCTGCACCAATGAAGAGCTCTTTGGGCTCGTCTTCTGTTCCAATATTGATAGAAATTGGTTCTTGAAGAGTGACCTCTTTGGGATTTTCATGTCTCAGTAATCCTTGTTCTAGGCCATGGTAGCCGTCGAGGGATTCGGGATTTTGAATAACTTCTTCATCTGGATCTTTCGATGTTTCGGGGACTTTTGAAGATTGGCCGTCTGTTTCATCAAGTTCATCTGAAATCTGACTGCACTCTATTTGAAAATGCTCTGGGAGATTGTCCTGGAATTCGTGAATAGCCTCTGAAGTATTATTCCTGCGTAAGAATATATCAAGAAACAATTCAGAATGTATATGAGGAAATTGAAATGACCATCACATGCATGGACAAATGGGATGTCGTGGGCATCAGGTCTCAGTGGGCTGGGCGTTATTCATGTGCCCGTATTTTCCTTATATCCCTCACGTGCCCTGGAATTCATCATCGTCCTGATGCGGATCCCACGACATCTCGACACTAAGTAGTCACTACATTCACCCCACCAGTCCGTGACTAAAGATATGGTGGGTCTTTATTAACGCATCCGTTGATCGACATGCCAATCACACGAATTCCATATGCATAAAAGTAAAAGGATGTATTGGAGTGTTTCACCCTTTGAGCGACAACTCGTCCAGGTTCAGTGCTTTTTCGAGGTTGAGATCTGCCATAGCATCAGTTAATTGCTCCTGCTGCAACGTGCCCCGTGATGCCGGTACGAATACCTCGTATAAATCTGGATAGCCGAGAATTCCACATGTTTCAATTCTTAACCTCCAGTCTTGAATAGTTTCTTCTTCATATCCGATACCCGCTTTGTCAGCTGGCATGGGGATCTGAATTGGGAAAAGCATGCCTTGTCCTCGTGCTCCCAAACCTCCTCCAATCCGGTATCCCATTTGAAGTAACACCCGTGCCATGTTTGCAATCACAGGTTCAATTGGCGGGTCATTATTGACTTTTCGGATCATGTTTACCATCTCGAATGTTTGCATCGTAGACGGTTCAACAGAGGGTTCTCCAACATACGGAATGTCGACTTCATTGCATAATTCAATATCTCGTTCTCCGTTGACGGTTACGAGTTTGCCTCCGAATGGGAACTTGACTGTTTGGTGATACGTGGAAGGGATTGCCCCAGCTTGATGAATCCATGGTCTCCCTAGTAACATGTTGAAAGAGCTGTTAGTTTCAAGCACTTGAAATGCAGTCATAAATCCGGCCGGGCCCATAATGATTTCCAAAGCTATTTCTCCGAGGGGTTTGTGCTTTGCTCCATCAAATGCTCTGATGTTTAAATTGGACGGAGACATGTTTTTAACTTCGAGTCCCAATTGGCGAGCGACCCCCAGAGGTAGTATGTTAACTCTAGAGCCTCCGTCGATCAAAACTTTAGAGATCTGACTGCCCATGCAGCTTAATGTTATGAACAAAGCTTTATTACTTTCTTCTGCTCCTTTTGGGACATCTTGGTCGGAAAAAGTGATGGCGTTTTGAGCCAACATTCCATTCATGAATACGTCAAAGGCATTAACTTCGATTTCTGGTGGCACATGGACTTCTGCCAAGAACCTCTCTAGTGAATTTCGATGTTTATCTGACGAGTTGATCAGATCAAATAACGAAATTTGTGCTGGTTGTCTCTTCAACTGTTCTATAATGTCGTAGTCGCTAACTTTTATCGTCTTGACGACCTGCCTGATTTCATCGGCGGTGGGCACTTTGGGCTCCAGATTCTTTGGTAGTTCAGGTCCCGCCACAATCTTTCCTGATCGGGTAATTAACCCCACATTGTCTTCTGTCAACTGGACATTTCGCGTCACCGTTGGTCCCATCACAATAGGGGTGACTGAAGGAATTCGCACTTGCGGTACTTTTGAATTTGAGCTCATCCCTGAAGGATAGTACACATAAGGCTTTACCGGTAGTGGAGTAAATGGCATAGCTGATCGCCCCGGAATAGTGTAGAGATGCTTCGTGGGTTGGGGTTTGCCTTTTCCTTTTCCTCCTTGTTTGAATGAGGATTCATACATGTGAGTTTCTTCTTCTGACTTCGAACCATTTTCATTTTCTGCCGGAGTTGTCGGTGTCCCTTCCAATGCTCTGACAGTTGGGTATGACAAAGGTGTCAACATTCCATATGTTGGAGTCCTCATCTCCATAGGCTGATATTGATATTCCCATCTCGGCGCTAGTGACCATTGGCTTCCCGATATAACTGTAGTACCTTCTGTATTTGCTTGAACTTGACTGCTTGAGCCTTCGTCTCTCGGATAAGACAAATCTGAAGGCAGGGTGGACATGTAGAGGAAGTCCTGGGGATATACAGGAGTTCTATTGAGTGGTGGAAGTGGATGTTCTTCCCATGGATAGATGACGTCTTTGTCAGGAGATGGGTGTCGGGAGAGTCTCACTTGACCTTGCGTGGGGAGAGACGGAGATGCATGATCCGGCATATTCTGCAATCTTTGGACATATTCTTGCTGGGCAGCTTGAACCTTGTCTAAGAAGTCATTTGCCTCTCGAGCTGCAATAGCGTCACCTGATTTCCGATTTTCCAGTGTTGGGAAGCGATAATTATGCATCATGGTCGATCTTGCCATTCCTCTCGGAGGGTTATCAACAATTCCTTCTGAAGGTTCCCGTTCATCTCCAGAACTATCATCTTCTCCTGATGATCCATCAGTTATTCCTTCTGAGGGATCTTCTTCTTGTTCGGAGGAGTCCTCTTCTTGTGATGATTCTTCCATATTCTCTTCTTCTGAAATCTCTCCATCCGAAAATTCTGCTTCGATCAAATTTACATGTTCTGGTAGAGGATTCTTTTGCACATTTGGTGTAGGGGCCGGAGTAGACGCAAACGTAATCACTCCATCATCCAAGAGGTTCTGAATTTTGAATCGCAGAGCGATGCAATCTTTCGTGTCATGTCCTAGTGCCCCAGAATGATAATGGCACACCGCCTTGGGGTTATAACCAATGGATGTAGGATGGGTTGGTTTGGGATCAACCGGCTTGAGAAAGCCCAAATCCCTTAAACGAAAGAACATGACATCCAACGGGTCAGGAGTTGGAGTCAAGTCTTCGAGTCTGCGTCGTGGTCGCTCTTGTCCCACCGGTCTTGGTGGTGGAGGCATCACCGCGGGGGTCAGTGGTCTGAACCTGTTAGCAACAGGTACAAAAGGTCTAGGTGCCGTTGCCACATAAGTCTTTGGCGTATAAGAGGCTGGGGGTGGCACCGTTTTCATCAAAGGTTTGTTGTATTCTACTGTTGCGACCAGCTCTTTGGGCTTAGCCTTCATTGCCGGCTTTACTGCTGGGGTCGGAATAAGACCGTCTCGACTAATCTGATCCAAGCGGTCAGCGTTAATCACTGCTTGGGCGAGGGTTGAAGGAGTCTGTCCAATCATGTAAGGAAGATATCAGTTCTCGCTCTTTGAGTGTGGGTTTAATCTGGGATGCCACCTGACGAAAACGGTAGGCGAACTGCTTCATGTCTTCAGTTCGATATCTCTTCATTTTCCTCAGATCTGATATGGTAGGAGCCATTTCCACGTTAAAACTGTAATAATTCAGAAAATCCAGTGCCAGCTCTTTGAAAATGGAATATTGACTCAGATCTTTTGTATAATACCAATGGAGTGCTGACTCTGCCAGACTCTCTTGGAACATCGCAATGCGAAATTTGTCATCAGCCGGATATACTGCCATTTTGTGACAGAAGTGTTTCAAGTGTAGCTCTGGGCAACCTTTTCCTCTGAACTTCTCGAATTCAGGTATCTTGAACTTTGGGGGGATTTGAAATTGAGGGACATGGAAATCATTGTATTCCCATGAATGTGCTCCGTAGCCTTGTAGGGCGTTTAGGCGCTCTTCTAGTTTCGCCAAGCGCTTTGACTCTGATTCCTGCATGGAGGATATCATTGCCTCGAGTCTTGTCTGGATAGCACTGGTTTAGCTGTGGTCTCCGAGTAGTTCATCGACAAGCGCAACATTACGGATGGCAGGGTTTGTTTGGTGGGTCTCCACTTGAGGAGTTTGGTTGCTGATAGGGGGGCTGGGAATTTCGAAGTTGTTGATTGGCGGAGCCACGGGGGAATGAATAGTGGTAGAGACATAGGGAGTTGGCCCTGTCATGGGGAAATTTGGTCTAGCAGTAGGTGGTTGGTGAGGATTTGGCCCATAGGTAGTTGGTGGATAGGGAGTCGGCCCGAATCCAGGCTGGGGATAATATGGGGGAATGTGAGGTCGGTAAGCATTTGGTATAGAGGTCCCAAGCATGTTTGGTGGATTATATGGGTGGGTCGGGATGGCCGTTGATCCCATCCCGAAAGTGGGATGGAAATAAGGGTTGTATATTGGAGGTGGGTTTGTCGAGACGGAAGACCCCATCATGCAGGGGGAAAGGTGTGGGTTATGTGGTGGAGCTGAGGTTGGGGTTACCACAGGCGGAGTAGTGAAAGGGGTAGAAGTTGGGGTAGGGATTGGAATCTCCATGGCACTCAGCTGCCTCTGTAACAGTTGTGCCATCATTTGTTTTAAGGAATCGAGTTCGGTGGTGAGAACATCGACCTTTTGCGACAGGGTATTATCCACAGTGCTTTGGGCTGGATTGGCATTGTCAAGTACTTCTACAGCTGGCGGAGTAGTTGATGACTGTATGGCTGATGCCGTAAAAGCGGTGATTACAGGAATGTGAGTTGGGAGTGTACCCCCTGATCCCGATTGCCCCATGTTGAAAGTAGGGGTTGCAGCATTGAATGGCAGGAACATCATGTTGATCTCCGCAGTAGTAGAAGTCGGGAACTAGAGCCCCAGAGCGGGTGCCGAAGTGGCGGCGGTGGTAGTAAAGCTCGACCCGATCATGTTGGCAGGAAGCTCTTGAGCAATCTGGTCTTGAGTATGATTAGCCATGAGGTTTTTCAAAGAGCGATATCGACGTCTCGTTGTCGGAGCAATCTTGACAGATTAGTACCTTGGCGAGAAAAGAAAACTCAATCAGTATCTAGTGGTGGTAATATTTTGAATGCATGAGGTGTAATGATGCATGACATGTCTAATGCAAGGATTGGATTGTGATTATAACGAATTCAGTCCAAGTGAAAAGCAGTGCGTTGTAGATACCCCAAATTGTTTGTCATCCGAATGAGATCGGCCGATTTCGTCTTGGACCCGCTTAAATGTCACCTCGAAAATTTGGGGACTAATTTGCAACTATTCAAGTTATGACCAATTTGAGAGGCAAGGAATCGGTCGCTTTCCTCCTGTTGGTATTTTGCTGACGGACAGAAGGGGGCCCCACCGCATCAGGCAACTCCCAGCAGCGAAAAAATGCAGCAGGTTCGTCGGACCCACCAGCAGCCAGGCAACAGACATCGGCAGCAAACGGTTCCCACGGAGCCGGAATCCCAGCCTGCGCCTGAGTCCCTCCTTCCCCTAGGGTCCGCAGTTCAAGGCCTCACAGGGAGACACCACTTGCGCAAGGAGGGAGACACTTACCTGCGTCCAACAGAGAAGAGAAGAAGAAAATCAGAGAGAGGAGACAGGCTACGGAGAAATCAGCCGCAATAGGAATCGCCATCCCCCTTCCTGATAGCTGTGATGATCGCCTACGACGCCTTGAGGTGGGTCCCACGATCAAACAGATAAGGGGGAGCCGACCCCCCACTATTAAAGGGAAATAAGGACAGGGCAACCAGGGGCACGGCGAGCAATCCTCTCCTTCTCCAGAGACGTCTCCCGCTGTGAACAAGCCACCAACCCCTCAGCTCGTTGAAGAACTGGTTCGATCAACCCCCTCCCGACCAGAATCTGCCCAAGGCAGGTTTGAATGCAGCCGACTGTCATCTCCGCCGCAGAAAGCCAACGCTTGCCTCCCACCTCTATCAAAACCTCTTCCCCTGAAAACTTCCAAGAGATCTCGCCCTCCGGCACCAAAGCTGCCGAATCGGCACTACCACCAAGGACGACAGACGGCCAACTCCGTTTCCCCCCGCATAAGCTCGCAGCTCCAGCGACCGTCGACAAGAATCAATTTCCCCGTCACCACGCTGAGACCAAAGATCTCAGTCCCTCTCCGAGATCGGCAGCGGGTTCTCTGAGCGAACCATACCAATTTGCGGCGGCCCCTCTGTGAGGTCCTCCCCAACGCCGATGTCCACCCTACGAGCCGACGCTACTGTTCCCAACTCTCAGCAAACAACCCCGAACTGGGCTCCTTTTGTCCATCGTCTCTCCTTTCCCCCAGCATTCATGCAAACCGAGACAGCCCCAGTACAAGTATCCCTTGACTTGCCTCTTCATACCGGAAGACTTCGGCGGCCGGACTCGCCGTACTTCTCCATGGCGACAACCAGTTTCCCCGAACCCCGGCGACCTGACATCCCAACCTTTAGGAGAACCCAAGCCCTCTCCTGAAGTTCAGTCGCGATGTAGCTTCCTCCGGTCTACGACCCATGCCGACGCGACGCACCCCGAGTAAATCGACATCCTTGTCCCCATCCGCCAGAAGTGTGATGCCGGCCACAAGGAGATCTCTCCAGACCAGATCTCAACCAGATTTGGGCAAAGAAAAGAAACCCAAACTCCGACGAACTCGTCGCCATGACCCAGCGGCCCTTCTCAACAACGGGGTCCTTCTTCCTCTCAACCGGAATCAACTGAGGGATCCCCCAGCAGCGACTTCTCCGCTTTGGCATGCGTGGATCCGCTTCCTTCCCGAGGCGCCATCTTCCCCTCCTGGCCCATGTGACAGCCCCTTTCCCTCCTTGACATCGGCCTTCCCCTTTCCAGAAAGCGACCCCGATCTCTACGGGCAAAAGCAGCCCCACCAAGTCCGCACTGGAGGTCGACGTCGTTGGGCACCACAAACCCAGAGGAAGGCGGAGGTCAGGGGAAGCGTGTGTAAGGTGAGGACATTTCGATTGTGAAATCCCAAAGCGTGTCTTTGGCTTCCAGAAGGAAAGTCAAGGGTCCAATCCCATCACAGGAAGGTAAGAGCTTTTCTTTTCCTTTTTTTTATTAAAGCCGATTCCCACTGTTAGGATTAGAAATGTTAACATTTTAACTTATTGTTATTACGTTTATTGCTCCCACTCATTGTCATTAGAATTATTTCATTACGTTTCGATTTTCCTTTGTTTCGTTATTACTTGATTACGTGTGTTCAAGTTACACGTGAACCCGAGGCTTCGAAGTATTCTGGATGGAGTCTTTGAAATAATTTTTATAAAGCCATCAATTGTTCTCGAAATTTAATTCTTTTCGACGAATGCCTTTGACCCCCCACTTTTTCTACTCTTTGTCGTTTGTTTGCATGAAAACATGACGAGAAATATGAATTTTCCCAAAACATCGAAAGCCCACACAAGCATTTGAAATCGAGGAGTCAACAACCAAGGAGACATCATTTGACATATCGAAGGATCGACGTCAACGGGCTACAAAATGTCCCATCAATCTCAAACCGTAAGTCATGCCTTACTTTTCAGTACGATTAAATATATGTCGATTTAATCGTTCCTCCTGCTGCTCTCCTGTGTTTTTCTCCTTTGTTTTGCATGTTAAAACAACGAGAGAATATCTTTCAACATCATGAAGGATCAACATCAACGGGCCACACAACGCCCGGTGAGTAATCATTCTTACTCACAAGTTAATTCCAAAATTATCCCATGTATTTTGGAATTTTCTGAATATCGTCTTCCTGTGGTGTTTTGATTTTACATGAAAAATCAACCGAGCTTCATGGAATCCCGAAAAAAGCGGTATTTTGAAGACAGAAAGCTCGAAGGCGCTAGCTTCGAAGTAAAGCGGCATCAACCATCATCTCAGGTACATGAGGGAAGTGCGGGCTTCCCGTCTTTTCTTTATTTCCACATGTAACGGGTCGTGAGCCCAAGTGCATAGGCTCACGATCATCGCCCTTCCCCGCTCCCTTTGATCTCAATAATTGTTTGTGATTGTTCGCATGCTTTAGGCCCATAGGTCTATCGTCTCATGCTGTTTGCCAAATACACATGAGTTCGAGCCCGAAAGGCTTGAATCGGGTCCAACACCCGTAAAACAGCGACATGAGTCCGGAGTCATGCCCTGATCGGGTCCAACGCCCGTTAACCAAAAGTCAAACTCTTTTGGAGCAAACGCCACATCTTCGCATGCTTAGAGTGTAAAGATTTAGTAAGTAGAAATCCCCGAACCAGCTGTTTTTTCGATTTAACAGTTTTAAAAATAAAAAGTCGGTGGCGACTCCGTAATAGTTTACCTAGGTTAAACAACACTTTTTTACAAAACGGAGCCATCATTGGATGGGTGACGGCGACACGAGCCGCTCCCTGAATCCTCCCCGAAAATCCCAAGCGAGGTCTCACGCAGCCCTTCGCCCGTCGCCTTCAAGGACTGGAGACGGTCGGCGAAGTGTCCCGCAGATCCGCTCGGGAAACAAGGGAGGATTCTACCCGGTGCCCTTCCGCAGCGTCCGACGCTCGAGTCGCGACGCCGACCGGATTGGGCCCCGGGGAGCGGGCCCGGATCCTCGCGTCGCCGGAGCCGCAGCGCGCGTGCTAGGCCGGAGGGCGCGCGTACATCCCGGATGGCGACTCCGCTGGGGAGCTCTGCATGTGGATTTTTATCGAAAGGTCTTTACACTCGTCCACATGCGGAAAAGAGTTCTTGTTTGCGCATGAACTTGTTTGGCTCAATGCCTTTTGTCTGCGCTCATGTCTGTGTCTGTTTACCGCTTTCTTAGGCATACTTAGGTAAGTCCCTATACCCGGGACTAGGATTTTTAGGGGGTCACCGAAAGGCACGGCCTCGCTGCTTCCTGCGGCTTGTAGGCTATGGACCGGGACCCGCCTCCCTTAGTCCGAGGGAGGTCTTAGAAGCCTCCATCCGAGTCTAGAATTGATTTCTCACTACAGGTATCAGACGCCGCACGTGCATTTGTCTGTTACTAAGTGTCTTCTACATGTACAGGGACAGGTGTCAGGTACGCTTTGTCTGCGATAAACTGTAAAACTAACATTGCTAATTTTGCAGCATTTGAATTCATCGCACAAGACTTCAAGAATCCTCTTTTCTCCCTTCCCTACCTATTTTATCGCTTACTGGATTTATACATTCGCATGACCACATGAACGTCTGCGTAATTGTAGTAGTTGCATTATCATGTGATCCACAGTAATTGCTTTATTGCATTACTGCATTTCATTTGTAATTACATTCTCATAATGTATTCTCCTAGGCATACATGAATATTATTAAGCATATCACAAATTTATTATGCATTGATTACATTGTTACACGATGCTAACTTTAACTCTCTTTCTGCTTCCGAAGCGGTTTTAATTCTTCAAGATGGCTCCTCGAACTAGATTGGGGGCAAGAAAGATATAATAAATCCTCGACAACTAGAAGGCCAAGGATTCCTCAACGGTTGCCGAGGACCAAAGCAACATTCAACCACGCCAAGGCCAAGGATCCATCAACGACTGCCAAGGCCTAAGTCAAGCATCCAACAACAAAAAGCTAAGGTCTGCTCGCCTACCAAAGCCCAAGGCTACACATTCAACTACACAAAGGCCAAAGCTTCCTCAACATATACCAAAACAAGTCAAACATGAAAACCGAAGATCACCCAACAGCTACCAAGGTTTAGAGCCTGAATCCACGATGACATCGAGACCCCAAGGAAGTTACATTTAGAAGGGCTGATCATGATCAACATCAAGGTAGAAGGCGAGCCTAAAGAGCTATTCACGAACATGTCAAGGTCAAATTCAAAGATCTTCACGCCCCCATTAATTCAACAACTGTTCCAAAGAAGCAGAAGCAATCTTATTACAACACCAGTCGCCCCAACTTCGGCACAAACGGGAACGTGTTTTCCATATTCTTTCACTATGGAGAAGAAGACTATAATCCTCCGCTCATTATTGGGCAATTCAGATAGGGGCAATTCCCCAATTTACAACCCAAGCCCTGATCCTCAACATCGGGCAATCCGGACAAGGACAATCCCCCAATTCCCGATCCTCGACATCGGGCAATCCAGACAAGGTACCCAAACGGTCATCCAACAGAAGCTCGACTCTCAAGAGCTCGTCTCAAATAGAAGGGGAGAAGGTCAATCACCGCCTCGAAGACCGACGGGAATTAGCTCTTACATGAGCGACCCGTCGATCCACATCGGCCCACCGCATGAATGACTAGATACCCACCCATGCCCGCCACAAGATGCTACAACAACGCGCAACCTGTGCAATCGCGCCATTCAAAAGAGCAACTGCCGTAACAAAAAGGAACTGCTACAAACAATCAACGCAGATGATCTTCGATGTTATAATCACATGAAAGGGAGTATTCGTACTTTAATCAGTACTTCCTTATTTGCAAAAATGAGTTACATGAGCTCACTCATCTTAGCCCTTGTCGCATGTTGACGAAGGCGTGGGTGGCAGGGTGGTAAAGTTTTGACCCAAAGCCTTGAGCTTCGAAATATTCTTTCATTGTCAACAAAACAACCGAACAACATGAAAGGAAGTATTCGTTCCCAAGTTAATACTTTCTTCGCAAAAATAAGTTACACGAGCTTACTTATTTTCACCATGCATTCGTCTCATAGGTACAGGAGCATCCTTAGCAGACAAGCAATATTGGGACAAAACTTCGAGCAATCTTGGAGAAATCTTCGTTTTCAAGACGACGAATCACATAAAAGGGAGTATTCGCCGTTAACTAGTACTTTCTCTACAAAACAGGTTACACGAGCTTACTTGTTTTGCCCTTCGGCTTGTCTTATAGGTACATGAACATCCTAGACAGACGACGAAGGAGAGGGCGGTAGGGTGGAAAAGTTTCGAGCCAAAGTTTCGAAACAGCTATCGTTGACAAACAATGACGACTGCGATATGAAAGCAATCCTCGGTACAACTCCTCGAGCGATCTTGTGGCAAATTTCAGAACGATCCTGGGGCAAATGCCCGGTCGATCCTAGGCAAACGCCAGTGGTCCTTAGGCAAATCTTCAAGCAATCCTGGGAATACCTCCAAGCTATCCCGAGACATGGCTCTAAGCAATCTTGGATAACTCTCAGTTGACAAAATGGCGAACAACGTGAAAGGGAATATTTATTCTTTAACAAATGATTTCTTTGCAAAAAAGGTTACATGAGCTTACTTGTTTTGCCATTCAACTTGTCTCATGGGCACATAAACAACCTAGGCAGACAAGAAGGCGAAGGTGGCAAGATGGAAAGGTTTCGAGCCAAAATCTTGAAACGGCTTTCGTTGTCAAAACAACGATATACATGAAGTGAGTATATATTCCTTGATCATTAATTCTCAATAAAACAAGTCATAGAAGCCTACTTGTTTTTGTCCTTGTTACATGTAGGTACAACAACGTCCTATCATGACAATCGAGACAACTTTTGAATCAAAGCTTCAAAGCAACGTGTCATCAACGAGACAACAAATTACATGAAAGGGAGTATTCATTAAGAACACATCAATATTCTCTGTACATAAAAACAAGTTACATGTGCTTACTTGTTTCACCATCCATGCTTGTCTCATAAGTACATGAGCGCCCTAAGCAGACAATGAAGACAAACAATAAAGCTTAAACCAGAGCTTCAGAACAACCTTCGTCAGCAAACTTCTTTATATCCCCAAGAAATCAACTGGGGCAAAGAACACTGACAACATACATGAAAAAAAGGAGAATTACATTAACATTACTCTCCTCATCAAAATCTGAGCGAAATTACATGAGCTTATTTCACCTCAAGTCCTTTGTCTCGTGGACAGGTACATGAGCACCCTTATACAGCAGGCACAAGGCACGAGTTGCATTTCATCAATCATTCGATTCCTGCGGACGAAGACGCAATGATGAAACCACATAAATGGGGAAGTACATGAGCACCCTTATACAACAGACACAAGGCACGAGTTGCATTTCATCAATCCTTCGATTCCTGTGGACGAAGACGCAATGATGAAACCACATAAAAAGGGAAGTACCAAAACTCTACTTCACTTTTTTTACAAACAAAATTACATGAGCAAATTTTGTTTTTACTCTTAAAGAGACAAGTCGCACGAACTCATTTGTTTCTCGCTATCTGTTTGAGAGGACCCTTATACAACAGACACAAGGCATGAGTAGCACTTCGTCAATCCTTTGACTCCGTCTGACAAAGACGCAATGGCGAAAAGACAAGAAAGGGAGTATTAATCCAATTTTAATACTTTCTCTATCGGAACAAGTTACATGAGCTAACTTAGTACCCGCCCTTTGGCGAGTGTAGGCACATGAACACCCTACATAACGAACAAAGGCGTGGGCGGTCGGGTGGAAATTTCGAGCCAAAGATTCGATATTCGCCTTTGTTATCACCAAGGAAGACTTCACGAAATGGAGTATTTTAATACTTCATCTGCGGAATAAGTTACATGAGCGCACTTGTTACCCGCCCTTTGGCGAGTATAGATGGAATCATACCTTCATTTCCCCAGCCAGAACCATGCTTCTAATTCCCCAAACTGAAATCGGTTACATGAACAAACCGCATTCCCCAACAGGAGCAGAATATCCGATCATATTTCTCCCCAGCGGCAGTCGAGATGGACATTCTCCACCTCCTCTCCCCAACAAACGCCTGACTTTATTTCCCCAAGCGAGAGTCGAAGCACATGAGCTAACTTCGCCTATGTCCGTTGTCAACTGTGTAGGCACATGATCATCCACACAGTATGGTACAAACTCCTAGGCAACGGCGAGGGTGGTCGGGTGGAAGCCGTTTCTAATCCTAACCTCGAAAAGGCTAATGAGGACACAAGAGTACATGCACCTTCCCACTCCGAAGAGGTTTGTTCACCTAAACATATGCATTTCTTAAGCATTTGCATGGTCATTCGCATCATCAAAATTTTCACTTTAAGAAAATGCTTCTGGGCGAGAATCGGAGAGGGCAAACCCAATCCCCAAACACTTACCCAAAGAGAGATGAGCGCAAACACATGAGTGCCCCTCTAAGCAAGCGTCCGGGCGGACGATGAATCCTTTGACGAAGGATGCTCATACCGGGATGAGATCAAGCATTTATTCTCTATCCCAAACACAGACATGACCATTGCTAGCCCTTTCGAGCCAAAGTCGAAGTTTCTACACACACTACTCCCATCGAGTCTGAGGATCGCCTCACATCGAGGTTAACGGAGATTCTGTAGTCAGAAATCGGAGGCGATGGACCATAGATGCGACACTTCCTCAAGGTTCAAGCGAAGAGGTACTATCAACAGACAAGCTTGCCATTTGAGTTGTCCCTAGGGATGGAAACCTCCAACAACTCTGCAAGACGTACATATCCTCAAGGAGCCCAAATCATCTCCAAAAAGATCAACAAAAAAGAAGACGGGGCAAATCCTCGTAAATAGACAAGAAATGGAAATTCCCAAAGAGTCCAAAACATCTCCAACAAAGCGGAAAGAAAGAAAGAAAAATGGGGCAAATCCCTACATACAAGCAAAAAGAGCAAAATCAGCACAAAGACCAAAGTCAAAAGAGCAAAATAAAGCACCAGGGCCGACATTGACGGTCGCAAGAGCAAATGTGTCATTTTCTCAACAAGTCTTGAGAAAACAATTCCCAAAGTGGTTTATAGCATTTTGTAGTGAGCCAATAGCTCTTTTGCGATGAAGCTCCAACCGGCCTGCTATCTGAAGGATGGAGAATTCGCTTGAACGGTGAAACCTCTGCGGCCCAATAGCTTCCGATGAGGTCCTTAGACTCATTCTTTCAGACGACGAATTTAAACCTTCAATTAAAAGGCCTTATGCCAAAGCCACATTACAACACAGATAAAGACTCCTTCGACCGGTACATGAGGCATCCAAGTCAAAGGAATTTTAAGATCCAAACGAGACGAATTTCAGATATAAGAGTGAGCCATGAGAGAACCAAGGAGCCCACTCCAATCCTGCTCAGAAGCAATTTTAACATATTTCTATAAAACAAAACATGACATGCATGGTCGTACATGTTTGATTATTTTCTTCAATCTCCCGTACTTCACGGGACACATTTGTTACTGACATTTTTTTTTAGATCCTAAGGTATTGATCTAGCCAGAATACCCTAGCTCACAATTTGGGGTATCTATGACGTCCTTGCGAGAAAACCTTCTCATATTCTCTCGCAAGGAGGGGCAAACTGTAGATACCCCAAATTGTTTGTCATCCGAATGAGATCGGCCGATTTCGTCTTGGACCCGCTTAAATGTCACCTCGAAAATTTGGGGACTAATTTGCAATTATTCAAGTTATGACCAATTTGAGAGGCAAGGAATCGGTCGCTTTCCTCCTGTTGGTATTTTGCTGACGGACAGAAGGGGGCCCCACCGCATCAGGCAACTCCCAGCAGCGAAAAAAATGCAGCAGGTTCGTCGGACCCACCAGCAGCCAGGCAACAGACATCGGCAGCAAACGGTTCCCACGGAGCCGGAATCCCAGCCTGCGCCTGAGTCCCTCCTTCCCCTAGGGTCCGCAGTTCAAGGCCTCACAGGGAGACACCACTTGCGCAAGGAGGGAGACACCTACCTGCGTCCAACAGAGAAGAGAAGAAGAAAATCAGAGAGAGGAGACAGGCTACGGAGAAATCAGCCGCAATGGGAATCGCCATCCCCCTTCCTGATAGCTGTGATGATATCCTACGACGCCTTGAGGTGGGTGCCACGATCAAACAGATAAGGGGGAGCCGACCCCCCTCTATTAAAGGGAAATAAGGACAGGGCAACCAGGGGCACGGCGAGCAATCCTCTCCTTCTCCAGAGACGTCTCCCGCTGTGAACAAGCCACCAACCCCTCAGCTCGTTGAAGAATTGGTTCGATCAACCCCCTCCCGACCAGAATCTGCCCAAGGCAGGTTTGAATGCAGCCGACCGTCATCTCCGCCACAGAAAGCCAACGCTTGCCTCCCACCTCTATCAAAACCTCTTCCCCTGAAAACTTCCAAGAGATCTCGCCCTCCGGCACCAAAGCTGCCGAATCGGCACTACCACCAAGGACGACAGACGGCCAACTCCGTTTCCCCCCGCGTAAGCTCTCAGCTCCAGCGACCGTCGACAACAATCAATTTCCCCGTCACCACGCTGAGACCAAAGATCTCAGTCCTTCTCCGAGATCGGCAGCGGGTTCCCTGAGCGAACCATACCAATTTGCGGCGGCCCCTCTGTGAGGTCCTCCCCAACGCCGATGTCCACCCTACGAGCCGACGCTACTGTTCCCAACTCTCAGCAAACAACCCCGAACTGGGCTCCTTTTGTCCACCGTCTCTCCTTTCCCCCAGCATTCATGCAAACCGAGACAGCCCCAGTACAAGTATCCCTTGGTTTGCCTCTTCATACCGGAAGACTTCGGCGGCTCGACTCGCCGTACTTCTCCATGGCGACAACCAGTTTCCCCGAACCCCGGTGACCTGACATCCCAACCTTTAGGAGAACCCAAGCCCTCTCCTGAAGTTCAGTCGCGATGTAGCTTCCTCCGGTCTACGCCCATGCCGACGCGACGCACCCCGAGTAAATCGACATCCTTGTCCCCATCCGCCAGAAGTGTGATGCCGGCCACAAGGAGATCTCTCCAGACCAAATCTCAACCAGATTTGGGCAAAGAAAAGAAACCCAAACTCCGACGAACTCGTCGCCATGATCCAGCGGCCCTTCTCAACAACGGGGTCCTTCTTCCTCTCAACCGGAATCAACTGAGGGATCCCCCAGCAGCGACTTCTCCGCTTTGGCATGCGTGGATCCGCTTCCTTCCCGAGGCGCCATCTTCCCCTCCTGGCCCATGTGACAGCCCCTTTCCCTCCTTGACATCGGCCTTCCCCTTTCCAGAAAGCGACCCCGATCTCTACGGGCAAAAGCAGCCCCACCAAGTCCGCACTGGAGGTCGACGTCGTTGGGCACCACAAACCCAGAGGAAGGCGGAGGTCGGGGGAAGCGTGTGTAAGGTGAGGACATTTCGATTGTGAAATCCCAAAGCGTGTCTTCGGCTTCCAGAAGGAAAGTCAAGGGTCCAATCCCATCACAGGAAGGTAAGAGCTTTTCTTTTCTTTTTTTTTATTATAGCCGATTCCCACTGTTAGGATTAGAAATGTTAACATTTTAACTTATTGTTATTACGTTTATTGCTCCCACTCATTGTCATTAGAATTATTTCATTACGTTTCGATTTTCCTTTGTTTCGTTATTACTTGATTGCGTGTGTTCAAGTTACACGTGAACCCGAGGCTTCGAAGTATTCTGGATGGAGTCTTTGAAATAATTTTTATAAAGCCATTAATTGTTCTCGAAATTTAATTCTTTTCGACGAATGCCTTTGACCCCCCACTTTTTCTACTCTTTGTCGTTTGTTTGCATGAAAACATGACGAGAAATATGAATTTTCCCAAAACATCGAAAGCCCACACAAGCATTTGAAATCGAGGAGTCAGCAACCAAGGAGACATCATTTGACATATCGAAGGATCGACGTCAACGGGCTACAAAATGTCCCATCAATCTCAAACCGTAAGTCATGCCTTACTTTTCAGTACGATTAAATATATGTCGATTTAATCGTTCCTCCTGCTGCTCTCCTGTGTTTTTCTCCTTTGTTTTGCATGTTAAAACAACGAGAGAATATCTTTCAACATCATAAAGGATCAACATCAACGGGCCACACAACGCCCGGTGAGTAATCATTCTTACTCACAAGTTAATTCCAAAATTATCCCATGTATTTTGGAATTTTCTGAATATCGTCTTCCTGTGGTGTTTTGATTTTACATGAAAAATCAACCGAGCTTCATGGAATCCCGACAAAAGCGGTATTTTGAAGACAGAAAGCTCGAAGGCGCTAGCTTCGAAGTAAAGCGGCATCAACCATCATCTCAGGTACATGAGGGAAGTGCGGGCTTCCCGTCTTTTCTTTATTTCCACATGTAACGGGTCGTGAGCCCAAGTGCATAGGCTCACGATCATCGCCCTTCCCCGCTCCCTTTGATCTCAATAATTGTTATTGATTGTTCGCATGCTTTAGGCCCATAGGTCTATCGTCGCATGCTGTTTGCCAAATACACATGAGTTCGAGCCCGAAAGGCTTGAATCGGGTCCAACACCCGTAAAACAGCGACATGAGTCCGGAGTCATGCTCGGATCGGGTCCAACGCCCGTTAACCAAAAGTCAAACTCTTTTGGAGCAAACGCCACCTCTTCGCATTCTTAGAGTGTAAAGATTTAGTAAGTAGAAATCCCCGAACCAGCTGTTTTTTCGACTTAACAGTTTTAAAAATAAAAAGTCGGTGGCGACTCCGTAATAGTTTACCTAGGTTAAACAACACTTTTTTACAAAACGGAGCCATCATTGGATGGGTGACGGTGACACGAGCCGCTCCCTGAATCCTCCCCGAAATCCCAAGCGAGGTCTCACGCAGCCCTTCGCCCGTCGCCTTCAAGGACTGGAGACGGTCGGCGAAGTGTCCCGCAGATCCGCTCGGGAAACAAGGGAGGATTCAACCCGGTGCCCTTCCGCAGCGTCCGACGCTCGAGTCGCGACGCCGACCGGATTGGGCCCCGCGGAGCGGGCCCGGATCCTCGCGTCGCCGGAGCCGCAGCGCGCGTGCTAGGCCGGAGGGCGCGCGTACACGCGTTAGATAAAATTCAGAAAGGTTTGGAATGTCCGACCGCAGTGCGATTGAATCCAGTTTGATAAACCTGCATACTTGGACGTTATTCAATTGTAATAACAATCCAATCCAACTCTTAACGTGAGATGAATTCACATGCAAGTTTTCTCCTAGTTGAACAATAATAATACTGAATAATTATAAGAGTGTTGATACATTGATTATTGATTAACAAGCATTCGTGCGAAATGGATGTAAATGAGTATGACGATATAAAAAGAGAAGGTTGGGAAGAGAGAAAAGAAATTGCGGAAACGCCCCATGGCTAACCCAAACAGCTGCAAAACGAACAGGGTTAATGTTACAATTATCACATACAAAACGTACCTGACACATGTCCCTGCACAAGTAATAGTCACTTAGTAACACGCAAATGCACGTGCGGAGTCCGGTACCTGTAGTGAGCAAACAATTCTAGACTCGGAAGAGGTTTCTAGACCTCCCTTGGACTAAGGGAGGCGGGGCCCCGACCCAAAACCACACCGCAAAGAGCAGCACAGCTGGGCGTAACGGTGACCCCCTAAAATCCTAGCCCCAGGTTCGGGCATACCTAGACATGCCTAGGAAGCGGTAAACAAACACAAACAAAAGATCATACAAAAGGCATGAGCCAAACAATTACATGCGCAAACAACCACTCGTCCCCGCATGTGGATAAAAAAAGAGTTTTCGGTAGGAATCCATGTGCGGGGTCCCCAGCGGAGTCGCCATCCGGGATGTGCGTCCCTCCCGCTCGTTCCGGATGGGAACAAAAGGGAGGACCGTAATCCTTCGTGGCTCCGTAAAAAGAAATTTGTTTGTCGCTTGACCTAAGTAAGCTAGAAGAACGGAGTCGCCACCGACTTTATTTAAAAAAAATGGTACAAAGTCGGAAAAAACCAAAGAGGGTTCGGGGATTCCTAGCTACTCACGCTCTCACACAAACATGCGAAGAAGGAGTGGCGATGCTTTTTTTAAATATTTCCGGTTACGGGTGTTGGACCCGATCTGGACCTTTGAGCCCAGACTCATGTCATTGGATTACGAGCTTAGGCTCGATTCAGGCGTTGGACCCGAATTCATATGTGATGATCACATGCGCAATCACATACAATTATTTAGATCAAAGTAGGCGGGGAAAGGCGTGACCGTGGGCCTATGCACTTGGACCAATGGCCCGTTACAGGTGAAAAAATAGAAAACTCGGGAAGGCCCGCACCTTCCCTCATGTACCTTAAACTTGACGGTCGAGGCCGCTTTAAAGTCTTCAATCATCGCGGTTTTTACACACGCGGAGAAATCCACGCGGTCTGTTACACGCGTCTTTCGAGAATCCTCCCAAATGTGATGGGTCTCTAAGGATCGTCTTGTCGAGTCCTCGAACATGGATGGATAATGTACATGTAAATGAAAACAAAGAAATGAAATATAAATGTAATTAGTAAATTCTAATTGAAATAAGTAAATCAACTAGAATTAATCGGTAAGTCAGAATGAGACTTACGTGGGTGACTTGCACCATTTGACCGTGAATGCATCTCAGGCGTTAACCGAATCGATGCGGGTCGGTTTTCACATGTGAAAAACGATAAGAAAAGTATACACGGATTAGCAAATGAAGACATGTATTCATAAGCTAGGTAACAACTCGATTTTAAAAAAAATGTCACGGGTAAATTATTTCTAAAAATCAATTCGTGAACGTAAAATGCAAACTCATATGAAATTATGAACATAGAATGAGTTCTAAATGATCGAAACATGAAATGAATGACAGTCCCTAAGCTCCAATGTAATAAGGGCTATGTGAATGAACCATTGGTAAGTAAGTAAAAATCATCGTAATAACGTCCGATCAAACGTAAAGCAAATAATCACGTAAGAATCATAAAACGTCAGACTTTAGCAGTTGTAAAGAACGGGATGTAACTTTTAACTCCAAGCATGAAACCATGTGTTCTAGTACTTAAAACGAAGCTACGGAAGAAACGGATCTAATACCATAGATTTCAGCTCAATCCGACATTCCAAACTCAAGATACAAGCGAAAGTATGTGTCTCCGTCATGCAGGAAAGCCAAATCCGAAGCAAAATGAATTTATTCTTAACACTAAAACATGCATAACTCCACAAATATGGATTACTAAGCCACCAAATAAAAGAGACATATAATACAAAGGGTTTTATGCAAGTTTAAATCAGTTCGCGAAACAAGAGATCATTATAAGCATATGATTTACTCGAAATGGTCGAAACCGATACTGTTTTAGCATTAAATTCGAAAATCATAGCTCAAGACTCCAAATCATACATGGTTAGTCTTTTTTGTTCCGAATTTAAGTTACGGATCTAATGCAAGTGATTTCATTCAATTTCGACAAGCGAGCAAAAAGTTAGAAACGAAATACTAACACCAGCGCAAGCTGATCCGAGGCTCACCTCCACTTACCAACGTTGCCTTGGTCCGACGGGACCTCGAATCATGTCCCAACATGTAAGGACAAGCAAGGAGAAGACAAAGACAAGAGAAAAAATGAAAGAGAGACGCACGACCCACAATAAACCTATGTTAATGAAATCAATTTTTAAGTAAAATAAGTGGTGAGATTGCCCACCGTCGCGGGAATCTTGTTTCCCGTGTCTTCGAAATTCCCGGGGGGGAGGCTCAACGTGGGTTTTGTGCTGATATGAATCCCGAGTGATTTTATCACGCCAAGTAGATGGTATCAAAGAAAGAGTAGAAAGAAAATTTGAATTAGAGAAAAAGTTAAACTTTTGAATTAAACCAGGAAGAGGAAATACTAAACATGTCAACAAGCATTATTAAACCAGCCAAACAAATCAAGATAAACGTAAGTAATTCGGTGGAATCTAGCAAGAAATGCGCAAACCTGCAATGGAGTTTGAACAAAACAAATCCAGCAAAACAAACAGACAGCCAATTGTTGACTATAACGTAGGGTGAAGATGATTTTTTAAGCAAAATAAAAAAATGGAGCACCATGTAATTCGGTGGAATCTAGCAAGAAGTGCGTAAACCTGCAAAACAAACAAGCAGCCAACTAATCCTATTGACCGTAACGTAGGGTGAAGATAAAATAAAATGCTGCATCATGTAAATGAACCACTTTTCAAGCATGATCAGATGTGAGACCATAGCCAACATGCGGAAGGAAGTGGCAAATCAAGAATAAAAACAAGGTAGCCAAGAGAGCATGTGAACCGGTGACGGAATTATAGACAAATGGATGAAAAATTTGCGAACACATATAAACCAGGAGACTATATCAGATTCAACCATGGCAATCAACAAAATATGTCAGGATCATTCAACAAAGTTTTACCTCATTGTAGTGTTTAGAGAATGTGCGACCAGCAACGAATCAATCCACTTTGAGTAAACTAACAGCAGCAACAATATGATTATAACAATCAGATGGAAGGAGTACAATCAACGGTAAGGAACAAAAATAGACAGATAGATAAAGAGATTCATGAACTAAACTAATTTAAGCCACCAACAGTTGACTTCAAAATAAAATGAGTATATCAACAAAGGAAAACTAAACGAGCTTCAACGGAGCGGGAACAACGACTAAATCGATCATGCAGAGTAACGATTCTTGTGGGGTTAAAAGGATTATAAATAAATCAGTGAGAGCAATGGAGTTGCAGCAACAATAAGTTTGCATCTGTATCCGAAAACGAAGTGCTAGAGTCAATTTGGAAAGAAAGTAAACCAACAATTAACCACCTCACGAACCAGTAATATAATCAAAGGCAAACTGTCGTCCTTAGGCTAAAATAAAACATAAAAGACGTAGCCACCAACATCTATCGCTAAAGAGGATGAAATCAGGTTAATGGCAAACGAACATTCATCAGTGAGATATCAATAGAATAGCTACTGCAAGTCAATAACGGCAGTCAAACGGTGACGAGACAGCGATCAAGAAAAGGTATACATGCATATCAATAGATACTCGTAGCATAAGACGTACATTAGAAGCATTTCATGAGAGATCAGAGTAACAGCAAAAGATAACGCCAATTCAACCATCAACTCAAGTGTATAATAAAAACAAAACAAAGAAATTGGCAAGCACGGATCAGCAAAGCAAAGCTAATTGAATTTCAGTAATTGTACAAGAAGAACACAGTGATAAGAACACCGGATAATAAAAATCATCAGGATTGCAGTGAAAATTAGTAAACAGACGAAAGGAACCATAAATTAAATATAATAAATGCAGTGACTTGGATCAGAAATGACTCCCTCCGTTCTTCACATCTTGTTCCATCCTTTATTGGAGAATCGCTTGATCAAAGAACTAGGGAGGAGCTGACGGAGTCGACTGAGCTTCGCGAACTTCAGCCACGCTTGATGACGTCCGGGAGAGCTGGTCAGGGGGTTTCCGCGGGGATTTCCGCTTACCTTGACTAGAGGAGGAACGATCGGCAGAACAAGGGGCCGTTGGAGGATCGGAGTGGGTGGAGGACGTCGTTCTCTCGAGCAATTGACCAAAAGAAAAAATCCCCCCCCGGTGTCGAGGAGAGGGAGCGGAGTTTTTAGGAGGGAGCGGGGGGAATGGGATTCTGTTTTTCTGTTTTGTTCTGTTCCAACAACTCCTCTCCCCCCAACAGAAATATTCTTTATACCCACGTGGGGAAAGTGTGTGTGGGAGGGAGAAGTGTTCTCCGTGCGAGAGTGGCCTTCTCTTTATTTTTTATTATTATTTTTTAATTTTGCAAAATCTTTGATTGAGTCCATTGATTTGTTTATCTTCTCATATTTGTCCGCTCAATTTTGTCTAAAAGAAAACGTGAGATCGTGGTTAAAATGTTTCTAATTTCACACGGTCCTTATGAGAATTATGAATGGATTGTGAGGTTTTATTTTTCTTTTCAATTAATCACGTATTGATCTTAAATTAATTTTATCTTACAAAAAAGCTCAAACCGAATAGTAAAAAGACAAAAATTATTAAATCTTCAAATTTCTATGAACACAAAACAAAGCAAAATGCTAAAAGTTAAAAAAAAATGAATAAAATGGGGTTTTCTTTGAAAAAAGTAAAATGTAATGAGAAATTAGTCTAATGTAACTAGTCTCTTTAAAATTAGCGACCTAACCATGTCTAGGGGTGATTTTTTATTAACAATGTGAAATATAATAAAATTTTGAACTACTAAAATTTTGCTTTTAGTGATGTCGAAAAATAAACATATTTGTAACGTAGTACAATAGAATACAATTGGTTACATGTAACTAATTTCGAAATTAATCACCCAATCATGTTCAAATTTTTTTTTTTTATTCGTAAAACAATTTACGGAACATTGAATCGGGATTTGCTTCGTTCAATCTTCAAAATTCCAAAAATTCGATTTGGGGTAACTACAGTTTGCAACCTTTGAAACGTTAGTCAAACAACTTCAAAATGAGAAGGGTGTTTCTCTACGAAGTATAAGAACGGATCATGGTACCGAATTTGAGAACCATGACTTTGCTTCATTTTGTGAAGAATATGGTATTAATCATAATTTCTCTGCTCCATACACTCCATAGCAAAATGGAGTTGTAGAGCGAAAGAATCGAACCTTACAAGACATGGCGAGAACCATGTTGCTGGAAAGTGAGGTTGCTAAAAATCTTTGGGCTGAAGCTGTAAGCACAGCATGCTACATCTCAAATCGTATTCATTTGAGACACTCATTAGGTAAAACCCCTTATGAGTTATATAAAGGCAGAAAGCCTAATATCTCATATTTTCATCCATTCGGAAGTAAATGTTATATCTTAAGACCCATCAAAGATGGCATCGGAAAGTTTGATGCTCGATCTGATGAGGGCATATTCTTATGGTACTCCCTAACGAGCAAAGCATATAGAGTCTTTAATAAAAGAACTCTAACTGTTGAAGAGTCTATCAATGTTAAGGTTGATGACTCTCCGACACAGGAGGAAGTTGCTGTGGATGCAGCAGCACAATCCTCAAAAACAGTATCAAATGAAACATCACAGCAAACGATTGCTGAAAATAATCCGAATGGAAACACTGTAGCAAAAGTACAGCAAGTGCCTGCGGCACTCACTGAAAATGCTTCTGGTGACTTCCAGGATATACAAATAGAGGATCTTGTTCCTTCTTTATATAAGAAAAGACATCCTATTAACCAAGTAATAGGATCATTGCACACAGGAGTGCGAACCCGACATACAGCAAGTCTGTACTGTGAACACTCTGCTTTTATCTCTCAAGATGAACCTCAAGGCATTGATGATGCGCTTGATGACCCCAATTGGATTCTTGCAATGCAAGAGGAATTGAACCAATTTGAGAGAAACAAAGTTTGGAGTTTAGTACCTAGACCCAATGACCGTTCCATTATTGGAACAAAATGGGTTTATCGAAATAAACTTGATGAGTCGGGAAATGTTGTAAGAAACAAAGCTAGACTTGTAGCAAAAGGTTACTCTCAAGAAGAGGGTATTGATTATGATGAGACGTTTGCTCATGTAGCACGTCTTGAGGCAATACGTCTACTCTTAGCGTATGCTTGCTATAATGACTTTAAGTTATTTCAAATGGATGTGAAAAGTGCATTCCTTAATGGTGATCTAAAAGAGGAAGTGTATGTTGAACAACCTCCTGGATTCACCGATCCAAAGTATAGTAATCATGTTTATAAGCTTTCTAAAGCCTTGTATGGGCTTAAGCAAGCACCAAGAGCATGGTATGAAAAGCTTAGTTCTTTTCTCATTGAGAAAGGATACAAGCGTGGAAAAATAGATACAACCTTGTTTCTTAAGAAACATGATGCTGATCTGTTAGTTGCTCAAATATATGTAGATGACATTATATTTGGTTCAACTAATGAAAAGTTATGTACCGAATTCTCTGATCTAATGAAAGGAGAATTTGAAATGAGTCTCATGGGAGAACTAACCTTCTTTCTTGGACTTCAAATCAAACAAACCAAAGATGGAATCTTTATCCATCAAGAAAAATACAGCAAACAGTTGCTCAAGAAATTTAATCTTGAGAATGCTAAACCTCTGTCAACTCCGATTGGTAGTAATACCAAAATTGAGAAAGATGAGGATGGAAAGGAAGTTGATTCCAAATTATATAGGAGCATGATAGGATCATTACTCTATCTTACTGCTTCGAGACCTGATATCATGTTTAGCGTATACTTATGCGCTAGATATCAATCTGCTCCAAAAGAGTCACATCTTGCTGTAGTTAAGAGGATCTTTCGATATCTCGCAGGAACTGTCAGGTTAGGTCTGTGGTATCCCAGAGGATCGTTGCTGGATCCTGTAGGATATTCTGATGCTGACTACGCTGGATATCGCATTGATAGAAAGAGCACATATGGTACTTGTCAATTACTAAGAAATATGTTGATTTCCTGGTTCTCTAAAAAGCAGACATCGGTTGCTTTATCTACAGCAGTGGCTGAATATGTCGCAGCAGCTAGTTGCTGTGCCCAATTACTTTGGATGCGACAACAACTTGAAGATTACGATCTTCATTTTGATAGTATTCCAATAATGTGTGACAACACAAGTGCAATTAATTTATCACGAAATCATGTCCATCACTCAAGATCTAAGCATATTGAGTTGAGACATCATTTTCTTCGTGACAATGTGCAAAATGGCAATGTGGATATTCAGTACATAAATACTGAGCAACAGCTTGCTGATATTCTTACCTAACCACTTGACAAGGAAAGGTTTGAGTATTTACGAAGTGAATTAGGGATATGTAATCCTAATATCTAAGATGATGATATTCTCATCTAACAATTTTGAGAAATTTTTGGAATATAAAAATTTCCTAAAATAGGAAGAGATCTTCTTACCTTGTTGAGCGCAAGGGAACTTCCAAGAAACGGTCACAGTCTGTGACTGTTTCCGGCTAGCAACTCCCTGTTGTGGAGAATCTTTCTCTCACTGAGGGGGAGTCATCGGGACTATGTCCCAGCTCCGGTGGTCACTGAGACCAAGGAGACACCTGCTGTTGTTCCTGTTAAGGAAAATGTGGCTACGATTGTTGATGCCACAGTTCTTGTCAAATCTGAAGTTGCTGCGGAGAAAACCCTCACTGTTGAGGAAGAAACTGTTGCACCAGAGGAGGTTACCAAGTCTATAACAGGCATGTCCGAGTCTATTGACAAAGCGGACACATCCCTCACTCCGCATCTAGAACTCTCTAATGATGAGAGTAAGGAAAGTGAGGATGTTGATGCTACCCAATCCGTGGATTAATAGGACTCTTCTGCTGAGAAGACCCCTGCTGCGGATGACACTGTGTAGGTAGTTGGCTCAGCTATCCAGAATCCTCATGTTCGCTCTTCTCTGGGTATTGCTTCTCGCACCAGGATGAAGTGATCTTTCGCTGATATGAAGGATGATATGCCTTCTAGCTCTCCTGGTCATAGGATGAGTGTCAGCATGTTTTTGCTGCAATATAACTGCCACTTGCTTTAATCCTTTCTTTTTGATATGACAAAAAGGGGGAGAAGAATAAGTTAAGGGGGGAGCTTGCTTAGCTTGCTTACTGTTTACTTTCAGGGGGAGTTGAGTTTGTGTTTCAAGCTCTATGATCTTTTCCGTATGATCTAACTTCAAGCTTCGTGTTTTGTCATCATCAAAAAGGGGGAGAATGTTAGCCTTGGTTTTGATGATGAGCTTGAAAAGCTAGTCGCTGTAACACTTCGCTTATTCTTAGTGATAAGTTTGAGAAATGTGTTGCTGAACCACAGCGAGTAACAGTTGCAGATTGTTGCGTTACAGTAAGCTGTTACTGTGATATTACGCATAAACATTGAAAATATGGAAACATATTTTTCAATATTTATATTTTACTTTGGACTATTCGTCTGAGTGTCCAAGTTAGTTTAATTTGGCTTAATGATCTCATTATATACATTTAGGCAACTAAATATCGTGAGATTAGCTTTCCAAGTTTATTTTTGGAAACAAAATATTTCTCTGATATCCTTCAGCAATGTTACGCTGTAGTAAGAGAAAGTATCAAATCAAATATCTGGTGAAGGAAGTTACCGTTGGGGACTTTCCTTCTGTGGCACAGCGAACCGTTGAGCAGAGTGTTGCTGAGCCTGAGTTGTACGTGGCTACACTGCAGCAAGTTGATACTGCTTCGCTACGCCTTTTGGAAACTTGGAAATATTATTTCCTTTTGAAATATATTTCGGATTATTTCGAAATAAATTTCTTGAAATACAATGGATTTTTCAAATCCTTTCATTAGGCAACACAATAACAAAACGTTGCCTTCCCGATTAAAGATTTGGAATCGTCCTAATGTACCTGGACACCTTCTACGAGGTCTTTCCATAATTAGACAAGGCATTCGGATATTATTCTGACATATGCGTAAGAAATGCATTGCTGAACAATCTGAGAAGTATGTTCCTACGCTTCTGAAATATCTTGCTGCATTACAGCGAAGCGGTTCTGCGTTACTGTGCTGATGAAGGAATAATTATTATTCCAAATTTGCTTATTGCAATCTAATCATATTTAATGATTAAATATGTTATCTGATTCTAATAACCACGTGTTATTACCAGACAATAACGTTTGAGAAAGATTTTGACAAGGAAATTCTATTTCCTATCAATATTAAGGAATTTAGTTATTCCATATTTACGTGACTAATGATTTCAATAATCACTATGTAATCTGATAAAGTTTAGATCAGATTATACGTATGGGGAATATCATTAATGATTTCCTTCCCTTCTTGGTCATTATGACCGTTGAGCATCCTGTTGCTGATCCACAATTACAGCTTCCTGTATTCTGATTTTAGGAAACAAATTATTCGTTTTTGGGAAACAGATCATTTGTTTCGTTTCTTTTTATACCAGACGACCCTCACATAATCTCTGGACGTTTTCGAACATTTTCTAAGTGGGCTGAGTGGCTGAGTGGTCTGAGTGGTCTAAGTGGTCGACGGAGAGCGGAAGGTGCTAAGTGTCTCCTGGTTCTTATTGCTCGCAAACTGCGTGCGAGGGTGTCAAGGGGCTAAGTTCAGATTCCTTGATCGTCGTGAGAGGGACTAGGTGTCCTCGGTGCGTTCAACGAGCAGCCGGCGAATCGTCTGAGGGAAGCTAAGTGAATACCTGTGCTGATTGCAGTAACCGGTTGCTGACCCATCGGCAAGAAGCCGTTCTTGTCGTGTCTTTTCGCAGGGAAGTCTCGAGCCTACGAAGTTTGAGCAGTTAGACACGCACTTGCGGGTGCGCGCCAGAAGTCTCGTGCCTGCAGGGTAGAGCAGGAGTTGGGAACGCCGCCGGAGTGGAAAGAGGTCCTCCCGAGCACAGGGGTGCTGTGCAGAAGTCTTGAACGCCTGATACAGAGGGTTAGTAAAGCAGGTTCAGTGGAAGCCAACGGATCGGAAAATTCCACCCTAGGCACTGGGTGTGCAGTGCAGTGAGTCATGACTGTGGTAACCGTGCACGTCCGAACTGAGTGTAGGACGTATACCTTCTAAGTGGTCTTTGTGGTTCTCTTTGTGATCTTTGTGGTTCTTCTCTTCGTGATCTTTGTGGTGATCTATTTGATCAACTTTGTGGTTGTCTCTCTTGCGCTTATAGACAGGATCATCCTGAGAAGGGACGAAATCTTTGTGGAAATCCTCTTCTGAGCAAACAAGTGCCGAAGCATTCCTTCGCTGTGAAGCAGAAACGGGCTGCTCTCTGAGAAGCCATTCTTCACTGTAAGGAATTATCTGTGAGGATTTATATACTAACGCAACGTTGTCTTTGTGCTTTGATAGTCAGGCTTATATCAAGCGACAACGAGCTGTGTGCGAATCCTTTGAGCAATCAACTGCTGAGCGTGAGCATCATTCTGCTGGACACGAGAAGACGTCCACTGTGTGAGGAGCTGACCGTTGCTAGGAGTGATCATCTATTGTACAGGATTCTAAATCTCACTTTGTGAGAGAAACATACGCCTAGTGCAAGGACTCTTTGCACCCATTATTTTCAAATAGTGGAATCACCTCTACGGTGGAAAGTGGACGTAGGTCGAGTAAGGCCGAACCACTATAAACTACTGTGTCCCTTACGATTGCGCAACACTCGTACGAGAATCCAACGATTAAGTCATAACGGTTACAGCAAAGCAGTTCTCATTCTGAGAAACGTTCTGCTGTAATACAGTACGCTTCCACTGACACTGAGAAAGGGCGAAAAAGTTATAAACACTAATTCACCCCCTCTTAGTGTTCCTGAACGATCCAACAGAGACAATCAAGAAAGACCGCAGAAATTGCAACGAAATCACAATCTAACTTCGCCAGCTCAAATCAAGTGCAGAAGAAATGTCGGCTAAGACATCGTGCCTTGGGACCAAATGTCAGCCTGAAAATTCCACCATATGTGAAATACAGTTCATAGAGGGGTATGAAGAATGCCTCGCTTTGAACAGCACGTATCGAACCCTTGGCCTCAGGAATCTTCATAAATATAATAGGATCTTAAAAGTAGGAAAACCCGCCACTTAAGCCTCGGGTCATACATCAATCGCATTAGAGCTCTTCCTACATTTTATGCTCAAAGATGATATTAGCTCGGAAACCAATAAGTTCCTATGTCGTCTAAGTTGAAACAAATAAGTAGGCAAAAATTTCCCACATACCATTATTACTTCTCTACAATTGTCTCCAAATTTTCTTTTTCCTGTGGTTTAATAAAGTGTAGAGAAATCTAAGTTATAGTGTCGGGATATAAACTTTTTGTTGTCGTTTTAATTTTTGAGATAACGTTAAAAATTAACTTTAGGTCTCGACTTTCTATGTTCATTATCACTCGGCTAAACTCACGTCGTGTTTGAAAGAAGTGGGAAAAGGAAGAGAAAATGAAGGATCCCTTTCTTCTTTGTCCCAAATGTAGGATCCCTTTTGACAATATTATAGAAGATGACTTCAGGTTCTCTCTCGCTCTTTTACAGTTTTACTCGATTCATTCAAATTAACACGAGTGTTCAAATTATGACTCCTAAATTCTGAACTTGATTAAATAGGGGGCCATGTTTTTAACTGCATTTTATTAGAAGGAAAAAAAGAAGGAAGGGAACCCAACAGTGCACATCCAACGACCAATCTTGCATTTGAATCACACGAGATATACGATTTATTTAATGATTGTGTTTCTCAACCAGTGGAATTTCTGGCATAATCGCACGACTTCCTGCTTTTCGCCCAAGGAATTTCTCACCGAACTGAGGTGTCGAGAAATGACTCGTGATAGATACGTAATGGAGAAAATAACATCTCGACAGCTTGGACAGTCTCCCTCCCCAATTTTGACCAATTTCTGACCGAAGTAACACAAAAAACAAAAGAAAAAGCCGATTAGTAAATAGTTTTAACGTATGTTCCAGTCCTAACACCACCACCTTTATTTCTATGGAAACTCTACCCGGCGTGGGAATTGAACTTGAGGCCAGTTATGCCCTTGGCTTCCTCAAGAGCGTCGGCCCACTTCTTTGCCTGCTCCACGGAGGAACGTTGCACCTGGCGTTCCCCGACTCTCAGCTCGGACGGCTCGATGTCACAGAAGATGGGGAGGAGTGGCTTTCCTGTCTCCATCAGTTGAACGAGCTCGACGAGACAGTACAGGGACTGGCCGTAGTTGGGGGAGAAGATGAGGACGCCGACCTCGCATCCGTGTATGGCCTTGTCGATGGCCTCGGGGCCCCTCTCGCCGGGTTTCAAGCTCTCGGCATCTAAAAAGGGATGGAACCCACCCCAGCGGAGATAGTCGTAGACCAACCCGGCTGCTCTTGCCTTGGTGTCAACCCCGCGATGATTGATGAACACGTCGTGGGGTTTCATGGGAGGTGGCATGAAACGATGTTGAGGCAGCTGGGGTTGCAAGGAGGCTTTGCGGATCATGGACGTGACCGCAAGACATGCCTTTTGCCAAACCATTGTGGGGAAGATAAAATCGATGTTTCAAATACCGATTTCCTAAAAAAATAAAATTGATATTTCAAACACTGATTTTAAAGGCATTAGTAAGAGAATTTTGGAACTTCTAACCCAACTCCTCGACCAAAATTATACCGAGAAAAAACACCAAAGGGCAGGTACTCCAAAAAGACATCACCAGTGGGGTTGGACGGGATTCTTTTCTTAGGTTGTAACAAAACGATTGTGTTTATTTATGTTGATTTTGAACAAAAAAAATCAAGAATTTTTCCCATTAATTATTAATTTTTCCAAGATAGTAAAAATTGTTGGAAAATGTTTTGATGATGAGCCAGACCTCTGTGCCACAGAAGGTCGAACATTCTTGGCTTTGATGATGAGCCTGACCCTCTATACTACAGAAGGTCGAACATTCTATTCTACAGAAGCTTCTATTATTAAGGACTTCTTGTAAGAATTATTTTTGTAATTAAATGATTAGTTTTCAATTATTTAATTACGAAATATGCTTAATTTGATTAAGATATTTATCTGATCAAATTACCACGATTTGGTTTCCAAATAATCATATTGGAGATAATAATTCTTGTAAAGGAAATATATCTTCTACTTATGGAAAGGTTCTATTTGACGGTCTACAGGCTTCTGTAAGCTTAATTGACCACTATACGACCGTTATTTGCAAACCTATCACTACCACCTGTCTAGATGCGTCCTCCTATGTATCTTTATCAGGATGGAATTGACTTCAAGTCATTTGGAAACAAATCAACGATTGTTTCCATCTGTAGAAGGTTATCGAGCAGAACCTTCTGCGATACCTTCTGTGTGCACTATTCATGGAAAATATATCATGATCTTATTCTGATTTATTTTCTGAATGCTTGCACGTGTATATCATTCTGTTTATTATGTAAACTAACTTTTAATTTCTTATTTTGCAGATTACGTTTTTATATTTTCCCTTTTGTATTTTCTTCTTAGAATTTTGTGTATAAATAGCCACGCCCTCTCCCATTGTAAAACACAACGAATCCATCCCATTCTGTCCAGAGAGAGCGTGTGCTTGAGCTTGCTTTAGTTCTTTCATTCGTTCGAGTTAGTCACACGAGGAGCACTAGCGACGGACGGCTGCATCGTTGGTGAAGCCTTCTGGGAGAGTGACTCGGGGGCTCGAGGGACTCGGCTGGAAGCTGCAGGAGACGTTGTTGGAAGCGTGTGTACGTGGGCAACGTGCAGCGGGCCGGAGAGAAGGGCTGAACCTCGGGAGCACAGAAGGTGAGGGACTGACCAGCTTCTGTTGTGTAGAACTCTGTGTGCAGGAACCTAGGACGGAGGCTGCCGTCTGCTTGCGTGGGGTTTGTCGCGTGCTTGCGCAGGGTCTGCTGCGTGCTTGCGTAGGGTATGCTACGTGCTTGTGTGGGGTACGCCACATAGTCGCTATCTCGAGGAGATCGTGCAGGTCGTGTGGAGCCGCCGGAGGGAAAATCCATCCTTGAACAGGGGTTGCTGTTCGCTTGCGTAGGGTCCGCTACGTGCTCGCGTGGGGTACGCCACGAAGTCGTTTTCCTTAAGAGGATTGCGCATTTGGTTACCTTGTTAGTCACGTTAACGCGTGCAACCTTCTGTTGTACAGAATCTTCGGATCTGTATAACCCTCTGTAGAGCAGAACCTTCAGGTCTGAATCTACTTTAGTGCAGAACCTTACGGTCTGTACAACTCTCTGTAGTACAGAACCCTACGGGTCTGTGCATACATTTTCTTGTCACTTTTACTACAGAATCTCACGATCTGTTCAGTAGAAGGTCGACTACCCTTGGTACAGAATCTTTTAGATATGTGCTTCTCAACTAAGTCATTTTCCTATACAGAACCTTCTGTTGTGGATTGACATACTCGGTACAGAACCTTACGGTCTGTGCTATACCTTCTGTGATACAGAATCCTTCGATCTGTTCTATAGAAGGTTGACGTCTCTAGTACAGAATCACTTGATCTGTGCTATAGAAGGTTAACCTACTTCGACACAGAACCCTCTGTGTTGTGCCTACCTTCTTCGACACAGAACCCTCTGGTCTGTGTTGTGCCTACCTTCTTCGACACAGAACCCTCTGGTCTGTGTTGTGCCTAAGTCTCTTCGACACAGAACCCTCTGGTCTGTGTTGTGCCTAAGTCTCTTCGACACAGAACCCTCTGGTCTGTGTTGTGCCTTACCCTCTACGATACAGAACCTTTTGGTCTGTATTGAGCCTAAGTTACTATAGTACAGAACCTTCGGGTTTGTGCTACATAACGAGCCTCCACGGCACAGAACCTTCTGGTCTGTGTTCTGCCACTCAAGCCTCTATTGTACAGAACCCTACGGGTTTGCTTTTAGTTGCTATCACTTGTGTAACTTGTACTGAGATACATTTGAGTGGAAACCATCCAAATATCTGGGTGAAGAGTGGACGTAAGCAATTTGCTGAACCACTATAAAAATCCTTGTGTCCATCAAACAAATTTGCGTACACAATCAAACGTTCTGTCTTATAGAAACTTACAGGCTCTGTTTAACAGAAGCTTTTCATTCCGCTGCGGGGTAAAACGAAAAAGGGTTAAAATCCAATTTTGGAGATTAACACTAATTCACCCCCCCCCCTCTTAGTGTAACAATTGGTATCAGAGCGGGTTCAACAGAGGCTTAACAGCTTGTTGTAGATCCTTGAAAAGCTCTTACCAGCTACACACTCTTCTCCACAGAAGCTTTTAGCTCTGTGACTGTTTCTATTCTGTAGAAGCTTACGCTCTATCAGAATCAACCCGCTATTCAACAGAAGCTTTAAGCTCTGTGAAAACCTACTTGGTTCTATTCTGTAGAAGCCTACGCTCTATCAGAATCAACCCGCTACTGCACAGAAGCTTTAAGCTCTGTGAAAATCTACTTGGTTCTATTCTGTAGAAGCCTACGCTCTATCAGAATCAACCCGTTACTGCACAGAAGCTTTAAGCTCTGTGAAAATCAACTTGGTTCTATTCTGTAGAAGCTTACGCCCTATCAGAATTTAACCTCTGTTCCACAGAAGCACCTTGTTCTGTGAGAAACGATTTGTTGCTCTACTTTGTAGAAGCATACGGTACATTCTACAGAAGCATACGATCTGTTGGCATTTTCTGCAGAAGCCTATCGCTCTGCGAATCCAACAAGTACAGCTTGACAGCTGATTTCTACCCAACAGAAGCTTGCTTCTTTGTTGAGGTTCTATTCGTCAACGTTCTGTTCTATAGAAGCGTAATACTCTATACGAATCGAACATATGGCTGACAACTATAATGTGCCTAAACCACATGTTGGGAATCCTCCCATTTTCGATGGTAAGAATTTTGCCTATTGGAAAATTCGAATGAGCGCATTCGTTGATGCTATCGACGAAGACTTATGGTTTTATATAGAAGATGGTCCACCTTCTATACCTGAGAGCCAACGATTTGATCGAGAAGGTCATCCTACAAGGGAATATCTTAAGATCAGACGACTCACTAAAACGGCAAAGTATTTGATGTTCAATGCTATGTCAGAAGGTGAATTCGTCAAAGTTTCAACTTGCACTTCGGGCAAGGAAATCTGGGACAAACTTGTCACCATGTATATTGGGACAGACCAGATAAGAGAAACTAAGGTGAATTTCTTAATTCACCAATATGAAAACTTTACTATGAAGGCTGATGAATCTGTAGAACAAATGTTCTAGAGACTCAACCTCTTAGTCGATGCCCTAACTCATTTGGGCAAAACCTATCAAAACTCTGAGCTAGTTCGAAAGGTTCTGCGTACTCTACCCAAATCTTGGGAAGCCAAGAAAACGGCTATAGAGGAAGCTAAAGACCTCTCTATTCTTCGACTAGATCAGTTGATGAGCTCCTTAATCTCGTATGAGATGGAAAGATCCTCTCAACCAGATATAAAGAGAGCACCTGTTGCTTTCGGATGATGAACTCGCAATGATAGCTAAACGACTTTTGCGGTTCGCCTCCAAAAAGCGCTTCAATAAAAGAAGCCAAAAACACATGGATCCAAAGTTGGTCACATGCTTTGAATGTAAAAAGAAAGGACACTACAAAACAGAATGTCCTTTACTTAAAGAAAAGGAGAAACCTTCTCCTAAATACAAGTTCAAGAAAGCAATAGCTTCTTGGGCAGAACTTGATGATTCTGATGATGAGGAAGCACAAGTGTGCCTCACAACTCACACAGAAACTCAAAATGAACTTCATACCTGCTTTCAAACAGAAACTGTTGAAAGCGAATGGTATCTGGATAGTGGATGCTCCAGGCACATGACCGGAGACCCATCCAAATTTTCCCAACTGACTCTACAATGTGGAGGGTCGGTTAAATTCGGTGACAATAGCAAAGGCTCTGTCATCGGCAAAGGTACCATTGGAAGTTCTGACTCCATGGTCATCGATGAGGTTCTGTTGGTTACAGAACTCAAACATAATTTGCTGAGCGTTAGCCAGCTTTGTGACAAAGGTTATAAAATAACTTTTGATCAAGATAAGTGTTCCGGAGTCCTAAACAATGAAGTTCGCTTCATTGGGAACCGTAAAGGGAACATCTACACCTTGACTCAGAATAGCTTCTGTACTACAGAAAGTTGCCTTCTGACAGTCAAAGATGAAAGCCTACTATGGCATAGAAGGTTGGGACACTCCAACTTCAAATTGTTATCCAAGCTTGTGAAAAAGGATTTGGTTAAGGGATTACCCAATATCCGTTTTGAGCATGACAGCTTCTGTGAAGCATGTTCTCTTGGAAAACAAACTAAGTCTTCATTCAAATCTAAGAATGAAGTCTCTACTTCTCAACCTCTTGAACTTCTACATATGGATCTATTCGGACCTACTAGAGTTCAGAGTGTCGGCGGTAGAAGGTACTGTCTAGTTGTAGTTGATGACTACTCTAGATACACGTGGGTTAAATTTCTAACTCACAAAAGCGATGCTTTTGAAACTTTCATTAAGCTAGCTAAGAAATTACAGAATGAAACTGGATCTTCTGTAAAGGCTATAAGAACGGATCATGGTACTGAGTTTGAAAACCATGACTTCGCTACTTTCTGTGACGAACAAGGTATCGGTCACAATTTTTCTGCTCCTTATACTCCTCAACAGAATGGAGTAGCAGAACGGAAAAATAGAACTCTAATAGACATGGCTAGAACCATGATGTGTGAGAGCTCTGCTCCACAGAACCTATGGGCAGAAGCTGTTAATACAGCCTGCTACATATCAAACAGGGTTCTACTTAGACCCATACTTGAGAAAACTCCCTATCAACTATATAGGGGGAGAAAACCGAACATCTCCTATTTCTACTCCTTTGGAAGTCCTTGTTTTATCTTGAGACCTTCTAAGGACAATTTAGGAAAGTTCGAAGCTAAGACAGATGAGGGCATCTTTCTCGGATACTCTTTGTCTAGCAAAGCTTATAGAGTTCTAAACAAAAGAACTTCTACCATAGAGGAGTCTATTAATGTAAAAATTAATGACTTACCTACTATCAATACAAGAGATGTTATATCTCTAGAACCTACAGAAGATACTACAAAACCTGTAATATCTTTTGAACCTATAGAAATTTCTTTAGAACCTACAGAAGGTTCTTCAGAACATCCACCCTCTACGAAAGAGATGGGTGAACCCTCTGTTCATGAATCTAAAAATGATCTTGAACAAACAAATGATAATTCTGAAGAATCATCTCAGAATAATCAAAATGATTTTAGGGCACCTGCTCTATATAAAAAACGACATCCTATTGATCAAATCATTGGTGACATCAGTAGTGGTGTACAAACAAGACGTTCGGTTATTAATAGTGGTGTACAAACAATACATCCTATTAACCAAGTCTTAGAAGACGTCAATAGATGTTTTCTTCAATACGGTTCTCCTGATTAGAATCCGTCAATACAGAAATTAACTACAGAAGGTACAATCCTTTGTACACTTCACTGTAGAAGGTAGAATACTTTGTATACTACTACAGAAGGTACATACTTGTACACTTCATTACAGAAGATATAATTCTCTGTTTCTACACTACAGAAGGTACAAACATCTGTACACTTCATCTACAACCCTGAAACTTCCTTGTTCTTGCCCTAACCTCAAAACTTTCGATTTCTCTGTGTCCATGGCACCCAAAGTGAAATCCCTGAGGAAAAAGGCTAAGGCCGGAAGAAAGAAGGCTCACGCCTCTGGATCGGAGAAGCCTGCATCATCTGCGAGCAGGACTCCACCCCCTTCCTCGCCGGAGAAACCCATCTCTCCTGCGAAGGACCAGACCATTGCTGCTGTTGAGACTCTCGATGGCATGCCTCTCATCTCCACAGACGAAGGGCCCTCAAAAGTCCAAGTCTCTGTGGAAGATACAACCCAGAAGGAACCTCCGATCGTCATGACGGTGGAACCCTCTGTCTCTGAGCCTTCTGTGCTTGAGTGCTCTGTTCCTAAGGCCTCTGTCAAAGGTTCTACTGCGACAAGTGATACACTCCCTGTCGCCCCTACTGCTGAGATTGCCGCGTCTGATGAGGTGGTGGAAATCCCCCCTGCTGATGATGTGCCTGGTGAGGCTGACACGGAAGTTCCTACTCCGGTCGTCACTGTCTCTCCTGATCTCAAGCTGAAAGGAGTAGCTTCTGAGCTTCAGAAGGCTTCGCAGAAGCCTGCAGCCACTCCTACCAAAAAGCTTCTCCATGATGCTTCTACTTTTCAAGAAAAGTGGAAAGATGGCACTTTTGGACAACAAATTATAGCCAGCATGCATTATGTGAGGAAGGGCTCTACCTGGACCCTGAAAGGGAAGTCACAGGATTCTGCACGTGATGATGATAATAAGCTTCTAGAGGCCAAGAAGAATGCTGAAGCATCTTCTGCTCGACCCTCTGCTGCTAAGCCTGCTGGTCGGAAACGTCCTTCATCATCTGCTGAAGCTCAAGTCCCTGTGGATAACACTGCTCTCCTCAATCTTGGGGAAGACATCCGCGTCCTTCAGCGAATGGTCACTGACCTGTTTCGCTTAGTGGAACGCCAGGACAAGCTTCTGCGCAAACTTCTGGAAAAGGATTCTGCTGAGTCTGAGGAGTGATCTCCTTAGTTGCTGTTTCTTTTTCTTTTATGCATTTCTAGCTAGACCAAAAACTGATTTCTGTGGTCTTCTAGATTGTAATAAGTGCCAATTTATTGGACACATTTCCTTTGAGCAGTATGGTATTGAACTTTCTGTCACACCTTCTGCGCTATATTCTGCATGATGGTTTTGAACTTTCTGTTCTACCCTCTGCAAGAATTAAAACTACCTTCTGCACGTTGGTTATGAACGATATGTCATACCTTCTGCAAGAAATTTACTCTTCTTTATCAACCTACATTCATCTTCTTTTTGATGTGACAAAAAGGGGGAGAAAATTGTGTTGAGGGGGAGTACCTTGCTCTGTATTGGTTATAGAAAAATCCTTGATTTTCTATAACTTTATGGGTCGTAGAAGGCTATACCATCTATGGTATATAAGCCTATGAGACTGATACAGCTCATAATCGCAACCTTCTGCAGGGAATGCGATTCGTGATCTTTTTAAAGTCACTATTGCTGGGAGTGCAGAAATGAAATACCATCATTTTTGTCGGGCTATATACAGAAGCTCCACGCTCTGTATTAATCACAGAAGCCTTTGTGCTCTGTACAACCTTCTTCATAACAGAAGCTTCTATGCTCTGTTTCACAGAAACCTTATGGTTCTGTAAAAACGCGAGACTCATACTCTCATCTATTTAGGGGGAGTTAGGGGGAGTTCTTGCAAACATATTTCCCTCAACGATGAATATTTTGTCATCATCAAAAAGGGGGAGATTGTTGGAAAAGGTTTTGATGATGAGCCAGACCTCTGTGCCACAGAAGGTCGAACATTCTTGGCTTTGATGATGAGCCTGACCCTCTATACTACAGAAGGTCGAACATTCTATTCTACAGAAGCTTCTATTATTAAGGACTTCTTGTAAGAATTATTTTTGTAATTAAATGATTAGTTTTCAATTATTTAATTACGAAATATGCTTAATTTGATTAAGATATTTATCTGATCAAATTACCACGATTTGGTTTCCAAATAATCATATTGGAGATAATAATTCTTGTAAAGGAAATATATCTTCTACTTATGGAAAGGTTATATTTGACGGTCTACAGGCTTCTGTAAGCTTAATTGACCACTATACGACCGTTATTTGCAAACCTATCACTACCACCTGTCTAGATGCGTCCTCCTATGTATCTTTATCAGGATGGAATTGACTTCAAGTCATTTGGAAACAAATCAACGATTGTTTCCACCTGTAGAAGGTTATCGAGCAGAACCTTCTGCGATACCTTCTGTGGTGCACTATTCATGGAAAATATATCATGATCTTATTCTGATTTATTTTCTGAATGCTTGCACGTGTATATCATTCTGTTTATTATGTAAACTAACTTTTAATTTCTCTTTTTGCAGATTACGCATTTATATTTTCCTTCTTGCATTTTCTTCTTAGAATTCAGTGTATAAATAGCCACGCCCTCTCCATTGTAATTACAACGAATCCATCCATCCCATTCTGTCCAGAGAGAGCGTGAGCTTCATTTGTTTTAATTTCCTTAGTTCTCTCATTCTTTCATTCGTTTTGAGTTAGTCACACGAGGAGCACTACCGGCGGAAGTTGCATCGTTGGTGAAGCCTTTTGGGAGAGTGACTCGGGGGCTCGAGGGACTCGACTGGAAGCTGCAGGATACGTTGTTGGAAGCGTGTGTACGTGGGCAACGTGCAGCGGGCCGGAGAGAAGGGCTGAACCTCGGGAGCACAGAAGGTGAGGGACTGACCAGCTTCTGTTGTGTAGAACTCTGTGTGCAGGAACCTAGGACGGAGGCTGCCGTCTGCTTGCGTGGGGTTTGCCGCGTGCTTGCGCAGGGTCTGCTGCGTGCTTGCGGAGGGTATGCTACGTGCTTGTGTGGGGTACGCCACATAGTCGCTATCTCAAGGAGATCGTGCAGGTCGTGTGGAGCCGCCGGAGGGAAAATCCATCCTTGAACAGGGGTTGCTGTTCGCTTGCGTAGGGTCCGCTACGTGCTCGCGTGGGGTACGCCACGAAGTCGTTTTCCTTAAGAGGATTGCGCATTTGGTTACCTTTGTTAGTCACGTTAACGCGTGCAACCTTCTGTTGTACAGAATCTTCGGATCTGTATAACCCTCTGTAGAGCAGAACCTTCAGGTCTGAATCTACTTTAGTGCAGAACCTTACGGTCTGTACAACTCTCTGTAGTACAGAACCCTACGGGTCTGTGCATACATTTTCCTTGTCACTTTTACTACAGAACCTCACGGTCTGTTCAGTAGAAGGTCGACTACCCTTGGTACAGAATCTTTTAGATCTGTGCTTCTCAACTAAGTCATTTTCCTATACAGAACCTTCTGTTGTGGATTGACATACTCGGTACAGAACCTTACGGTCTGTGCTATACCTTCTGTGATACAGAATCCTTGGATCTGTTCTATAGAAGGTTGACGTCTCTAGTACAGAATCACTTGATCTGTGCTATAGAAGGTTAACATCTTCGACACAGAACCCTCTGTGTTGTGCCTACCTTCTTCGACACAGAACCCTCTGTGTTGTGCCTACCTTCTTCAACACATAACCCTCTGGTCTGTGTTGTGCCTAAGTCTCTTCGACACAGAACCCTCTGGTCTGTGTTGTGCCTCACCCTCTACGATACAGAACCTTCTGGTCTGTATTGAGCCTAAGTTACTATAGTACAGAACCTTCGGGTTTGTGCTACATAACGAGCCTCTACGGCACAGAACCTTCTGGTCTGTGTTCTGCCACTCAAGCCTCTATTGTACAGAACCCTACGGGTTTGCTTTTAGTTGCTATCACTTGTGTAATTTGTACTGAGATACATTTGAGTGGAAACCATCTAAATATCTGGGTGAAGAGTGGACGTAAGCAATTTGCTGAACCACTATAAAAATCCTTGTGTCCATCAAACAAATTTGCGTACACAATCAAACGTTCTGTCTTACAGAAACTTACAGGCTCTGTTTAACAGAAGCTTTTCATTCCGCTGCGGGGTAAAACGAAAAAGGGTTAAAATCCAATTTTGGAGATTAACACTAATTCACCCCCGCTTAGTGTAACAAAAATATAGAGCATGATTGGGTTAGAAATAATTAAAATATAGAGACGTTGGACAAGCCAATCTTCATCGTTACTCAAATCAAGATAAGATGCGCCTAACCAACCAACCGCCATCATATGGCAAGTGATTCTCCCATGTCCAAATCGGTCCAAATATAATATATTCAAATACGAATATTTGAGATTTTTAATCTTTACTTTGAAAACGAACGCGACATTCGATATTAGTGGAGGCTTGTATATTAAGCCTAAGTTTATTAATGGGCTCATTCGTATTTAAGTGATTTATGAACGGATAGAGTTCGCACTCAACTAGATGTATTTTCCACTTAAATGAGTGGAGGGTTTAAATTTTTAAATTATATATAAAATTTTTAATTTAATTAAAAGCATTTCATATTTATGTATAAATAATTCTCTTTAAGGATAATATTATTCGTAGTAGTAATTATAAAATATATAAGTTAATCAGAATTTTAATTATTTTAACACTACTTGTTTTTTGTGGCTTAAGTCGTTTGTAAATCAACATGTAAGATTAAAGCAGCAGTGGCCGTGTCCCGTTACAAATGGAAATGAGATTGGTCTTGGAAGACTCATAACTCCCGGGGGATTCGTTTACACCCGTGGACGAGCCACTGATTGACGTCGAGTCCTCAGGGTGCTGACGTCGTGGTTGGGGCTACTGTGGCGACCTTGGAGCCACTGGGAGTTGAGGGTCTGTGGCCATTGTAGCTAGGATATGGGGATAGCCGTGGTTGGTTTCGTCAGCTGGAGCTGGGATGGGGCCTTCCGGATGTTAATGTTGTCAGGGTTGGCGCCGGTTGGAGAGGCCAGATTTGGAGTTGTCGAGCCGGACATGGAGGAAGGCGTTGCGGACAGGCAGAGGAGGGGGGAAGTTGCTGATCTCGAGCCGGTGCGGAGTCGGCTGGTGTAGGTAAGCAACACCCGATTATTTTTTTATGATTCGAGGGTATTAAAGATAAAGGCCTTGACATCGTGACTTCGGATGTCACGATCAGGGCCACCCTCCAACGATCGGAGGGATGAGGGCGATTGTACGTCATGTAGAATGCTCACAATTTGTGGGATTACAATTGGGAGGATGCGAAGCAACTTCAGTTTGATCACCACACAGTTTTGGAATTACCAACTGTTACCTAATCTAATTCCACCATGTCATGAACAAACGCGGAGTTCCATAAAGCCATCGAGAGCCGCAGAGAAACCGACCCCGCGATGATTGATGTACACGTTGTGGGGTTTCATGGGAGGTGGCATGAAACGATGTTGAGGCAGCTGGGCTTGCAAGGAGGCTTTGCGGATCATGGACATGACCGGAAGACACGCCTTTTGCCAGAACATTGTGGGGAAGGGGGAGGTAATGGGAAAGGGAGATGGTGTATTTGCTGTTGGTTTTTAATCTCCCTCGAGTTATGGGGTGATGGGGGATGGGGATTTAACAAGGAGAGAGGGAGAGAGAATGAACTGCTTTCCAAATATATATTACAGTTCATTACAAACTTCAATCTCCGCACACGAACCCTAACGCCCGCCCCCCCCCCCCCCCCCCCTCCTTTTTCTTCTCTCTGTTCCTAACAGACACGAACCCCCCATATATATTAATTAGCTCGGAAACCAATAAGTTCCTATGTCGTCTAAGTTGAAACAAATAAGTAGGCAAAAATTTCCCACATACCATTATTCCTTCTCTACACTTGTATCCAAATGATATTAGCTAGTAATGATGGTATGTGGGGAAGTAATGATGATTCGCTCTCACTCTTTTACATTTTTACACGATTAATTCAAATTAACACGAGTGTTAAAATTATGACTCCTAAATTCTGAACTTGATTAAATAGGGGGCCATGTTTTTAACTGCATTTTATTAGAAGGAAAAAAAGAAGGGAACCCAACTGTGCAGCAATTTGGGGGATTACAATTGGGAGGATGCGAAGCAACTTGAGTTTGATCACCACACAGTTTTGGAATTACAAACTGTTACCTAATCTAATTCCACCATGTCATGAACAAACTCGTAGTCCATAAAGCGATCGAGAACCGCAGAGGCTGGTCGAAGTTAGTGGCCGGGGCTTCGAAGATGATAGGACTGCAATAACACCATGTCATGAATAACTCCTAGTTCACAAAATCACGGAACTATTCCCCCCCCCCCCTCCCCGTACGGTTAAAAGTGTAGAGAAATCGAAGTTGTAGTGTCGGGAAAAGAACGTTTTTTTTTTGTGGTGTTCATTTTAGGATCACATTGAAAGCTTTAGCATTAACGAATACAACTCCAATCGACCCCGTCTTCTTCTTATTTTCTTTCTTCTTTCTATCCGCTCTCTACACTTTTTTTTTTCTTTTCAACTTGTGGTGCAAGATTTCTAGGATTACAATCCCACCTGTATAATTTTTCTAAATTTCATGGGTTGGCCCACATGGGCTTGATGAACCAAACATAAATTGCCCGCCAAATTCATGCTAAAGCTTTTTATTTACCAAAAAAAAAAAGCTTTTTTATTCATGCTCAAGCTTATTCATAGAACACTACAAGAAAGTTAAAGAAAGATTATGAAAAGGTTGTGCACAGTCGGCGAATGACCACTAAGAGACTCTTCAAAGTCCAGAGGAGGGAAAAAGAGTGGTTGTGAAGACGGTGAGGATGATGATGTTAGGAGACTCTCCATGGATTTTTGGGAGAGGAAGAAGGGAAAATGGCTCAATGAATAAGGACCATTAAAGTTAACAACTAACGACTCTACTTAAGGTGCATAAGAAAAGTAAAATTGTACTTAAAGGTGCCTAGAAAAGATAATAGTAAAAGATAAATAGTGCAGGGAGCTGAACAGTCGTAAACAGTATACGAGCAACATCAGTTTTCGACCAAACTTCAAGGTATTGATCCTCACGATGAGCTCTTCATGTTGATGATTTGTTGTAATTTCTTTTTTGGGTTTAGTGGTGCTTTCGGAAAAGTACTTTCTTTTTCTTGACCGGGGATTTGCTTCTTTTTCTTTGCATTAAAACAAATGATATTCTTTCTGTCGTGGTTTGTGCTCGTTTGAATGATTCGGAATTGGATAAAATTGGGCGAATCTATTTCATTCCATTCTTTGTTTCCTAAACCAAACACGACCATGAGTTATTATTTACTAACAATCATCGATCCCCTAAACTAAATCCATGATCAAACTAAGCTCGTTCCAACGAGACAAAGGATACTCGGGATCATTCAAACGAGCACAAACCACAAGCGGAAGAATATCATCTCTTTTAATGCTCTTCATGTTGATGGTTGATGTGATGGTGAATCGCTGTGAATAGGAATATGAGGAGTACTTTGATGCTCTTGATGGCGGATGCTCTGTCTCATATCGGGGTTCTGATTCTATGGTTGTTGTTGGTGATGCGAGGATTCACAAGTACAACTGAATTTTCCCTTCTTACACAGAAAAAACAAACCATAAACACAGCAAATTCCCAACGCACAAGTGTGAACTTCCCACGTCAGAGATACATCAGAAATGGCAAACACACCATCCACACCCCCCCCCCCCCCCGGTGAAAACTTCAATCTCTGACAACCCACATTCTCTTTTTTATTCCCTAAACACCCCCCCCCCCCCCCCCATAGATATATTCAAAACATTCGAAATGATAGTGGTCCCAACTGTCGTCGTCGTCGGCGTTTTTACCCTTTTCCATTTAGCATAAAGTTAGGCGAAACATTCCGATTAACACGAGTGTTAAAAATCGTACAATCCTAACTCTTGTCCCGAACTTGATTTGATAAGACGGGATATGTTTTTAACTACATTTTATTGAAGCCAAATAGATGAAACCGACGCCAACAGTCCACATCACACGACCAATCTTATATCTGAGAATCACACGAGAGATGCAATTTATTTAATAATTGTGTTTCTCAACCAGCGGAATTTGTGGCATCGATCCCATGGCTTCCTGCTTTTCGCCCCAGGAAAATATTGCTCACCGAACGGAGGTGTCGAGATATGACTCTAAATGGGGGATCCATCACCTGTCTTCACGTAATGGAGAAAATAACATCTCGACAGCTTGGACAGTCTCCCTCCCCAATTTCGACCAATTTCTGACCAAAGTAGCAGATTAGTAAATAGTTTTAAGGTGTTCCAGTCCAAACACCGCCACCTTTATTTCTATAGAAACCCTACCCGGTGTAGGAATTAAACCTGAGACCAGTTATGCCCTTGGCTTCCTCAAGAGCGTCAGCCCACTTCTTTGCCTGCTCCGCTGAGGAACGTTGCACCCGGCGTTCCCCGACCCTCAGCTTGGACGGCTCGATGTCACAGAAGATGGGGACGAGTGGCTTTCCTGTCTCCATCAGTTGAATGAGCTCGTCGAGACAGGACATGGACTCGCCGTAGTTGGGGGAGAAGATGAGGACGCCGACCTCGCATCCGTGTATGGCCTTGTCGATGGCCTCGGGGTACCTCTCGCCGGGTTTCAAGCTCTCGGCATCTAAAAAGGGATGGAACCCACCCCAGCAGAGAGAGTCGTAGACCAACCCTGCTGCTCTTGCCTTGGTGTCAACCCCGCGATGATTGATGAACACGTCGTGGGGTTTCATGGGAGGTGGCATGAAACGATGTTGAGGCAGCTGGGGTTGCAAGGAGGCTTTGCGGATCATGGACGTGACCGCAAGACACACCTTTGGCCAGAACATTGTGGGGAAGGGGGGGGGGGGGGGGGGGGTAGTGGGGAATTTAACAAGGAGATGACCGGGGGGGGGGGGGGGGGGGGGGTGAGAGATTCAACAAGGAGATGACGCGGGGGCGGGGAGTGGGTGAGATGACGCGGGAGGAGGGGGGGGGGGGGGGGGGGTGAGGTTTTATTTTTCCGTTTGCACGCAAGCACGGCCCGTTTGTTGTCAACTTCATTCATGATTTAAAGTATTCATAATGTTATAGGATCTGTCGTTGACCCCCGGCTCACAATTCTTGTCGTATCCCGTTTTTTCAAACTACACCATACTAAGGCAAACGGATCGACGCCAACATCTTGATGAAAGAGAATGGTAAACGAACGAAAACATGCAGTGGAGAAAAAAACTCTCTACCGACATTCAAACTTTTCCTTTCCGTTCTTTTTCACGGGACCGAAACACACCGTCAGCGACGGAGCCAGGAATAATCAATCTTATTCGTGTGGAGAAGCCTATTACTAGTATAAATTTACACCACTCAAAATCTTATTTTTTGACGATCCCACCAAAATTTCATTTACCCATTTTATTTGAACCCGCTAAAATTTTTTATTCTGATTGATATTAACGCTAACAGGATCTTTCAAAGAAACTCATTGTCCTGGACAATATTGTGATTATTATTATTATTATTATTAAAGAAAAGTGAAGAAGATATCAACAGCGACATCTAGAAGAAAAAGAAAGCAAATGGTCCCACGGTCAGCCTTTTGGGGTGATTATGAGAGGTTTTAAACTCAAAAAGGTGTCATGATGGCTAGATGTATGTTTTGCGGAGTGGAATTGCGAGTTGATACATGAAAAATGGAACTTTCGGGCTGAAAAGTCATAGTAAAGCGTGCAAAGAAAGGATTCAGCAAGCTGATACATCTCAAAGTATTCTTGCATTGAAACCAGGGGGCGATCTTTGCGGAAATACTATAACTAATCTCAGCTGTTATACCGAAACAATTCAGAAGTCTTTAACTAAGTTAATTATAACAGCTAAGTTGTCATTCAGATTCGTCTCTCGCCCTGAGTTTATTGAATTTATGTCCATTGTAAGTCCAAAATTTAAAGTACCTTCAAGATGGGCAATTCAACGTGATTGTACTTATATTTAACCCAAATGACAATACAAACTGCTACCTTAATTGACATAGATTTAATCATCTACTTAAATACTTTACTTAATGCTTCACTTAAATGACATTTTCATTACTATATTATTACATTGAATTGGATCATAAATTACAAAAGACTTTGTAGTGCAAATTTAACTACCTCTCTTTTTTTTTCATTTTATATGGAATACAAGATGAGAAAACTTGAACTTATTCGAATAATTGAAATGCAGTTTGATTACTTCAACGTGGTAATCCATGCATTATTATTTTCATTCGATTGAATTTCATGCAAATATAATCCATATTAGTACACATGTAATTTGTTGGGACGGTTTTGATGAGGAACTGGACCCTCTGTACTACAGAAGGTCAAACATTCTATTCTACAGAAGCTTCTCATAATGAGGATCTTTTTGTAAGAATCATTGTTGTAATTAAATAATTAGTTATCAATTATTTAATTACGAAATATATATTATCTGATTAAAATATTCGTCTAATCAGATTACCATGATTTGATTTTCAAATAATCATATTGGAGATAATATTTCTTGTAAGAAGGAAATGTATCTTCTATATATGGAAAGGTTCTATTATTTGGTCTACAGGCTGTTGTAAGCTTACTTGATCAACATACGAACATTATTTGATTGCAAATCACCACCACCTGTCCAGATACACTCTCACGTGTGTTTTTATCAGGATGGAATTGACTTCAAGTCATTTGGAAACAAATCAACGATTGTTTCCATCTGTAGAAGGTTATCAAGCAGAACCTTCTGCGATACCTTCTGTGGTGCACTATTCATGGAAAATATATCATAATCTTATTCTGATTTATTTTCTGAATGCTTGCACGTGTATATCATTCTGTTTATTATGTAAACTAACTTTTAATTTCTTATTTTGCAGATTACGTTTTTATATTTTCCCTTTTGTATTTTACTCTTTGAACCGTGTATATAAATAGCCATGCTCTCTCTCCCATTGTAACCATCAAACAATTCATTTTTCTCTTCTCCCATTCTGTCCAGAGAGAGCGTGTGCTTGAGCTTTAGTTTCTTCATTCTTTCATTCGTTTGAGTTAGTCACACGAGGAGCACTAGCGACGGACGGCTGCATCGTTGGTGAAGCCTTCTGGGAGAGTGACTCGGGGGCTCGAGGGACTCGGCCGGAAGCTGCAGGAGACGTTGTTGGAAGCGTGTGTACGTGGGCAACGTGCAGCGATCCGGAGAGAAGGGCTGAACCTCGGGAGCACAGAAGGTGAGGGACTAACCAGCTTCTGTTGTGTAGAGCTCTGTGTGCAGGAACCTAGGACGGAGGTTGCCGTCTGCTTGCGTGGGGTTTGCCGCGTGCTTGCGCAGGGTCTGCTACGTGCTTGTGTGGGGTACGCCACATAGTCGCTATCTCGAGGAGATCGTGCAGGTCGTGTGGAGCCGCCGGAGGGAAAATCCATCCTTGAACAGAGGTCGCTGTTCGCTTGCGTAGGGTTCGCTACGTGCTCGCGTGGGGTACGCCACGAAGTCGTTATCCTTGAGGGATTGCGCATTTGCTACCTTGTTAGTCACGTTAACGCGTGCAACCTCCTGTAGTGCAGAATCTTCGGATCTGTACAACCTCTTGTAGAGCAGAACCTTAAGGTCTGAATCTACTTTAGTGCAGAACCTTACGGTCTGTACATAACTCAAGTCATTTCTAATACGAACCATTTTGGTTTGTTAAAGATTGACACATTCTTGGTACAGAACCTTACGGTCTGTGCTATACCTTCTGTGATACAGAATCCTTGGATCTGTTCTATAGAAGGTTGACGCTTACAGTACAGAATCTCTTGATCTGTGCTATAGAAGGTTAACACGTCTGACACAGAACCTTCTGGTCAGTATTGTGCCTTACCTTCTTCGACACAGAACCTTCGGTCTGTGTTGTGCCTAAGCTTCTTCGACACAGAACCTTCTAATCTGTGTTGTGCCTTACCTTATTCGACACAGAACCTTCTGGTCTGTGTTGTGCCTTACTCTCTACGATACAGAACCTTCTGGTCTGTATTGAGCCTAAGTTACTATAGTACAGAACCTTCGGGTTTGTGCTACATAACGAGCCTCTACGGCACAGAACCTTCTGGTCTGTGTTCTGCCACTCAAGCCTCTATTGAACAGAACCTTTGGATCTGATTTCAGTTGCAATCATTTGTGTAATTTATACAGAGATACATTTGAGTGGAAACCATCCAGTATTTTGGGTGAAGAGTGGAGTAGGCAATTTGCCGAACCACTATAAAAAGGTTTGTGTCCAATCAACATTTTGCGAACACAATCAAACATTCTGTTGTACAGAAACCTATCTAAGTTTCCTTCCGCTGCGGGGTAAAACGAAAAAGCGTTAAAATCCGAATTTGGAGATTAACATTAATTCACCCCCTCTTAATGTAACGTAATTTTAATTATCTACTTTGCATAAATTGCGACCAAGAACTTGGATCAACGCGATATGCACCAAAGAACGGAGAATTCAACAACCAGAAACCTCTATGGCGACATCCCGGAAGGGTCCACATTAACGGACTTAGAAAACGCATTGTAAGTATCGCGATCTTAATCGGTTGGTTTTAATTATTAGAATTTTCTTATGAATTGGTTATTATTTACATGAAAATCAACCGATGGGCGCAACGAATCTCAAAGGCCCAGCACACTTGAGAAAGAATTCCTCGGCGGTGATAATGTTTCACTAGAACGGCGTCCGATTGACGAATAGGTAGGGCCAAGGGTAACAAAAAAGTCCTCCTCGACACCCGAAACGGGCCATCCGCTGCTGATGCAAGGGGTCGGGGTCGCCCTCCTCATCCTGGTAATGCCTCCTCAAATCAAGTGCAGAAGAAATGTCGGCTAAGACATCGTGCCTTGGGACCAAATGTCAGCCTGAAAATTCCACCATATGTGAGATACAGTTCATAGAGGGGTATGAAGAATGCCTCGCTTTGAACGGCACGTATCGAACCCTTGGCCTCTGGAATCTTCATAAATATAATAGGATCTTAAAAGTAGGAAAGCCCGCCATTTAAGCCTCGGGTCATACGTCAATCGCATTAGAACTCTTCCTACATTTTATGCTAAAAGATGATATTAGCTAGGAAACCAATAAGTTCCTATGTCGTCTAAGTTGAAAAAAATGAGGCAAAAATTTCCCACATACCATTATTACTTCTCTACACTTGTCTCCAAATTTTCCTTTTCCTGTGGTTTAATAAAGTGTAGAGAAATCTAAGTTATAGTGTCGGGATAGAAACTTTTTGTTGTCTTTTTCATTTTTGAGATCACGTTAAAAATTAACTTTAGGTCTTAACTTTCTACGTTCATTATCTCTCGGCTAAACTCACGTCGTGTTTGAAAGAAGTGGGAAAAGGAAGAGAAAATGAAGGATCCCTTTTGACAATATTATAGAAGAAGACTTCAGGTTCGCTCTCACTCTTTTACATTTTTACACGATTCATTCAAATTAACACGAGTGTTAAAATTATGACTCCTAAATTCTGAACTTGATTAAATAGGGGGCCATGTTTTTAACTCCATTTTATTAGAAGGAAAAAAAGAAGGAAGGGAACCCAATAGTGCACATCCAACGACCAATCTTGCATTTGAATCACACGAGATATGCGATTTATTTAATGATTGTGTTTCTCAACCAGTGGAATTTCTGGCATAATCCCACGACTTCCTGCTTTTCGCCCAAGGAATTTCTCACCGAACTGAGGTGTCGAGAAATGACTCATGTGATAGATATACGGGGGATCCATCACATGTCTTCACGTAATGGAGAAAATAACATCTCGACAGCTTGGACAGTCTCCCTCCCCAATTTTGACCAATTTCTGACCAAAGTAACACAAAAAACAAAAGAAAACGCAGATTAGTAAATAGTTTTAACGTATGTTCCAGTCCTAACACCACCACCTTTATTTCTATGGAAACTCTACCCGGCGTGGGAATTGAACCTGAGGCCAGTTATGCCCTTGGCTTCCTCAAGAGCGTCGGCCCACTTCTTTGCCTGCTCCACGGAGGAACGTTGCACCTGGCGTTCCCCGACTCTCAGCTCGGACGGCTCGATGTCACAGAAGATGGGAAGGAGTGGCTTTCCTGTCTCCATCAGTTGAACGAGCTCGTCGAGACAGTACAGGGACTCGCCGTAGTTGGGGGAGAAGATGAGGACGCCGACCTCGCATCTGTGTATGGCCTTGTCGATGGCCTCGGGGTTCCTCTCGCCGGGTTTCAAGCTCTCGGCATCTAAAAATGGATGGAACCCACCCCAGCGGAGATAGTCGTAGACCAACCCGGCTGCTCTTGCCTTGGTGTCAACCCCACGATGATTGATGAACACGTCGTGGGGTTTCATGGGAGGTGGCATGAAACGATGTTGAGGCAGCTGGGGTTGCAAGGAGGCTTTGCGGATCATGGACGTGACCGCAAGACACGCCTTTTGCCAGACCATTGTGGGGAAGGGGGAGGTAATGGGAAAGGGAGAGGGTGTATTTGCTGTTGGTTTTTAATCTCCCACGAGATATGATGTGATGGGGGTGGGGATGAAGAAGGGGAATGGGGAGAGGGAGTGAATGGTTTTTCAAGTATATATTCACAGGTTATCATTAATTCTGGTTTTGCCCTCCAATGCACTTGGAACAAATAACATTTTAATTTTACATGTTCCCCAAACTGGAAACAACCCAGAGGAAGCACAAACGGTGAAGGGAAAGTAGTATTTTAACAAAGCTTTGTATTTTAACAAAGCTGCAATCCATGGAAGAATGTAATACTGGGGCGCATGTACAGTTGGGTTTGAGATTATTTCCGGAGAAAAAACAAGAGTTTTTCTGGAGAACACTTGACCTTCCCCAATATTTGAACTTTTTGAATATGTACAAGGGCGAACCAGTCAGTATACGGCGTGAACGGGGTAATAGCTTCGTTACTCAGAGTTAGTACATATATAAAAATTTGCGAATTAAAGTTATTAATTTCCTCAAATTCATTGACTAATGTCCCTGTATCATGGATTTTATCCGAGAAAAATTGGAGAAATCGGTGTTTGAAATATTGAATTTCCTCGAAGATGAAATTAATGTTTCAAATACCGATTTCTCCAATTTTCTTAGGTAAAATCGATGTTTGAAATACCGATTTTCTAAAAAAATAAAATTGATATTTCAAACACGGATTTTAAAGGCATTAGTAAGAGAATTTTAGAACTTCTAACCCAACTCCTCGACCAAAATTATACCGGGAAAAAACTCCAAAGGGCAGGTACTCCAAAAAGACATCACCAGTGGGGTTGGAGGGGATTCTTTTCTCAGGTTGTAACAAAACGATTGTGTTTATTTATGTTGATTTTGAAAAAAAAAATCAAGAATTTTTCCCATTAATTATTTATTTTTCCAAGATAGTAAAAATATAGAGCTTGATTGGGTTAGAAATAATTAAAATATAGAGACGTTGGACAAGCCAATCTTCATCGTTACTCAAATCAAGATAAGATGCGCCTAACCAACCAACTGCCATCATATGGCAAGTGATTCTCCCATGTCCAAATCGGTACAAATATAATATATTCAAATACGAATATTTGAGATTTTTAATCTTTACTTCGAAAACGAACGCGACATTCGATATTAGTGGAGGCTTGTATATTAAGCCTAAGTTTATTAATGGCCTCATTCGTATTTAAGTGACTTACGAACGGATAGAATTCGCGCTTAACTAGATGCATTTTCCACTTAAACGAGTGGAGGGTTTAAATTTTTAAATTATACACGTTTATAAATAAATATATATATATATATATGATCTTCTTATTCGTAGTAGTAATTATAAAATATATAAGTTAATCAGAATTTTAATTATTTTAACACTAATTGTTTTTTGTGGCTTAAGTCGTTTGTAAATCAACATGTAAGATTAAAGCAGCAGTGGCCGTGGCCCGTTACAAATGGAAATGAGATTGGTCTTGGAAGACTCATACCTCCCGGGGGATTCGTTTACACCCGTGGACGAGCCACTGATTGAAGTCGAGTCCTCAGGGTGCTGACATCGTGGTTGGGGCTACTGTGGCGACCTTGGAGCCACTGGGAGCTGAGGGTATGTGGCCATTGTAGCTAGGATCCGGGGATAGCCACGGTTGGTTTCGTCAGCTGGAGCTGGGATGGGGCCTTCCTGATGTTAAAGTTGTCAGGGTTGGCACCGGTTGGAGACGCCAGATTTGGAGTTGTCGAGCCGGACATGGAGGAAGGCGTTGCGGACAGGCAGAGGAGGGGGAAGTTGCTGATCTCGAGCCGGTGCGGAGTCGGCTGGTGTGGGTAAGCAACACACGATTATTTTTTTATGATTCGAGGGTATTAAAGATAAAGGCCTTGACATCGTGACTTCGGATGTCACGATCAGGGCCACCCTCCAACGATCGGAGGGATGAGGGCGATTGGACGTCGTGTAGAATGCTCACAATTTGTGGGATTACAATTGGGAGGATGCGAAGCAACTTGAGTTTGATCACCACACAGTTTTGGAATTACCAACTGTTACCTAATCTAATTCCACCATGTCATGAACAAACTCGTAGTTCCATAAAGCCATCGAGAGCCGCAGAGGCTGGTCGAAGTTAGCCGCTGGGGCTTCGAAGATGATACGACTGCAATAACACCATGTCATGAACAACTCGTAATTCACAAAATAACGGAACTATTCCTCCCCCTCCCTGTACGGTTAAAAGCGTAGAGAAATCGAAGTTGTAGTGTCGGGAAAAGAACGTTTTTGTTGTGGTGTTCATTTTAGGATCGCATTGAAAGCTTTAGCATGAATTTGGCAGGCAATTTATGCTTGGTTTATCAAGCCCTTGTGGGCCAACCCATGAAATTTAGAAAAATATAAAGGTGGGATTGTAATCCTAGAAAACTTGCACCACAAGTTGAAAAGAAAAAAAAAAGTAAGAGAGCCGAAAGAAAGAAGAAAGAAAATAAGAAGAAGACGGGGTCGATTGGAGTTGTATAGCATTCCACTGTTTGCCAACCCCCCCCCCCCAAAAAAAAAAAAAAACAGAGAGCGAGAAATCTTATATAAGAAGATCAAATTAATCAACAAATGAAACACACAAGGGTTCTTGCCTGCATGCATCTGATACTCGGTTTAACTTCCAGTGACGACATTGAAGTTCTTTCATTGGCATGACTTCTGGGATTCATTCCAATGGAACTATATAAATGAGAAGATGTGTTTTTTGGATCGATGCATGGAGATTCCCCAATAGTCCCTTTGACAGGATTCAAGAAATCTGAGCTTGATGCTTCCATTGAGTTAGCTGAATGGAAGGCAGGGGATGAAATGTTCCTGTAGGCCTCCGAACTCCTTGGGATTGGTTGACTTTCAAGAACTCTATTCAAATTTGCTGTGCCCGAGGGGCCAGATGCATCTGCAACTTCATTGTGATAAGAGATAGATCAGCTATAACAACAGACGTTCCCATAGATTTGGGAAACATATTCTCAAGAAACATCTGCATTACACTGGTTATTAAGCACTCAAAAGCTTATGACGCCCTTTCGAGCAAAAACCAAAAGAAGACATACCTCGCGGTGCGATGGATAGGTTTAAACAAGGAATCGTAACCCCTCTTCTTTCAGAAGCTGGTGTTGTCATTCCTTCAGCTACAGGAGTCAACGCTGATGGCATTTTGTCCCTAGCTTGGGCTAGAGGATTTGAACTAAGACTTGGATTGCTACCAGCTGCTGTCATATCAATCACAGTACCACATTCATTTTCCAGACTGGATTGCACACATTCTTCAGGGGACTCTTCAATCATGCTCACAACAAACTGTTCAGAACATGGATCTTTAAGTTGTCCAGCCTCGAGAATGTTTTCAGTACCTTCCTTCTCTGCAACAGGAATTCCTTCACCTTTGCTCCTCAGAGTACTCTGACTGTAGAAATAAGAAAGATTAGTTTCAAAAGTAAACGTTAGAAGGCTCTGGCTGTAGAAGGCGTAATTACATCTGTAGTCCCATTAAAGGTCCAGAAAGAATGTAGAAACAATCAGCTTCTATCTGCCAGATCAATATGAATCCGTGAGAGAATAGGTCAGGACTTCGAGAACTTATTCAAGAGAGTCGTCAAGAGTAGGTAAACCAATATTTAATGTGTACGGAGATATGTAACCACAAAATTTTTCATCAATATCCCCCCTAAAAAATGCTTCAAAGTACCTAGAAAAAAACAATGCTTCAAGGTGATAACCTGCATTGAGCCCAATATAGATGTTTCAGGTGAATGCATACATTCTGCATACCATTACCAACAAACCTCAAGGTGGTAAATACGTTTCAACCATATGCAAGTTAAATAGACTTCAGCTGGCAGTGCTTGGTTGAAATTGGAAAATTGCTCCATTTACTCCAACTTACACAGCCAAGAGATACTGTTCATATTCAGGTTACTTCATCTGATCCTTCCAGATACATTAAATGTGCTAAACAACTTTTCACTGTTTCTCACAGTAGATTGTCCCTCTAAGATGAACATCTATGGCACTTATACAGAACATTGATACAACAATAGACTGGGCCTTCCAATAAGAGAAATGGTTCGAAAAGGGCAACAACACATGTTTGGGCATAGCAGGCACCAAAGACATTTCCCAGTTCAGTTAAAGTTAGAAAAGCCCCAAGATATATCAGCAGAACTAATATTATCCCATAAACAGCATAATTCCTCTTGTCTCAATCATGCCAAGCCAACCAATCGGGTCAGGAAAGTTGACCAAAGAAAGAAAGAATTGTTTGCTTCTGTGGCAAATTGGTGCACATTATGAATGACTCCATCACGGAGCATTTCCAAACAGACTAATGCAGATTAACTCAAATATAAATTGCTCGGGAGGAGCCACGTCGACACTACCATGAATAAGTGCAATTAACATTATCCCCTCAAAAAGCCCCCTTCCTAGTCATGAAAAGCCAGATTACACCAGTAAAGTATATTACATTAAGAAAATTATGCTTCTACTACAAAAAGCTCCAAGCTGTAAGTAGCTCCATCATGATGCATTTCCAGATAGACTAGCGCAGAAATATGAATTGCTAGGGAGAATCCAAATTCAGTTTATACTCTGATTGGTACGATAGAAATTAAAAAGGCATGCATTTTCGGAAAATTACCATCATGAAATTAACAAATCTGCAAAATTTTCATTCTCCATCCAAATTCTTGTTCCCCCTTCCATTTCCTTCCTTCCCAAACACACACTGAATGATCTTACTTATCGCGAATTGTTTTGAATGAATCAAACCAGACTTTGTGAAGAGCCTTCGAAACTGTGGATGAGGTAGAGCAGCGACGGATAACGGAGATGTAACTGTACCTCAACACCGATATCCTCTGTTGCACACTTAGAGAGAGATGAAATAGCTGCATCAGCTCCAAGGCTGCATTGACAGACATCTTCACAAGCACAGGGAATGGAATGTATCCCATGCTTAGTGTTTGATGATTTAATTGTATCCGGTGAAGAGTTTCCAGTGACATGAACCCCCTCTTCAACATCTTTCCTTCTAAATCTTCTAAAATATGTGCGCACTCGACTTGGACATTTCATTTCTCCATTCGATGACAAGGGAAAGACTACAACATCCATTTGCAAGCTTGAAGTCTTTGGCATGTTACAACTGATTGGACATCCATTGTCTCGCTGAACTAAGGGAAATGATCCGGATGACTCCTTTTCATCTGCTAATGATGCCAATGGGGGATCTTTTACTGAAAGTCAGATATTTTTCCAATTCAAATTTGACTACCTCATTTCACATTTAACCTTAATAAAGGAGGAAGATGAAATAGAAAAACTCTTGAACCTCATCAAGTGCTTCTCGCCAAGGAATACTTGGTGTAGTTAATTTATATGAAGACACTGCCAGAACTCCTCTGAGCTCTTCATCGACATTTTCATCATTCTTTATGATATGAGGATATTTCGCAACAAGAGAGGACGAAGAGACTCCTGCATCACAACTACAACATTCCCTTGCTACACCAGAGCACTTCTAGCAAGAAGAGTGAAAATATTGTGTTATTAGAATAATTGATCATCATAACAATCATCAGAGCTAACTAGAATCCATTTCTTCTACCTAATATGCCATTAGTCTCTACATTTGTCTATGATCGGTCACTAACGCTACCTTGAAGACTGACTTCTACCGCAGATTCAGAGAATAAGTGACTGTTGGGAAATAACTATTTTTAAGGATGGTAAGGCTACAAAGCTAAAAGAAAAGGTCAAATACAACAATATTGATCTGATAGCATGGCCATCTTACTGTCGAATCCCGCACCTGCTCCACTGATGCATCTTTGGTATCTGAAACTTGAGATTTGTCGGATGTTCTCTGCAAAGTCGCTGCTGGCCCTTTTAAGTGCAGGCAATGAGCCCCATCCTCATGAGGAAGGCCGCTCGTTGCGGATACCCCCTTGCACTTATACGTCAAAAGCACTTTATTGCCCAACATTCACACTTCCGACCAGGGACTCTGGAAGCAGACAAGGTCAGTGGTCGCATCACAGAAAGCGCGTCAGCTTCGTTTAAGGGACTTGTGTTACCAAGGACCTGTATATATATTAGGAAAAGCAAGTGGCATGAGTGACATATGATAATCAAGGAAACCAATCACCTATAACTTGTGTGCACTGCAGAAGGATACAGAAGTGCATCCGAAAAAGCATGGAAAGAGCGTTTAGGAAGCCGAATAGCTTGGCTATGTATTTCAATCCAAACCGAGGGTAATTGTAACCTCCAAAAACCCAAAAGGGAAAATAGAGAGCTGAAGTTTAGTTCTTAATTCAAGGATATGGAATGTTCGTCATTGAGAAAACAAAACCACAAGGGGGACACGCAAACGAACGACGACACTCATCACGGATGTACTTCCAATAACCAAAGAGCAAATCGACGATGTCACTCAATGGTAAGTGCATGTAACAGCACAAGATTGTGTGCATATGCGCCGAAAGGGCAAAAGACATAGCACAGGAACCAAAAATCAGAAGTCGACACATAAACCCAGGCTGCACTACTACCAGAAAGCTCCGAAAATTAATGTGCGACCGACAAATTCCCATGCCTTATGGAAATTAAACACGGAATCAAACAAAAGGCAGCAACGGAGTCCCTGTCCAATCCAACAAAAGGGCACATTCAGCAAGCTTTGATCACAACCAAACCCACCACTGTAAACGCTTGATTGAAACATAAAACTCTGCACATTAAGGCGGAGTGCTGGAGAAACGAAACATCGCCAAGAAAAATGCGTTGTCTAAACTACAGACAACGAAATTCCACAATACAAATCAAATTCTGAAACATAAACAAAAACGGAAAGCGCTCCAGCTGGGGCGTCAACCACCCTTTCAAGACCTTTTTCTACAGTAATCTTTCGCCAATTCCAAAGACTGCCTAGAAATGAAAGAAGAACAAAAGCGGAGGCAGGCACACCCCCGCCTATTCTAACACTCAAATCAAAAGAAACAAACAGCAAACACATCCTTTGCCCCCGCTCCTCCCCCAAGAGGACAGAGAATCTAAAACGCACCAAGGAAGCCCCCCAAGTAAGTATCAACACCACCATCATCATACCTACTACCCCTCTCGATGGTCTCGGCGTGGTGGGAATCCTTACCGCGAGCGAGTCAATCAGATAACAGAACTCCTGTACTCTTCTGACACACCGAGAGAGAGAGAGAGAGAGAGAGAGAGAGAGAGAGAGAGAGGAAGCTGTTGCCTTGAACAACAGCGGGCTGAAAACAGTAGAGAAAAAGGACAAAAGTGTTCCGGGGGGGGGGGGGGGGGGGGGGTTGTTTTTGAGTGGTCGCGTCTGTGGCGTCAGTGCAAATTTCAATTCCAAAAGCAAGAAGCAGCAGCAGGAGCCCTTTGTGTGTGGGACCCCCTCCCCCTCCCCATACTTACAACGCATTGTAAGTATCACGATCTTAGTCGGTTGGTTTTAATTATTATAATTTTCTTATGAATTGGTTATTATTTGCATGAATCAAAGGCCCAGCACACTTGAGAAAGAATTCCTCGGCGGTGATAATGTTTCACTAGAACGGCGTCCGATTGACGAATAGGTAGGGCCAAGGGTAACAAAAAAGTCCATCAATCACCTCAAGTATGAACCAGAAGAGGAAAAACAAAACAACAATTGCCAGGGTATACGAATCCAGCAAATGTTACCTGATCTAATTCCACCGTGTCACGTAATGATTCCATAAAACTCTCGAGAGCCTATCGAGGCTTGTCAGCGTCGGTGGTTTGGGCTTCTCGGGAGTGGACTACGTAAACTGCGGTCTCCCACCAACAACGACAACTACTACGACGACCACGTAACACAAGTCTAAAACCAAAACTGTTCGATAGAAGAGTGCAAGAAGTAAATGTATTTTCCACCTACTCGATGCGTTTAATCATCATAAATATAACATGATCTTAAAAGTAGGAAAACCCGCCAATTAAGCCTCTGGTCATACAACAATCGCATTAGATCTCTTCCTACATTTTATGCTCAAAGATGATATTAGCTAGTAATGATGGTATGTGGGAAGTAATGATGGTTCGCTCTCACTCTTTTACATTTTTACACGATTCATTCAAATTAACACGAGTATTAAAATTATGACTCCTAAATTCTGAACTTGATTAAATAGGGGGCCATGTTTTTAACTCCATTTTATTAGAAGGAAAAAAAGAAGGGAACCCAACAGTGCACATCCAACGACCAATCTTATATTTGAATCACTCGAGAGATGCGATTTATTTAATGACCGTGTTTCTCAACCAGTGGAATTTGCGGCATAATCCCATGGCGCCCAAGGAAAATATTGCTCACCGAACGGAGGTGCCGAGATATGACTATGTGATAGATATATGGGGGATCCATCACATGTCTTCACGTAATGGACAAAATAACATCTCGACGGCTTGGACAGTCTCCCTCCCCAATTTTGACCAATTTCTGACCATAACACAAGAAATAAAAGAAAAAGCAGATTAGTAAATAGTTTTAACGTATGTTCCAGTCCAAACACCACCACCTTTATTTCTATAGAAACCCTACCCGGTGTGGGAATTGAACCTGAGGCCAGTTATTCCCTTGGCTTCCTCAAGAGCGTCAGCCCACTTCTTTGCCTGCTCCACGGAGGAACGTTGCACACGGCGTTCCCCGACTCTCAGCTCGGACGGCTTGATGTCACAGAAGATGGGGAGGAGTGGCTTTCCTGTCTCCATCAATTGAATGAGCTCGTCGAGACAGGACAGGGACTCGCCGTAGTTGGGGGAGAAGATGAGGACGCTGAAGGCTGAAATAGAGCTACCTTAAGCTGCGGAGATTCAACCTCCACCCATCATCATCATTCATTCATCAGAGAATTCCCAGAAAAAAAGAATACAGTCACATGGAGGGGAATCGTTACGCCGCGCACCACCACTTTGTCTGGTTAAGAAAACCCACACAACAAAACCCTAGTGTAATTCCTATATTGACCTTTTGTATAAGTGATTGGGCTCTACGTGTGGCCTTTCTATTTACATTGTGTTGAATAGGCCCAGCTTCAATTCCTTCTTCTTCTTCTCTGCTTGTAATGTTCTGCAACATCACCTGCACACACCAGCATCATCTGTAGCTGAGTTTTTGCTTCTTTGTTTACACTCCCCCTCAAGATGGGAGCAATGTATATCTTGCATCCCAATCTTGTCCAGCAAAAAATTCAGCCGCCCAGGTTGAAGTGCCTTAGTGAATAGATCCGCAACCTGATCTTGCGTTCTAACATGCAACAACTTGACAACTCCTTCTTCTATCTTCTCCCGCACAAAGTGTAGATCTATTTCCAAGTGCTTTGTGCGTTCGTGAAAAACTGGATTCTTACTTATGTAGATTGCAGACTTGTTGTCACACAACAGGATCACCGGTTTCTCCACCATCACTCCAAAATCTCTCAGCAAAGTAATTAACCAGATCACTTCTGCTGTTGTAGTTGCTATAGCACGGTATTCTGCCTCGATCGAGCTTCTTGCCACAGTCTTCTGCTTCTTTGACTTCCAGCTAATCAACGAATCTCCTAAGAACACACTGTAACCACTTGTAGACCTACGAGTTTCAATACAGCCAGCCCAATCACTGTCCGAATATGTAGTTAACTGTGGCTCTGTCTTTCGTGGAAAGAAAATTCCTTTTCCCGGAGATCCTTTCAAGTATCTCAGCACATGACAGGCAGCATCCCAATGCTTTCTTGCTGGTCTGTCCATGAACTGAGCTAATAAGTGTACGGTGTAAGTCAAATATGGGCGTGTAACACCTAGGTAGATTAACCTTCCCACCAGCCTTCTGTATGCGCTTGCATCTACTCCTTCTAATGCCTCTTCATGCTCCAACTTATGATTAGGCATAATTGGGGTGGTGCTGGTCTTTGATGCCAGCTTCCCTGTCTCCTCCAAGAGCTTGAGAGAATACCCTCTCTGTGATACAAAAATTCCCTTGCTTGATCTTGCAATCTCAAGTCCTAAGAAGAATCTTAGCATCCCAAGATCTCTCACTTTAAATTCTTTCTGTAAACAACCTCTAAGGTCATTGATCAGCTCCTCAGTCGTCCCAGCTACGGCCATATCATCCACGTAAACTAGAACTGCCACAAAACCACCCTTATCCTGCTTAGTGAAGAGAGTATAATCAGCTCTCGACTGTTGGAAGCCATTCATCGTCAAACACTTTGTAAGTTTGTTGTTCCATTGACGAGAGGCTTGTTTGAGTCCATAGATAGATTTATTGAGCTTACATACCATGATTGAACCTTCTGTCTCCCCCTGAATGGCCAATCCCTGGGGAAGATCCATATACACCTCCTCATCAAGATCCCCATTTAAAAAGGCATTGTGAATGTCGAATTGCCTGAGGTGCCAATCTTTCATTGCTGCTAAAGCTAGGAAAGACCTTACTGAAGTATGCTTAGCCACTGGAGAAAAGGTTTCCTGGTAATCGAAGCCCTCTCTCTGCGTATATCCTTTTGCAACCAGTCTAGCTTTGTGCCTTTCAATGGTACCATCCGCATTGAGCTTTGTCTTGTAAACCCACTTACAGTCGACAGCTCTTTTCCCTGGCGGAAGTGGAACTATGTCCCAAGTGCCATTGTCCTGCAGAGCTTGAAGTTCAGCAGTCATAGCAGTTTCCCAGTGAGGTATTGACTTGGCTTCTGCATAATTTCTCGGTTCCAAGTTTGTTTCCAATGCTAACAAGAACATTTTATAGGGATTGGACAGTCTTGTGTAAGAAATAAAAGGTTCAATTGGATAAGAAGGAGAAATTGAAGGGTCTGACCTGTTGGAAGAGATTGGCCGTGATAGTTGAGTGGATGGATTCAGATGATACTCCTGCAGATAGCTGGGCGTTTGGCGTGTTCTAGTGCTTCTCCTCAAGTCAGGCTCAGTTTGTTCAGTTGGACAAGTAAATGAAGTGTCCGATGTGTTTATGTCAGATGCAACTGCAGGTGCATGAGTATGTGATGCATAAGTTTGGCTAGAATCATAAAATGTATCACAATCTGATGAATGCAATGCATTCGGCAGAACTAATGCAGGATTTGGAGAACAGTCAGCCTGTGGTGATACAGATGGGAAAATATACTCATAACAAATGACATCTCTCGAAATAAACACATGTTGACTCTCTAGATCATACACATAATAGCCTTTAGTACCAAATGGATATCCCAAGAAAAGACACTTCTTGGCACGTTTGTCCAATTTAGTTCTTCCATGTTGCAGAGTGCAAGCATAACATAACGATCCGAAGACACGAATATGCTGATAGGAAGGTTTTTTGCGAAATAAGATTTCATAAGGTGTTTTATGATGCAAAAGCTTAGTTGGTAACCTATTAATCAGATGAACAGCTGTTAGTATTGCATAACCCCAAAACTGTGGTGGTAGCTTTGCTTGAAATAGTAGTGCTCTAGTTACCTGCAGTAAGTGTTGATGTTTGCGCTCCACAACCCCATTTTGTTGAGGAGTGGCAACACAGGAGGTATGATGAAGAATTCCATGCTTTTGATAGAAAGATGGAAAGTTAAACTCTTGACCATTATCACTCCTAAGCACTTTAATGTTTGTGTTGAATTGTGTTTTAACAAATGCATGGAATTGAGAAAGCAATGCTTGCACCTCTGACTTTGATTTCATGAGAAAAATCCAAGTCACTCTTGTGTAATCATCAACTATCGTGAGAAAGTATTTAAAACCAGCCAAGGCAACGGTAGAACATGGGCCCCAAATGTCACAATGGATTAGTTCAAAAGCCTCTACAGTTTGTATGTCACTAACTGGGAAGCTTAATCTCTTTTGTTTGGCTTCATGACAGATTGAACATGCATTGTGATGTAAAAGAGTAATAGATGCATCAATTGATTTCAAAGCATGTAGTTTATCAACCGACACATGTCCCAAACGCAAATGCCACAAGTCAAAACAATCTAGAGTGGTATGTAACTTTGTATTACTGATATGATGTTGGAAAAACTGTTCTTCATTAACTAAAGCTGCTGACTTGACTTGAGGAGAAGCAGAAGAGTGCCTTGGTTCAGATTTCTGCTGAAGCACATATAAACCACCATCTCTTCTAGCAAGACCAATCATCCTCCAAGTGCATAGGTCCTGGATTTTACAGCAATCATGTGAGAAAATGAAACAGACCTTTTTAGTGTTAGTGAGTTTTCCAATAGAGATAAGGTTGAAAGAAAAAGATGGAACAAACAAGACTTGTTCAAGAATTAAGTCATTTGAAAGTTGGACTGTTCCTATGTGGGTTGCTTGAACAGTGGCATTGTTTGGAAGCTGTATCTGAATAGGAATTGGCAACTCATGAGATGAAATGAGAAAATCAAGGGAAGAGACCACATGATCTGTGGCACCAGTATCTAATATCCACTGATGACTATTTGAGTGTGTTTTGGTAGTTTTAGAGGAGTGAGACAGAGTACCTGAAAAATGACTGGATTGAGAGAGGTTTAGGGAGGTGGGTTGAGAGGTACTCGGGTCATTTGGTTGAGAGGATCTTGGATTGTCATCCACACTGAGAAACTCCATTAACCGCTTCACTTGTTGCTCATTTAGACTAAGCTGGGACAAGTTCTTCTGCATGTTTGTATTATCTCCCGTCATCATGAGGCTGATCCTTCTGCCTTCAGCTGAACCTCCTCTTTGACCAAATCTCCCTCTGCTCCTCCCTCCTCTCTGTGTGGAGGGGAAACCAATGAGAAAATAACAATTGTCTTTGAGATGCCCCTTTTTCTTGCAGTTCTCACAGAACAGATCTCCCTTAAGTCTTCTTTTATCTACAAAAGCTACTTGCTTATGTGACTCTTCCTCCATTTCAGTTGGCCTATATTCATTCAATTGAACAGCCGCTGCCACCGGTCGTTCCAAGTATCCATTCACATCTGATGTTCTGTTTTGCTGCAATTCTTCTCGTTGAACATAGTTGAAAGCTTCTGCGAGTGTGGGGAAAGGTTTCCTAAGCATAAGTTGAGTTCTTAATGCTCCAAACTCCTTGTTTAGTCCATTTAAAAACCTGAACACCACATCTTTCTATTGCTGCTCAACATACATCCTCTCCCATCCACAATCACATTTCTTACAGCTACATTGAGGTGGGGGTCTGTAATTTTTCAGTTCACGCAGGACCGACAGCATCTCACTGTAGAAATTCGAGACCGATTTCGACTCCTGTACCAAACTGTAATACTGATCCTGCAGTAAACAAATCCTAACATCGTCCGGTACACCATACCTTTCTTGAAGCTCTTCCCAAATTTCCTTGGCTGTATCCAGGTAGAAAATGGTAGATGCAATATTGATGGACACTGACCTCTGTAGCCATGTCTTCACAAGGTTGTCGCATCTTTTCCAAACAGCAAGCCGGCTGCTACCTGTTTCTGGTTGTGGGATCGTGCCATCCACGAAACCCATTTTGTTCTTTATGGAAAGGGCTACTTCAAACGATCTTCTCCATGACGCATAGTTGCCGTCGTTAAGTTCCGGCGACACCAGCGCAATCGTCTGCAGGTCAGCTGGATTGATGTAAAATGGTGAGTCGACTCCATCCATCTCCACGCTTCGAGCTCTCTGCACCTCCGTCATGCTTGCTCTGATACCATGAAGGCTGAAATAGAGCTACCTTAAGCTGCGGAGATTCAACCTCCACCCATCTTCATCATCCATTCATCAGAGAATTCCCAGAAAAAAGAATACAGTCACATGGAGGGGAATCCTTACGCCGCGCACCACCACTTTGTCTGGTTAAGAAAACCCACACAACAAAACCCTAGTGTAATTCCTGTATTGACCTTTTGTATAAGTGATTGGGCTCTACGTGTGGCCTTTCTATTTACATTGTGTTGAATAGGCCCAGCTTCAATTCCTTCTTCTTCTTCTCTGCTTGTAATGTTCTGCAACATCACCTGCACACACCAGCATCATCTGTAGCTGAGTTTTTGCTTCTTTGTTTACAGACGCCGACCTCGCATCCGTGTATGGCCTTGTCGATGGCCTTGGGGTACCTCTCGCCGGGTTTCAAGCTCTCGGCATCTAAAAAGGGATGGAACCCACCCCAGCGGAGATAGTCGTAGACCAACCCGGCTGCTCTTGCCTTGGTGTCAACCCCACGGTGATTGATGAACACGTCGTGGGGTTTCATAGGAGGTGGTCGTACGCGACGTTGTTCAGGCAGCTGGGGTTGCAAGGAGGCTTTGCGGATCAGGGACGTGACCGCAAGGCACGCCTTTTGCCAGACCATTGTGGGGAAGGGGGAGGGAATAGGAAAGGGAGAGGGTGTATTTGCTGTTGGTTTTTAATCTCCCACAAGATATGATGTGATGGGGGTGGGGATGAAGAAGGGGAGTTGGGAGTGGGAATTAATGGTTTTTCAAATATATATTCACAGGTTATCATTAATTCTTTTCCCTTTGGCCGGATCAGGTGGAAGACGCAACGTTTTCGGTGGATGACGAAACTTTTGCTTAAGAATTTGCATGGAACATGCGCGCAGAAGCACGTACGGTTCAACGCCACCCAACTCCATTAATATCTCATTAGCAAATGAATCACGACTGGACTGGCCTTGGTCATATTCATTATTCATTCTCACGCAAGAAAAAGGGAGCTCTCTACACAGGGGTAACCGCTTGTAGATATTGATTTTATTCATTTGCACGTCTTATTTCTGGATTCGTCCTGGCTACGCTTTCTATTCTAACCCCCATCTTAATATTATTTTCATTTCAGTTTATTAAGATGAATCCTCACGCAGAGCGTGAGTATCCCACCGTGGGTTTGCGTTTTTGGATGATTGGCTTAGAGGTGGAGGATAGGGACAATCGAATAAAACGTTCTGGATTTTTGTGATCAACAAGGGCTGAAATTTCAAACCCCCACCCACCCCAAGAGGGGCAATAAATGATGTATCCATAACCATGGGAGCCATTCAAAGATACGATACAATTTCAATATAAAGAAGAAGTTTAGCTGGTATTGAAAGATGTATCGTATGCGCGCACTTCGGCCTAGCATGCGCGTGGTGGTTCGGGCGATCCGCGGATCCGGGTTCGCTCCTCCGAGGCCCAATCCGGTCAGCGTCATGACTCGAGCGTCGGACGCTGCGAATAGGAATCGGGTTGGGCCTTCCTTTAATTCCCGAACGGGTCTGCGGGACATTTCACCAACCGTCTCCAGTTCCCTGAAGGCGACGGGCGAAAGGCTGCGTAAGGCCTCGCTCGTGAATTTTGAGGAAGGATCGGGGAGCGGCTCGTGTCGCCGTTACCCATCCAAAGTGGCTTCGAAAAAAGGTGTAGTTTAACCTAGGTAAACTATTCGGAGTCGCCACCGACTTAATTAATTTTTATATAGTCTGATTTAAGTCGGAAAAATTAGAGTGAGTTCGGGGATCCCTAGTTACTAACTCTTACATTCTAAGCATGCGAAAACGGTGGCGATTATCCAAAAAGAATTTCGATTAACGGGTGTTGGACCCGATCCGGGAGTCAGGTCGGACTCATATGGACGTTTTACGGGTGTTGGACCCGAATTTAGGTTTGTTTGATTTAAGGATTAACACACAACATAAATCCTAAGAGATAAGTCATGCGCGCAATCACAAGCAATTATCGAAATAAAAGAGGATGGGAATGGCGATGACCGCGGGCCTTTGCACTTGGGCCCGCAGCTCGTTACAAGTGGGCTTTAAAAAAGTGATTCGGGGAGGCCCGCACCTCCCCTTTGTACCTTTAGTGAGGTTGGGGCCGCTTTAAATCTTCAGACTGACAATTTTTAGGCCGCAGTAGATCCACACGGTTTGATACACATGCCTTTGAGAAATCTTCATCTTCGAGATCGTTGAAGCCTCGATAGAATCCTCGTCATCACATGTGTAATGTACATGCAAGGAAAATGTAAACATGGTTAGTTAACTTTCATTGCCAAAATCAAAGCAATGATTCAGAATCGGAGAAATGAATATAAGTCCCTATGAATTTAAAATAATAAAGATCCAACCGCACATTGAGTAAACAGGTCGATGATGAGCATGTATATCAAAAGTCAAATCCAACTGTGGAATTACGAATTATGCACACGCAAAGTCGGATGTAGCCCGCAGATGAGAATGCAGCATACGCAGGCTTGGAAATGAGAGCATAACTTCACTCAGGATCGTCCGATCTAAGTGAAATTAAAATTTATAGATTTGTATCTTGATGAGGAACAAGCATATAAAATTTCAAATGAATCCAACAGTGGGATCTCATTCCACAAGGTAAAGAATGTGATTCGGCCTCTTGCATAAGTAATCCTTGGCCAGCAGACTGATAGAAAAAATAAAATTTCATAACTCTTCACTCATTCATCGAAAAATTATGAAATTTTGTCACATGCTAGATAACTCAATCATATTTTAGCATGCTAAATTTTAGGAAAAAAGGATGTGTAATCCGTTGCCAGCATAACGAAGAATCTAGACCTCCGAACAGGACATATTTTAGCTAAACGGTATGACAAACCAAGTTTGACCGCAGTTGACCATGAATTAAAATTGCTCAAATTAACAAATACAAAACATAAAAATCGTAGCAGGGTAAGTAATCTAACTTGGTTTAAATTTCAGTCCAGTCGGAACTCAAGTGAGTAAATTGTCTCATTTGGTATATAGGATACTCACACCGCGGCGAGAGAACAGAATACAATGGAGGTCTTTGTCTTTCTTGAATTTTTGGATAGACCAGATGAACCCGAAAGACAAATCTTAAAGAAGAGAATTTGTAAAATCTCAAATTTGGTCTTAAAAACGCTAATTTCATAAAATTCAGATATAGGATGAAAGAAATATGAATTTTTTTCGTGTAGCAATATAGGCCTGTTGCAAAATGCAGCAACGCCCGTGTCCTGTCTGCACTCCTCTGAAAATTTGACCAGGATATATGGCTTTGATGGAAAAGTGTATAACACAAAAGATTTAGAAAACTCAAAGGGAAATCCGTTTCAATTAATTTCAGTTCAAACGGAGCTCAGATGTTCGAGTTGTGCCCGAAAAACAAAAACAGCTATCTCACTCGTACACAAAATCAAGCTGTCGCTTCGAACGGATAAAACACGACAAAGAAGATGTTAAATGAGGAAGCTTAAAACACAAAAATTATAGCAGGATAAAAAGAGAATGATTCCAAGTGGTTTCAAGCAAATTTGGTCTATACAGACGAAAATACGCCTGATGGAATACAACTGCGTGCTCCGCGGACGTACAGAACAGAGCAGCTGCATTCTCCGGCGTTCGAAGAGGAAAAACACTAGCAAAATGCGTTTTTTAGAAAACATTTCAACAGAGAAGTTGTTTTGTATCAAGAAGGAAAGCTAAAGAGTTATAAAACAGTCTAATCCATGCATTGGGCAAAGAATTATGACAAAAAATCTCAGGTATACGCAGCAGCAACGATATTTTCATTTCAGCATTCGTGTATCCCAATAATCGAAGGTAAATCGAGCAGTACATTGCACATTACAATCCCAGAAGCTATCGACGCAAACCCAGAAGAGATCAGAAGAGGATGGACCTAATTTCGTGTGGTTTCGAGCTCGCTAGCTCCGGTTATGACTTCTCGAAGATACCGCAATGTGTGTTCATGCAAACGAGAATGAAGCTCGCTTAGCATGGATTTTACAGATGTTTATGGGGAAAGCCGCTCTGATAACTCTGTGAAAGTAGGGTTATTTAGTATCCTCAACGAGGCTTTCTGTGGTTAGTCGGACGAGTATTGATAGAGATTTGGTAGGATTTGAGTCAGTTTTAGTTTAGTTTTATTTTAAGTTGATCTTTGTTATTTTCTTAGTTTTTGTTTCTATTTCGTCTCGAGTCGGTTATCTTGTTGATGCCTCTTGGTTTGTCATGTGTTAATGCAGGAAAATGAAGGAGATTTTGAAGCTCGGACGAAGAAAAGCGAAGAGGAGCGAACAATGGACAGAGAGCTGAGGGACGCGTCTTCAGATCTCAGGGACGCGTCCCTGGAGGTTCTGTAGCTGACGAAGCTTTCTTGCGAGTTTTGAAGGCTAACCGCTTGAGGAGTCTTCAAGTCTTCCTAAGACTGCATTATGGAGATATAGATGATCAACTAGTTATTTAGTTGGTAGTTTTAGATTTATTTTATTTTATTCTCCCTAGAAATATTGCCTAGATTTGGAGAATCTTAGGAAATATTTTCTAGGGGATCTATATATCCTAGTTTTAGAGGTAACTCTAAGGACACCTTCCCTTTGGCAATTAGAGTCTTTTCTTTTGGTGAAGAACGGAGGAGACATTCGACTCGGAGACGGCTAGGGTTGAAGCGGAGATCAAGACTAGGCGACTACTTCTCGGATCGGAGGATTCGAGAGGGCGTTTTTCTTTTCTTGCCCCTCTTTGATTATTATGTCGCTCTCTTTTTCTTTTGAATTTGAGTTGAATTTCTTTTACGTTATGAACTAATTTCGTTTTCTAGGACTTCAATGGAACCTAGCGATTTTATCTAACGAGTGAATTCCTTTTCTCCGTGTTATGCAAATTCGTGTGGTTACTTATTCATATCTTGTTCTTAATGCGGTTGATTGACTGGCCACCAATTAATTTGATCTTGAGACCTATTCGGGCTAGGAAAAGTTGTTTAGGTTAAGCCGTGGATTGAATAGCCTAAGTTAGCGTCTCGTTGGAAAACGGAGCTAATTAGCGAGAAGGATAGGAATATACCTGATTGCCTTAGGTAGCCATTTAGGGTTGTTGCATAATGGGTTCCCACTAGTTAATTGCCTAGGAATAGAGTGATTAGCTCGATACAGGGAATACGTCTTTAGAGCACTCGGGAGAGGCGTAAAGAGATATACGAACCCTAGGTTAGTAACTTAAGAATTTGATAACTGGAGAAAGGAAGGAACGAGTTAGATAATTCGTTAGGGGAAATTGATAGTCCTAGGCTTTTATTAATTGATTTAATCATCGTTATTTGCACTCTTTTTTTCAGTTTTACTCTCAATTCAATCTTGTTTGACTTGACCTCGAAATTGTTAAACGTGCGACCATTAGGAATTTTTCTCTGTTGATTCTCTGTGGGATCGACCTCTACTTGCCCTATCTACAAGTTAGTTAGGTTTGTGAGAGTAATTAATTTGCCGCCTTCGACAAGCGTGATCAAATTTTGGCGCCGCTGCCGGGGACTCAATTTGGAGAAATTTATTTTCTACTGTCATCACGTTTATCTATTTGACGTTCAAGTTGTTTAATTTTCTCACTTATTTCTTTTGATATTTTTAACATTAGGTGCATGCGACGAACTCGAAGTACAGAAATTCTTCCTTTTGATCCTGAAATCGAAAGGACTTTCCATAGACTGGTTCGTGAGAAAGCTAGTGCACAACAAAGCAACATGGACGGAAACCTAATTCTACCTCTGCAGAACGAGGGTCAACAGGACATTGATAACAGGCCGATGGTGGAATTCACTTCAGCAAAACCTCACATCAACCGGTTCTGTATCGTTGCGCCTGTGATTCAAGCTCGGGACTTTGAGATAAAGACATCAGTGATCCAGATGATTCAGAATTCAGTGATGTTTCGAGGGTCAGAGATTGAGGATCCACATGAGCATTTGAGCAAGTTCTTAAGCATTTGCGACAGTTTCAGGCAAAACGGAGTGCCACAAGATGCAGTTCGATTAAAGTTATTTCCCTTCTCCTTGAAGGATAGAGCATGGAGTTGGCTGAACTCGCTACCGGCTGGATCAATCAGTATCTGGGAACAGATGGAAGAAGCATTCCTAGATCAATATTTCCCGCCATCCAAGATATCCTACATGAGGAATGAAATCTGCACATTCAAGCAACATGATACAGAAACTTTCCTGGAGGCTTGGGAGTGCTTCAAAAATTTATTAATTCAGTGCCCATATCATGATCTACCGGGATGGCGACAATTGGAAGCTTTTTACAATGGGTTGTCGGAAACATCGCGCAAGGACCTCAACTTAGCATCGAATGGATCATTCCTACGAAAATCATATGTAGAAGGAAGGGAGCTTTTGGAGACTATGAGGAGAACATGTGTACCGAGTCAATCGTTCGACCGAATAAGTGGTAGAAAAGTTTCGGGTGCTCATGAACTGGATGCACTCACATCTATTCAAGCGTAGATATCGGCGTGGGCCAAGAAGTTTGAGTCGGTGAATGTACAGTCCATCCAGAGTACAACTAGAGGATGTGATATTTGCGGTGGTAGACATGTAACAGATCAATGTTCTGCTAGCATGGAGGAGGCTAATTTTATAGGAAATCAGAGGAACAATCCTTATTCCAACACGTATAATCCGGGGTGGAGGAACCATCCTAACTTTTCTTGGAAAGGGCAACAAACAGTGGATCATCGAGCAACGCAACCTCCGGGATTTCAGCAACCCAAAGCCCCAGAACTAGAAAAGAAGACGAATTTTGAGGAATTGATGATGAAGTACATGGCAAATCAAGATGCCATAATAAAGAATCAATTGGAGAATCAAGTCAGTCAACTCGTTCAAGCTTTGAACTCACGTCAACAAGGAGGGTTGCCAAGTGATACTGAGGTTAATCCACGAGAATATGTTAAGGCAGTAACCTTGAGGAACGGCCAGGCACTTGAAGAAGCACCCCCAAAGGTTCGGTCGAGTGACAACAAAAAGCCAAGTGAGATTAGTGACCTTTCACAAAGACCAACCAATGAGGGGGCGAACACGACCAGGCCGAACAAAGGACAAAATCATGAACTTCAGAATTTTCACAGAACCGTGAAGGACGCGTCCTCCGAATTTGAGGGACACGTCCCTGAACATTCTGTGGAAGAAGCAACGCAGAAGGACGCGACCCTGCCAACTGAAGGACGTGTCCTTCCCCCAACTGATCAACCACATCGTCCCACTTGGATAATACCCAACATGGGGAAGATAGAACGACTACCACTTCTATTACCTCAAAGAGCTAAGAAGCATGATGAAGCCCAATTCTGTAAGTTTCTCGACGTGTTTAAGAAACTCCATATTAACATTCCTTTTGCAGAAGCTCTTGAGCAGATGCCGAGCTACGTCAAGTTCATGAAAGACATCCTATCGAAGAAAAGAAGGTTAGGTGAGTTTGAAACCGTCGCACTAACGGAGGAATGTAGTGCCATATTGCAACGAAAACTTCCTCCTAAGCTAAAGGATCCAGGTAGTTTCACTATCCCTTGCACTATTGGTTCGCATTTCAATGGTAAGGCTCTGTGTGATCTTGGCGCAAGTATTAATCTTATGCCTTTATCTGTATACCATGAGTTAGGTTTGGGGGAAGTGAAACCTACGTCTGTGACATTGCAGTTAGCTGATAGATCAATAACATATCCTAGGGGTATTGTTGAAGATGTGCTTGTTAAAGTGGATAAATTTATCTTTCCAGCGGATTTTGTAGTTTTAGATTTTGAGGAAGATAAAAATATCCCCATCATTTTAGGGAGACCATTCTTGGCAACAGGTAGAGCCCTCATTGATGTTCAAAAAGGTGAACTGACCATTCGGGTTAATGATGAGGAGGTGACATTTAATGTTTTAAAATCGCTGAAGTGCCCGAATGAAATTGATGAATGCTTTCTGATTAAAGATGTTTTGAGCAGGTACTCTACAGAGATTCCATATGAGGATCCACTTGAAATTGCAATGAACTCAACGTCATCCGACAATGAAGAAGTACAAGAAGTGATAACAGCAATGGATGCAACACCACACATGTTAAGGAGAGCACATTTTGAAGCTTTAGAGAGGCCGCATAATCCGATGAAACCATCGATTGAAGAACCACCCCAATTGGAGTTAAAACCATTACCTGAACACCTAAGGTATGCATATCTTGGAAGTAATGAAACTCTACCCATTATTATTTCGTCGGCACTAACAATGACACAGGAAGAGAAATTACTTCGAGTCTTGAGGGAATATAAACGAGCATTAGGGTGGACAATTGCTGATATTCGAGGTATCAGTCCATCAATTTGCATGCACAAGATTTTGCTAGAAGAAAATCATAAGGTTTCGGTGGAGAATCAACGACGACTCAACCCGAACATGAAGGAAGTAGTCAAGAAGGAAATCATCAAATGGCTTGATGCAGGTATAATATACCCGATTTCTGACAGTTCTTGGGTGAGTCCTGTGCAGTGTGTACCTAAGAAAGGTGGGATGACCGTTGTCTCCAACGAAAAGAATGAGCTCATTCCCACGTGTACGGTGACTGGTTGGTGAGTTTGCATAGATTATAGGAAGTTGAATAAAGCCACAAGAAAGGATCACTTCCCACTTCCGTTTATAGATCAAATGTTGGATCGCCTAGTAGGTAAAGGATTTTACTGTTTTCTAGATGGTTATTCTGGATATAACCAAATTGCCATAGCAGTAGAAGATCAAGAAAAGACTACTTTTACATGCCCGTATGGTACGTTTGCTTTTCGTCAAATGCCTTTTGGTCTATGTAATGCCCCAGCTACGTTTTAGAGATGCATGATGTCTATTTTCACTGATATGGTTGAGCAGTGCCTTGAAGTTTTTATGGACAATTTTTCCATCTTTGGGATGTCTTTTGATGATTGCTTGACAAATTTAGCTCGCGTGCTGAAACGTTGTGAAGAAACAAACCTTATTTTAAATTGGGAAAAATGCCATTTTATGGTTCGAGAGGGTATTGTTCTTGGACACAGGATATCAAACAAGGGGATTGAAGTGGATCGAGCAAAGATAGAAACGATCGAGACGTTGCCGCCACCAACATCAGTCAAAGCAATCCGGAGTTTTCTTGGACACGCAGGATTTTACAGAAGATTTATCAAGGACTTTTCCAAAATTTCCAAACCACTTTGCAATCTCTTAGAAAAGGACTGGTCCTTTATTTTTGATGACGACTGCCTTAGTGCCTTCAACGAGCTCAAGCAAAGGTTAATTTCTGCCCCTATAGTTATTGCACCTGATTGGAATTTACCATTTGAACTAATGTGTGATGCAAGCGATTACGCGGTCGGAGCCGTTCTAGGACAACGAGTGAATAAGGTATTTCATGTCATTTACTATGCAAGTCGAACTCTTGATGATGCTCAGGTAAATTATACTACCACAGAAAAAGAATTACTTGCGATTGTCTATGCCTTTGATAAATTTCGGAGTTATCTTGTCGGTACGAAAGTTATTGTGTTCACTGACCATTCTGCCATCAAGTACTTGATATCAAAGAAGGAGGCAAAGCCGCAACTTATCAGGTGGGTTCTTCTTTTGCAAGAGTTTGACCTTGAAATCAGGGACAGAAAGGGTTCGGAGAACCAGGTTGCTGATCATTTATCGATGTTAGAAAATGTGACGTCATCTCATGCGGCAATTAATGAATCATTTCCTGATGAACAATTGTTTGCTATGAACGATTTGTCGTGCCCTTGGTATGCCGACTTTGTGAATTATATTGTTTCTAACCATATTCCCTCTGACTTTACTCCTCAACAAAAGAAGAAATTTTTGCATGATGTACGCTATTACATGTGGGATGAACCGTTTCTCTTTAAGCATTGTGCTGATCAAGTTATCAGGAGATGTGTTCCAGAGGAAGAAATCAAAGGCATCCTTGAACATTGCCACTCATCACCCTATGGCGGACACTTTGGAGGAGACCGAACAGCAGCTAAAGTTTTGCAATCAGGATTCTATTGGCCGACTCTTTTCAAAGATTCATATAACTTTGTTGCGTATTGTGACAGGTGTCAACGCATAGGAAACATCACCAGGAGACACGAGATGCCGTTGCAAAGCATCCTTGAAGTTGAGCTCTTCGATGTGTGGGGTATCGATTTTATGGGTCCCTTTATTTCATCTTTCAATAATAAGTATATCCTTATGGCTGTTGATTATGTTTCCAAGTGGGTGGAAGCAGTAGCGCTGCCTTCTAATGATTCTAAAGTCGTGTGCAAGTTTTTGAAAAAACAGATTTTTACCCGATTTGGCACACCACGGGCTATCATAAGCGACGAAGGGACGCACTTCTGCAACCGCTATTTTGATCAACTCCTGAAAAAGTATGGTATCAAGCACAAGATAGCTACAGCGTATCACCCACAGACGAGCGGGCAAGTCGAAGTCTCTAATCGAGAAATCAAGCGTATTTTAGAGAAAACGGTATGTCCAACGAGGAAGGATTGGTCAACGAAGTTAGACGATGCATTGTGGGCATACAGTACAGCATACAAAAATCCAATTGGGATGTCACCGTACAGAATGGTCTTTGGCAAGGCATGTCACCTTCCGGTGGAACTCGAGCACAAGGCGTATTGGGCTCTGAAAAAGTTGAACTTAAATCTCGAAGAAGCCGGTGGGAGACGACTACTTCAATTGAACGAGCTCGATGAACTTCGGTTGCAGGCATATGACAGTGCAAGAGTGTACAAGGATAGGACAAAGAAATGGCATGATGGTAAGATCTTGCCCAGACACTTCGAGCCAGGCCAATTGGTATTGTTATTCAACTCCCGACTCAAATTATTCCCTGGGAAACTGAAATCGCGATGGTCGGGCCCTTTTGGAGTTGTTGAGGTATTCTCATATGGAGCCGTAGATGTTCTAGAAGAGACTACTGGAAGGATATTCAAGATAAATGGGCAAAGGTTAAAACATTATAGGGGAAGTTTTGATCGTGAAGCATCCTCGATTCACCTAAAAGAGGCCTGAAAGCGACAAGAAAGTCAAGCCGATGACTATAAATCAAGCGCTTATCGGGAGGCAACTCGAGTTTATTATTTTTTTTTTATTATTTGCGCATTATTTCGTCTTATCGTTTTAGATTTTTTGACACTTTTCGTTTTATTTTACAGGAAGCTGAGGGACGCATCCCTCATACCCAAGGAAGTGTCCTTGGGCATTCTGTAATCTTACAGACTTATGAAGGACGCATCCTTCATTCTCAGAGACGAGTTCCTCCTTTTAAAAAGAAAAAAGAAGAAAAAAAAAGAGAAAATATTATAAATCGTTCGGTGAGAACCCTAACTTATTTTCTTCTCTTTTGCAGCCGCCGCCTCTAGCCTCCTCCTCCTTTCTCCAATTGCCGTGGTTGAAGCAGGAGGAGCATCACCCATCCATAATTTGGGCTGCACTCATCCTCTTCGGTTGCCGTCGTTGAAGTGGCGGAGCACTACCCATCCACGACCAGCGCCGCAATTAAGCAATACACGTCGCCTAGGGTCTGTCTACATAATTTTCAACGCAAAATCTACTTCTTCGGCCGTTTCAGGTAAGTTCTCGTGCGTTCTCTGTGTCATCCTAGTCTTCTATTGGTAAGTAGAAAATGGGTTCGAAGAGATCGAGGCAAGGTGTAGACGCCAAATTTGTCTCTGAGGCGGCAAGGAGCCGATTCACCGAGGCCATGACGAAAAATAAGGTATTTATTGTGGAGCGTGGGATGCAATTAGGTAGTGAACCTCAATTTGTGCATTGGGTGTTAACCCCTATTGCCCACAAGGGATGGGATCAATTTCTCGCACCACGTAACCCGGTCGTTAACCCAATAGTCCGCGAGTTTTATGCTAATGTTCCCGACCACAGGAATTTTAAGGTGCAGGTGAGGGGAAAGCAAGTGCCATTCGATGGAAAAACAATCAACGAGTGTTTCAATATACCTATTCCTGAGGTGGACGATTACGAGGAGTTCGTAACTGGTGAATTCACGACAACACAAGCGGCGATGGTAAGTCAAGCTTTGACGAACACGGACGGATCGTGGATTATGGCTCACAATGAATTCATGGCGATTCCACGAAAAGCTTTAACGCATATGGCCAAGGTTTGGTTTTACTTTGTTTCTCATACAATGTTGCCGGTTACTAATCTCAACATGTGCAGAAAGAACCGAGCCATTTTGATTTATGCAATTCTAAAACGAAAAAGGATCAATGTGGGAAACCACATTCATAATGCCATTCTGCAATTAGCTAGCAGCACCAGATGGGGATTTTGGTTTCCCTGCTTGATTACCATGCTTTGTCAGCAATTTGGTGTCCCAATGGCTGCACATGAGGAGCTCATTCCACCAGGTACATTAATGAATGAGAGGTATATTAACAGTCTTGTGCAGGTAACAGAGAATCGGCCCAGACGACGCTCGGAGGTTCTACAGGCTCGACAGGCCAGAGCATCAAGTTCAAGAGGGATCGGATCCAGCATAGAGGAGCGGATGCATCAATTGGAAATCAACAACGAAATCCAGTCATCATACATGGAGTTTTGTTTTCAGAGAGTGGAGGAAATGTTTCGGTTCCATGGTGCAGCATCTGGGATCGACATGACGGGTCATCCAAGCATCCCTTCACTAGCTGACTTCCAGAATGAGGAAGAGGTTGATTCGGGAAATGACAACTCCCCCGACTTTGATGATACCAACGATGACTAGCTCACCCCAGGGGAGTACTTTGTTCTTCATCTCTTACTATTCATATTTACATCGGGGCGATGTCTAGTCTAGGTTTGGGGGTGTTGTTTGTGCTGCAAGTATGCTTATCTATGTGATTTGGGTTGATAGTCATTTCTAATTTATTGCTTGCTAGTAGTGTTTTGATTTTTAGTTTTGATTTTTTAGATCATTTCTAGAGTAAGTCTAGGTGTGTCTAACTCTTCAGTAGACTTGACGATAACTTTGATGAGCTGACCCTTATTCGATGATGACTTATTACGCACATGCTTACGACTTATGGAAGAGTGAAAATTGAGCATAATTGAGTTATTAAACTGTTTTTTTTTGTGGGTAATAATTCCTCGGTATGGATTGGTAGTGAGTGAAAACAATTCTCGAAATCTAATAACGCATAGTAGTTGGCGTTGAGTGGGGCTGGCTAGACATTGATTTGAAGCAAGTCCAAAAAGAAGAAAGAAAGAGAGAAAAAAAAATGGCTACCAAGGCTCTAAGTGCCAATGTTTAGGCGTGTGAAAAAGAAAAGTAAAGAAAAAAAAAGTGATTGAAATGTGATTGGCGCCTAAATATGTACTTGTGGTGTGAGTCCTTTTGGTGTACTCGAGAATGAGATCCGAGGGGTGCTTCATCGCCTAATGCCTTGGTCCAACTGGACCGGGAGTCATTGATCAAATACTCGTTACATGGGTACATTAGAATGTGATGAAACATTTAGAGTCATGTAGCTGAAATAAAGTTTGTATTGAGAAAGTTGTTGAAAATCCTGAGGACGAGTGGATGATTAGTGTTTGGTTGGTTTTCTACGAAGTGCCGATCTAATATGTTTTATTGGAAGTCTTTTATTGTTGAGTTCACCATATGACATACCGAGTTGATCGTTGTGAACATTTCTGTGAAGTTTGATCAAAATTGTATGGTTTTTATTAAATGACTCGACCAACGAAAGTGAGCATGTGTATAGCTAAGAATATAGAGAGGGTTGCTCAGATTGGATTGAGTGGGGTATTGCTGAAGAGTTATCTTGGTGTTTATCTCTTTTCATTTGCTCGAGGACTAGCAAATTGTAGGTTTGGGGGTGTGATAACTCTGCGAAAGTAGGGTTATTTAGTATCCTCAACGAGGCTTTATGTGGTTAGTCGGACGAGTATTGATAGAGATTTGGTAGGGTTTGAGTCATTTTTAGTTTAGTTTTATTTTAAGTTGATCTTTGTTATTTTCTTAGTTTTTGTTTCTATTTCGTCTCGAGTCGGTTATCTTGTTGATGCCTCTTGGTTTGTCATGTGTTAATGCAGGAAAATGAAGGAGATTTTGAAGCTCGGACGAAGAAAAGCGAAGAGGAGCGAACAATGGACAGAGAGCAGAGGGACGCGTCTTCAGATCTCAAGGACGCGTCCCTGGAGGTTCAGAAATGGCATGATGGTAAGATCTTGCCCAGACACTTCGAGCCAGGCCAATTGGTATTGTTATTTAACTCCCGACACAAATTATTCCCTGGGAAACTGAAATCGCGATGGTCGGGCCCTTTTCGAGTTGTTGAGGTATTCTCTTATGGAGCCGTAGATGTTCTAGAAGAGACTACTGGAAGGATATTCAAGGTAAATGGGCAAAGGTTAAAACATTATAGGGGAAGTTTTGATCGTGAAGCATCCTCGATTCACCTAAAAGAGGCCTGAAAGCGACAAGAAAGTCAAGCCGATGACTATAAATCAAGCGCTTATCGGGAGGCAACCCGAGTTTATTATTATTTTTTTATTATTTGCGCATTATTTCGTCTTATCGTTTTAGATTTTTTGACACTTTTCGTTTTATTTTACAGGAAGCTGAGGGACGCGTCCCTCATACCCAAGGAAGCGTCCTTGGGCATTCTGTAATCTTACAGACTTATGAAGGACGCATCCTTCATTCTCAGAGACGAATCCCTCCTTTTAAAAAGAAAAAAGAAGAAAAAAAAAGAGAAAATATTATAAATCGTTCGGTGAGAACCCTAACTTATTTTCTTCTCTTTTGCAGCCGCCGCCTCTAGCCTCCCCCTCCTTTCTCCAATTGCCGTGGTTGAAGCAGGAGGAGCATCACCCATCCATAATTTGGGCTGCACTCATCCTCTTCGGTTGCCGTCGTTGAAGTGGCGGAGCACTACCCATCCACGACCAGCGCCGCAATCAAGCAATACACGTCGCCTAGGGTCTGTCTACATAATTTTCAACGCAAAATCTACTTCTTCGGCCGTTTCAGGTAAGTTCTCGTGCGTTCTCTGTGTCATCCTAGTCTTCTATTGGTAAGTAGAAAATGGGTTCGAAGAGATCGAGGCAAGGTGTAGACGCCAAATTTGTCTCTGAGGCGGCAAGGAGCCGATTCACCGAGGCCATGACGAAAAATAAGGTATTTATTGTGGAGCGTGGGATGCAATTAGGTAGTGAACCTCAATTTGTGCATTGGGTGTTAACCCCTATTGCCCACAAGGGATGGGATCAATTTCTCGCACCACGTAACCCGGTCGTTAACCCAATAGTCCGCGAGTTTTATGCTAATGTTCCCGACCACAGGAATTTTAAGGTGCAGGTGAGGGGAAAGCAAGTGCCATTCGATGGAAAAACAATCAACGAGTGTTTCAATATACCTATTCCTGAGGTGGACGATTACGAGGAGTTCGTAACTGGTGAATTCACGACAACACAAGCGGCGATGGTAAGTCAAGCTTTGACGAACACGGACGGATCGTGGATTATGGCTCACAATGAATTCATGGCGATTCCACGAAAAGCTTTAACGCATATGGCCAAGGTTTGGTTTTACTTTGTTGCTCATACAATGTTGCCGGTTACTAATCTCAACATGTGCAGAAAGAACCGAGCCATTTTGATTTATGCAATTCTAAAACGAAAAAGGATCAATGTGGGAAACCACATTCATAATGCCATTCTGCAATCAGCTAGCAACACCAGATGGGGATTTTGGTTTCCCTGCTTGATTACCATGCTTTGTCAGCAATTTGGTGTCCCAATGGCTGCACATGAGGAGCTCATTCCACCAGGTACATTAATGAATGAGAGGTATATTAACAGTTTTGTGCAGGTAACAGAGAATCGGCCCAGACGATGCTCGGAGGTTCTACAGGCTCGACAGGCCAGAGCATCAAGTTCAAGAGGGATCGGATCCAGCATAGAGGAGCGGATGCATCAATTGGAATCAACAACGAAATCCAGTCATCATACATGGAGTTTTGTTTTCAGAGAGTGAAGGAAATGTTTCGGTTCCATGGTGCAGCATCTGGGATCGACATGACGGGTCATCCAAGCATCCCTTCACTAGCTGACTTCCAGAATGAGGAAGAGGTTGATTCGGGAAATGACAACTCCCCCGACTTTGATGATACCAACGATGACTAGCTCACCCCAGGGGAGTACTTTGTTCTTCATCTCTTACTATTCATATTTACATCGGGGCGATGTCTAGTCTAGGTTTGGGGGTGTTGTTTGTGCTGCAAGTATGCTTATCTATGTGATTTGGGTTGATAGTCATTTCTAATTTATTGCTTGCTAGTAGTGTTTTGATTTTTAGTTTTGATTTTTTAGGTCATTTCTAGAGTAAGTCTAGGTGTGTCTAACTCTTCAGTAGACTTGACGATAACTTTGATGAGCTGACCCTTATTCGATGATGACTTATTACGCACATGCTTACGACTTATGGAAGAGTGAAAATTGAGCATAATTGAGTGATTAAACTGTTTTTTTTTTGTGGGTAATAATTCCTCGGTATGGATTGGTAGTGAGTGAAAACAATTCTCGAAATCTAATAACGCATAGTAGTTGGCGTTGAGTGGGGCTGGCTAGACATTGATTTGAAGCAAGTCCAAAAAGAAGAAAGAAAGAGAGAAAAAAAAATGGCTACCAAGGCTCTAAGTACCAATGTTTATGCGTGTGAAAAAGAAAAGTAAAGAAAAAAAAAAGTGATTGAAATGTGATTGGCGCCTAAATATGTACTTGTGGTGTGAGTCCTTTTGGTGTACTCGAAAATGAGATCCGAGGGGTGCTTCATCGCCTAATGCCTTGGTCCAACTGGACCGGGAGTCATTGATCAAATACTCGTTACATGGGTACATTAGAATGTGATGAAACATTTAGAGTCATGTAGCTGAAATAAAGTTTGTATTGAGAAAGTTGTTGAAAATCCTGAGGACGAGTGGATGATTAGTTTGGTTGGTTTTCTACGAAGTGCCGATCTAATATAGATTGTTGAAAATCCATAGGACGGGTGTTGGACCCGAATTTAGGTTTGTTTGATTTAAGGATTAACACACAACATAAATCCTAAGAGATAAGTCATGCGCGCAATGACAAGCAATTATCGAAATAAAAGAGGATGGGAATGGCGATGACCGCGGGCCTTTGCACTTGGGCCAGCAGCTCGTTACAAGTGGGCTTTAAAAAAGTGATTCGGGGAGGCCCGCACCTCCCCTTTGTACCTTTAGTGAGGTTGGGGCCGCTTTAAATCTTCAGACTGACAATTTTTAGGCCGCAGTAGATCCACACGGTTTGATACACATGCCTTTGAGAAATCTTCATCTTCGAGATCGTTGAAGCCTCGAGAGAATCCTCGTCATCACATGTGTAATGTACATGCAAGGAAAATGTAAACATGGTTAGTTAACTTTCATTGCCAAAATCAAAGCAATGATTCAGAATCGGAGAAATGAATATAAGTCCCTATGAATTTAAAATAATAAAGATCCAACCGCACATTGAGTAAACAGGTCGATGATGAGCATGTATATCAAAAGTCAAATCCAACTGTGGAATTACGAATTATGCACACGCAAAGTCGGATGTAGCCCGCAGATGAGAATGCAGCATACGCAGGCTTGGAAATGAGAGCATAACTTCACTCAGGATCGTCCGATCTAAGTGAAATTAAAATTTATAGATTTGTATCTTGATGAGGAACAAGCATATAAAATTTCAAATGAATCCAACAGTGGGATCTCATTCCACAAGGTAAAGAATGTGATTCGGCCTCTTGCATAAGTAATCCTTGGCCAGCAGACTGATAGAAAAAATAAAATTTCATAACTCTTCACTCATTCATCGAAAAATTATGAAATTTTGTCACATGCTAGATAACTCAATCATATTTTAGCATGCTAAATTTTAGGAAAAAAGGATGTGTAATCCGTTGCCAGCATAACGAAGAATCTAGACCTCCGAACAGGACATATTTTAGCTAAACGGTATGACAAACCAAGTTTGACCGCAGTTGACCATGAATTAAAATTGCTCAAATTAACAAATACAAAACATAAAAATCGTAGCAGGGTAAGTAATCTAACTTGGTTTAAATTTCAGTCCAGTCGGAACTCAAGTGAGTAAATTGTCTCATTTGGTATATAGGATACTCACACCGCGGCGAGAGAACAGAATACAATGGAGGTCTTTGTCTTTCTTGAATTTTTGGATAGACCAGATGAACCCGAAAGACAAATCTTAAAGAAGAGAATTTGTAAAATCTCAAATTTGGTCTTAAAAACGCTAATTTCATAAAATTCAGATATAGGATGAAAGAAATATGAATTTTTTTCGTGTAGCAATATAGGCCTGTTGCAAAATGCAGCAACGCCCGTGTCCTGTCTGCACTCCTCTGAAAATTTGACCAGGATATATGGCTTTGATGGAAAAGTGTATAACACAAAAGATTTAGAAAACTCAAAGGGAAATCCGTTTCAATTAATTTCAGTTCAAACGGAGCTCAGATGTTCGAGTTGTGCCCGAAAAACAAAAACAGCTATCTCACTCGTACACAAAATCAAGCTGTCGCTTCGAACGGATAAAACACGACAAAGAAGATGTTAAATGAGGAAGCTTAAAACACAAAAATTATAGCAGGATAAAAAGAGAATGATTCCAAGTGGTTTCAAGCAAATTTGGTCTATACAGACGAAAATACGCCTGATGGAATACAACTGCGTGCTCCGCGGACGTACAGAACAGAGCAGCTGCATTCTCCGGCGTTCGAAGAGGAAAAACACTAGCAAAATGCGTTTTTTAGAAAACATTTCAACAGAGAAGTTGTTTTGTATCAAGAAGGAAAGCTAAAGAGTTATAAAACAGTCTAATCCATGCATTGGGCAAAGAATTATGACAAAAAATCTCAGGTATACGCAGCAGCAACGATATTTTCATTTCAGCATTCGTGTATCCCAATAATCGAAGGTAAATCGAGCAGTACATTGCACATTACAATCCCAGAAGCTATCGACGCAAACCCAGAAGAGATCAGAAGAGGATGGACCTAATTTCGTGTGGTTTCGAGCTCGCTAGCTCCGGTTATGACTTCTCGAAGATACCGCAATGTGTGTTCATGCAAACGAGAATGAAGCTCGCTTAGCATGGATTTTACAGATGTTTATGGGGAAAGCCGCTCTGATAACTCTGTGAAAGTAGGGTTATTTAGTATCCTCAACGAGGCTTTCTGTGGTTAGTCGGACGAGTATTGATAGAGATTTGGTAGGATTTGAGTCATTTTTAGTTTAGTTTTATTTTAAGTTGATCTTTGCTATTTTCTTAGTTTTTGTTTCTATTTCGTCTCGAGTCGGTTATCTTGTTGATGCCTCTTGGTTTGTCATGTGTTAATGCAGGAAAATGAAGGAGATTTTGAAGCTCGGACGAAGAAAAGCGAAGAGGAGCGAACAATGGACAGAGAGCTGAGGGACGCGTCTTCAGATCTCAGGGACGCGTCCCTGGAGGTTCTGTAGCTGACGAAGCTTTCTTGCGAGTTTTGAAGGCTAACCGCTTGAGGAGTCTTCAAGTCTTCCTAAGACTGCATTATGGAGATATAGAGGATCAACTAGTTATTTAGTTGGTAGTTTTAGATTTATTTTATTTTATTCTCCCTAGAAATATTGCCTAGATTTGGAGAATCTTAGGAAATATTTTCTAGGGGATCTATATATCCTAGTTTTAGAGGTAACTCTAAGGACACCTTCCCTTTGGCAATTAGAGTCTTTTCTTTTGGTGAAGAACGGAGGAGACATTCGACTCGGAGACGGCTAGGGTTGAAGCGGAGATCAAGACTAGGCGACTACTTCTCGGATCGGAGGATTCGAGAGGGCGTTTTTCTTTTCTTGCCCCTCTTTGATTATTATGTCGCTCTCCTTTTCTTTTGAATTTGAGTTGAATTTCTTTTACGTTATGAACTAATTTCGTTTTCTAGGACTTCAATGGAACCTAGCGATTTTATCTAACGAGTGAATTCCTTTTCTCCGTGTTATGCAAATTCGTGTGGTTACTTATTCATATCTTGTTCTTAATGCGGTTGATTGACTGGCCACCAATTAATTTGATCTTGAGACCTATTCGGGCTAGGAAAAGTTGTTTAGGTTAAGCCGTGGATTGAATAGCCTAAGTTAGCGTCTCGTTGGAAAACGGAGCTAATTAGCGAGAAGGATAGGAATATACCTGATTGCCTTAGGTAGCCATTTAGGGTTGTTGCATAATGGGTTCCCACTAGTTAATTGCCTAGGAATAGAGTGATTAGCTCGATACAGGGAATACGTCTTTAGAGCACTCGGGAGAGGCGTAAAGAGAGTAATACCTCAAATCTTTCTCGGGACATAACTAACCCGATTGAGCTAAACAAACGCAGCCAGGATTTCATTTCAGGAAATGCTTTCTTTAATTCCCAGCTGAAAAGAATCCGCCCTAGTACAAACCGTATACAATTACATTTTCTTACAAAGCCACAATCGAACAGTATAACAACGACAACCTCAAAGGAATCAACAACAACAACAATGTTTGCACAAGCCAAATGGAGGCAGAGTCATCCGAGTCTCCCGTCAGCATAAAAGCCTCCTCTTGATTATCATCACCACCTCCAGAAGCAATCACTGCAAGAGATGACTGCCGCTACAATAAATTTCAGCTACCTAGATATACTGCAGAAGTCATATTAATGACAGCATCCTCTGCACTATCGACAACATTAACAAAGAGATAACAGTTACAAAAGGAACTTACCAAATTCTCGGGGGTTGATGGTCTTTCTAGCTTCCTTCCTCAGTCCTATGAACAGCCAAAGGACCTCAACAGCCGCTTCTCAGATCCCAGCTCCTTGCCTGCCCATTCTCCAAGGTAAGAATAAAAAACGTCAATTGCAGGAAACCCTTGAAGGGGGGAGAACCATCACCACACAGAGACAGATCAGTAGCCTTGACATTTGGACGATCGTTCCTCCCCTGCATCCATCTCCTCACCAAGGTAAGAGGAAGAAAACGTTAATGGGAACCCCCCCCAACAACCCAAGCAAACAGTCCACAACAATAGCGGAGAGTCATACCTCAAGCGGCGACAGACTTCGGCCCTCCTGGATGCGATACGGACAACATCAGTCTCGTCCCGGGAAGTCCTCCTTGTGCTTTGATTTGTTTCCTTTTACGTGCAGGAAATCGCCATGGCGACGGTGGCCTCACCACGGTTGCGTTCATTCTCTAAAAAGCGGCTCCCCATTTCCTCTCCCCTCCTCCAGCCCCAAGGCGGCTCCTCATCCCGGCTTCCCGACGGTCTCCCCCGAAGCCATAACAACAGCCACATTCCAGCTTCCCCCGGTGTCTCCCACGGCGAGCCTTCCTCCTGCGACCAGCCCCACGGCGACGGCGAAGCCACCTCTCTCCGGCGTCCTCCTCGCCAACAACCCAACTCCGGCGTTCCTAGGTTCCACGGCGGCGGACCTTGCTTCCCCGACGCGCCCAAGTCCGGCCACGGCAACCAGAAGCTCCACGGCGGCTTCAGCAAACTCCATCGCGGCGCCAGCCATCCCCCCGACGTCCCCGAGGATCAGTACCGGCGAACCACCCCTTGGAAGCGCGGTCCTCCTCCCTGACGCCCGCAGATCTCACACCGGCGACTACGCTCCTTCGAATCTCTCAAACGACGCCTCCCCATCTCGGCTACCGGGATCCCGTTGATGCAGCGCTCAATACGGCCATCGACACGCGAGGATGGGTTCGTGATCTCACTTCGATGTCACCCATGTCTTCGGTGCCCATCTCCAGTCGTGGGTATCCTTCGAATGGGTTTGTGTTTGGCTATGCCTCGAGCCTTTCGGAAAGTTCAAACTCCTCGGTCATCTTCGACAATACACAACAACAACATTTTCGATCAAAACGCGAGCGCTTAATCTCGGAGGTTCAAACCTGAATTTTCAAGGATTAACTCGAAGGCGTGTGTATCAAGCCGCGCGGATCCCGGCCTAGAGACCGCGGGCTCGAAGGTCAAAGCGGCCCCAACCTTCAATCTAAGGTACATGAGGGAGGTGCGGGCCTCCCGATTTCTTTATTTTCACATGTAACGGATCGTAGGCCCAACTGCATAGGCCCACGATCACCACCCTTCCCCGCTCACTTTGATCTAAATAATTGTTTGTGTCTGTCCGCATGCCTTAGGCCCATAGGTTTATCGTCGCATGTGATTGTTAAACAAATACACATGAGTTCTGGTCCAACGCACACATGAGTTCTGGTCCAACGCCTGAATTGGGTCCAACGCCCGTTAACCAAAAGCAAACCTTTTGGAGCAAACGCCACCTTTTCGCATGTTTAAATGTAAGAGTTAGTAACTAGGGATCCCCGAACCCTACTCTGGTTTTCCGACTTAAACCAAGCTTTTAAAATTAAGTCGGTGGAGACTCCGTAATAGTTTACCTAGGTTAAACAACAACACATCTTTTTACGAAGTCATTTTGGATGAGGGACTGACGGCACGAGCCGCTCTTGGAACCTCCTAAAGCTTCCTCCTCGGGCCATGCGCTTCTTTTCGCCCGTCGCCTCTTAAGGAGCATGGAGACGATCGGCGAAGAGTCTGGGCAGACCCGGTCAGGAATCGAAGGAGGGACTACCCTGGTCTTTTCCGCAGCGTTCGACGCTCGAGTCGCGACGCCGACCGGAAGACTCTAGGGGAGCGGGCCCGGATCCTCGGGTCGTCCGAACCGCAGCGCGCGTGCTAGGCCGAAAGGCGCGCGTACATCCCGGATGGCGACTCCGCTGGGGAAATCTGCATGTGGATTCTTTTCGAACGCTCTTACATTTTAATCCACATGTGGAGAGGAGTTCTTGTTTGCGTGTGTAATTGCTTGGCTTGGTGCCCTTTGTATGCTCTCATGGTTGTGTTTGTTTACTGCTTTCCTAGGCATATCTAGGTGTGCCCGAACCCGGGGCTAGGATTTTTAGGGGGGTCACCGAAAGGCTCAGCCTGCTGCTATTTGTGGTATGGTTTTTGGCCGGGGCCCCACTTCCCTCAGTCCGAAGGAGGTTTAGAAGCCTTCATCTGAGAGTCTAGCATTGTTTGCTCACTACAGGTACCAGACGCCGCACGTGCATTTGTCTGTTACTGAGTGACTGCTACTTGTGCAGGGACAGGTGTCAGGTACGCTTTGTCTGCTATGACTGTAAAACTAACACTTCTCGTTTTGCAGTTTGATGGAGTTTATTACAATGGGCTTCAACAACCTTCATTTCTCCTATCCCTACCTATTTTATTGCTTACTGCATTCATACATTCGCTACCTATTTTATTGCTTACTGTATTCATGTATTCGCATGACTACATGAGTGTATGTTCGATTGCAGTAGTTACATTATCATGTCATTCACAGAAATTGCTCCATTGCATCATGACTTCTCATTTACAATTACATAATGCATACTTTTATGCATACATGAGTGCGATTAAACTACATCACAAATTTATCATGCATCGATTACACTGTTGCATGATACTAATCTAAACCTTTTCTCTACTTTCTTTATAAAGTTTAATTCTCCAGCATGACTCCTCGAAAAGGAATTGGGGCAAGACATGAAAATCACAAATTACTCGACGGCTACCATAGTACATGCAACAACATGAGACCAAAGATGCTCGACGGCTACCAAGGTCCAGAACCGTATATCCAACGACATGAAGACCAAGGATTCCTCAACGATAGCCAAGTCCAAAGCCAAATCTACAACAACATGAAACCCCAAGGAGGTTACATCTCATCAGCCAACCACAGTCAACATCAGAGCTAATGACAAGCCCATAGAGCCATTCACGGACATGCTACAATCAGATACATTGGGAACATCACGCCCTACTGATCCAACAATCGCTCCAAAGAAACAGATGCAATCTCACTACGTCATCAGTAGGCACAACCGGCACCAACGGAAACATCATTCCAAACAGGGACAATTCCTCAGCTTACAACTCAATAACATAATCCAGCACAAGGGGCAAACCCCATCATTCACAACGGCATCGCGAGATCAGGACAGCTGCGAGCAATCAACCCCCAAATATGAACACTTCATTCAACCTCATCGTTTCTCCAACAACAAGAACTTGACGAATGTCGGATCCACAGCATCCCAACGACAAAAACATGAACATGGACCAGATTCTTCAAGCGACGGCGAACACATAGCGCGACTGGCATTAGAAACTCCCATTCGCTCTATTCGTCTTCCAATAGTTCAAAACATACATGATGAACTTATCGATATTTAAACTGCTAACACCAAGACATCTATTTTACCTCGCAGGTATAAGATGTCTCGTCTGGGCTCACACAACAGCTTACAAAATACCAAAGAACATGATGTCTACCCAACGACGACGCATACTTCGACTGGGGCAATTCCCTTTGAATTCCTTACGGCACCCAAGCGGTCATCCCGACAGTATTCAACCACCGACTCTCACAAAAGAACAGAAGAGAAGGTCAGTCACCGCATCACTCATGGGCAAAAAAAAAAAACAAACACCTCGGCCCACCACATGAGCGGCCAATCCCCTAGCCCGCTCACCACATTTGCGGTAATCGCCCACGCGCACCACAAAAAGCCATCAACTTTGCACATCCGGGGCATTCAACCGAAGTCAATCATCTTATCGAAGAGAATCGTCACAAATACTCAACGTGGACACTCTTCGATATTACAATACATGAAAGGGAGTATCTATTCCTTGATCAATTCTTTCTTGCAAGAATAAGTTACATGAGCTCACTTATTTTAGCCCTTGTCGCATGTTGACGAAGGCGAGGGTGGTAGGGTGGAAAAGTTTCGAGCCAAAGTTTCAAAATATCCTTCGTAGTTAACAAGATGACAATATACATGAAAGGGAGTATTCGTTCATCAACTAATACCTTCTTTGCAGAACAAGTTATATGAGCTTACTTGTTTTGCCCTTCGACTTGTTTTATAGGTACATGAACATCCTAGACAGACGACGAAGGCAAGGACGGTAAGGTGAAAAAGTTTCGAGCCAAAGTTTCAAAACGGCCTTCGTTGGCAAAACAACAATGACGACAAGACGAGAACAATCCTGGGGCAAATCTCCGAGCGATCCTAGGGCAAATCCCCGACTAATCCAGGGGCAAATCTCTGAGTGATCATAGACATATCTCCGAGCGATCCTGGGGCATCACCCCCAAGCTATCCCGGGACAAGACAGAGCAATCTCAATTAATTCCTCGTTGACAGACTAACGAATCACATGAAAGAAGTACATGAACACCCTAGACGGACAATCAATGGATTTCGAACCAAAGCTTTGGAGCAACATGTCATCAACAGCACCACATTACATGAAACGATACATGAGTGTCCTAGGCAAACAATGAAAACCAAAGCTTCAAAACAACATGTCATCAACAAGACAATAAATTACATGAAAAGGGTACATGAGCGCCCTAGGCAGACAATAAAGACAAACAATAAAGCTTCAAATAAGAACACAACCTTCATCAACAAACTTCTTTACATCCCCAAAGAACTGGGGCATTGAACATCGACAATACACATGAAAAGGGAGAATCACACAGTCATTACTCTCTTCATCAAGTTAAACGAGATTACATGAGCTTATTTTGTTTACATCCTTTGTCTCGTGGGCAGGTACAAGAGCTCCTCACGCGAATGGTACAAAACTCCTATGGCAAAGGCGAGGGTGGCAGGGCGGCAAAGCTTCAAGTCAAAGTCTTGCAGCAATTTCGTCAAACCTTCAACTCCCTCGGATGAAGACATAACGACGAAATCATACAAAAGGGAAGTACCAAAACTCTACTTCACCTTTCTTACAAATGAAGTTACACGAGCAAACTTCATTCTCACTCTAATAGAAACAAGTCGCACGAACTAACTTGTTTCTCGTCATCTGTTTGATAGGTACATGAACTTCCTTACACAACAGACGTCAGACAAGAGTAACTACTTCGTCAATCCTTTGATTCCTTCGGACGAAGACGCAATGACGAAACCATACAAAAGGGGAGTACCAAAAATCTACTTCACCCTTTTTATCAATGAAATTACATGAACAAACTTCATTTTTACTCTAACGGAAACAAGTCACATTTACTCACTTATTCCTCGCCATGTGTTTGATGGGTACATGAACATCCTTACAAGACAGACACAAGGCACGAGTAGTTTTGGCCAATCCTTTGATTCCTGCGGACAAAGATGCACTGGCGAAACATAAAAGGGAAGTACCAAAACCCTACATGACTTCACCTTTCTTATAAGAGCAAAATTCATTTCTACTCTAAAAGAATCAAGTTGCACGAAGACACTTGTTTTCTTGTCATCTGTTTGATAGGTACATGAGCAACCTTATACAACGGATACAAAACCAGAGTAGCCACTTCGTCAAATCTTTGATTCCATCGGACGAAGACGCAATGATGAAACCATATAAAAGGGAAGTATCAAAACTCTACTTCGCCTTTCATAAATGAAGTTACATGAGCAAACTTCATTTTAAATGAAACAAGTTACATGAGTTCACTTGTTATCCGCCCTTTGGCGAGTGCAAGCACATGAACATCCTGCATTACAGACAAAGGCGCGGGCGGTTGGGTGGAAAATTTCGAGCCAAGGCTTCGAGATTGCCTTTGTTGTCATTAAAAATGATCATATCGAAAGGGAGTATCATCTACACTACTCTCTAACAAGATTTCTTATCATTTCCCAGACGAAGTCATGCCTTCGCTTTTCTCACATTGGAGTCTGTTACATCGATTATCAAGATGGACATATCCATCTCATTTCCCCAGCGGATACTATACTTTATTCACCCAAACAAGAGGTGAAGTATATGAGCTAACTCCGTCTCCATTCGTTGTCAACTGTGTAGGCACTTGGGCATCCACATAGTACGATACAGACTACTGGCAACATCGTAGTTGGTCTTGTGAAAGCCGTTTTAAGAACATGACTGGGGCATGAAAGTACAAACACTTTCCTCGCGAAGCTTGCACAAGAACAACAATTTAGTACGAAGTCTCCAAAGAGGTTTGCATACTTGAACCTATTTAAGCATTTGTGTGTCCATTTGCATACAATTCGAAAAGATTTTTGGATAAAGAGAATGCTTCTGAGCGAGAATGGAGAAGGCAAGCCTATTCCTAAACACTTACCCAGAATGATGAGTGAAAACACTGTAAGGATTCATACACAAGCATTCAGGCGGATAACGAATCCTTTGACAAAAGATGCTCTAAGCCGGGATGAGATCGAGCATTTCTTCTCTATCCCAAACATGAAACATCAACCATTGCTAGCCCCTTTCGAGCCAAAGTTGAAGTTTTCGTATACACTACACCTAATGAGTCTAAGGACCGCCTCACATCGAGGTTAAAAGGAGATCTTGTAGTTAGAGCCCGGAAGCGGCGGATCGTAGAGGCTACGCTTCCTTAAAATTCAAGCGAAGATGCACCATCGACAGTTAAGCCCATCAGTTGAATCGTTCCCAAAGACCGAACTCCTCAAAGAGCTTTCCAAAAGACACAAATTCCAAAGAAAATTATCAGAAAATAAAGTAGGGCAAATCCCTATGTTTCAGCAAAGAAAAGAAAGAATTAGCGCAAAGAACAAAGTCTTTAAAAGAAAGCGCAAAATGAAAATCGAAAGAGCAAAAACAAAGCATCGGGACTGACATTGACGGTCGCAAAAGCAAAGATGCTACCCTTATAAAACAAAGCTTTTCCCAAAGTGGATTGATCACACCTGCCAGTAAACCATTTATTCATCCCCCAACAGAACATGTCAACTGGTGACCTGTCTAATGGATGAAAATTTGCTTGAATGGTGGAACTTCTCCAATCCAGTAGCTTTCGATGAGGTCCTTCAACTATTTCCTTCAAACAACTAATTTAAACCTCCAATTTAAAGGCCTTTTGCCAAAGCCACATTATAACCCGAGTAAAGACTCCTTCGACCGGTACATGAGCATCCAAGTCAAAGGAATTCCGAAATCCAACTGAAATGGCTTTCAGAAATAGGAGTAAAACACGAGAGGAATCAATAAACCTTCTCTGCTCTCGCTCGAAAACATACTCTTAAAAAGAAAACAAAACGAAGCATAATGTGCATGTACATTTAGTTGTTTTGTCTTTGTTTTCGTTGTGGCTAATGACTTTCTTGAAGAGCTTTTAGGGTGCATGTCGACGAAAGGAGCTCTCGAAACATAATTTGAGATATTCCTGATATCCTTGCGAGAAAATCTTCCCAGATTCCCTCACAAGGAGGGGCAAACAGTAATACCTCAAATCTTTCTCGGGACATAACTAACCCGATTGAGCTAAACAAACGCAGCCAGGATTTCATTTCAGGAAATGCTTTCTTTAATTCCCAGCTGAAAAGAATCCGCCCTAGTACAAACCGTATACAATTGCATTTTCTTACAAAGCCACAATCGAACAGTATAACAACGACAACCTCAAAGGAATCAACAACAACAACAATGTTTGTACAAGCCAAATGGAGGCAGAGTCATCCGAGTCTCCCGTCAGCATAAAAGCCTCCTCTTGATTATCATCACCACCTCCAGAAGCAATCACTGCAAGAGATGACTGCCGCTACAATAAATTTCAGCTACCTAGATATACTGCAGAAGTCATATTAATGACAGCATCCTCTGCACTATCGACAACATTAACAAAGAGATAACAGTTACAAAAGGAACTTACCAAATTCTCGGGGGTTGATGGTCTTTCTAGCTTCCTTCCTCAGTCCTATGAACAGCCAAAGGACCTCAACAGCCGCTTCTCAGATCCCAGCTCCTTGCCTGCCCATTCTCCAAGGTAAGAATAAAAAACGTCAATTGCAGGAAACCCTTGAAGGGGGGAGAACCATCACCACACAGAGACAGATCAGTAGCCTTGACATTTGGACGATCGTTCCTCCCCTGCATCCATCTCCTCACCAAGGTAAGAGGAAGAAAACGTTAATGGGAACCCCCCCAACAACCCAAGCAAACAGTCCACAACAATAGCGGAGAGTCATACCTCAAGCGGCGACAGACTTCGGCCCTCCTGGATGCGATACGGACAACATCAGTCTCGTCCCGGGAAGTCCTCCTTGTGCTTTGATTTGTTTCCATTTACGTGCAGGAAATCGCCATGGCGACGGTGGCCTCACCACGGTTGCGTTCATTCTCTAAAAAGCGGCTCCCCATTTCCTCTCCCCTCCTCCAGCCCCAAGGCGGCTCCTCATCCCGGCTTCCCGACGGTCTCCCCCGAAGCCATAACAACAGCCACATTCCAGCTTCCCCCGGTGTCTCCCACGGCGAGCCTTCCTCCCGCGACCAGCCCCACGGCGACGGCGAAGCCACCTCTCTCCGGCGTCCTCCTCGCCAACAACCCAACTCCGGCGTTCCCAGGTTCCACGGCGGCGGACCTTGCTTCCCCGACGCGCCCAAGTCCGGCCACGGCAACCAGAAGCTCCACGGCGGCTTCAGCAAACTCCATCGCGGCGCCAGCCATCCCCCCGACGTCCCCGAGGATCAGTACCGGCGAACCACCCCTTGGAAGCGCGGTCCTCCTCCCTGACGCCCGCAGATCTCACACCGGCGACTACGCTCCTTCGAATCTCTCAAACGACGCCTCCCCATCTCGGCTACCGGGATCCCGTTGATGCAGCGCTCAATACGGCCATCGACACGCGAGGATGGGTTCGTGATCTCACTTCGATGTCACCCATGTCTTCGGTGCCCATCTCCAGTCGTGGGTATCCTTCGAATGGGTTTGTGTTTGGCTATGCCTCGAGCCTTTCGGAAAGTTCAAACTCCTCGGTCATCTTCGACAATACACAACAACAACATTTTCGATCAAAACGCGATCGCTTAATCTCGGAGGTTCAAACCATGGTTGTTAAAATCGCGAGTTTACTCGTAAACTCGTGCGATTTTACGAGTTCGAGGGGTTCTACGAGTTTTAACGGAACAAAAATCGTTTCTTATCAAACTCGTTGTGGGATCGTAAAAACGGACGTAAAATCGTGTGAGCGAACTCGTTTTTACGATCCTACTTCCGCCGCTCCGTCCGTCCCTTCTCCTCCTCATCCTCGTCTCCTCCCTTCCCACCTCCCGGGCCTCTCTTCCCCCTCCTCCCTCCAGGCCTTGTCCTCCGTTCTCGTCCTCCTCGCCTCCGCCGTACCTGTTCTCGACGACCCCGAGACTCGGCCACCCTTCCTTCCCGCTCGTCACCTGCTCCTCCCCTCACTCCACCTTCTCCATTGACTCCCTCTCATTTTCCCTCCTCCGCCTCCTCCCCAACTCCTCCTCCCTCCTCCTCTCCCCCTCCTCCACCGCCAACTCCTCCTCCTGTCCATCCTCCGCCTACGTCCCCTCCTGTCCCATCTCCCTCTCCGGCTCGCCCTTCCGCGTCTCCGACTCCACCTGTTCTCGTCTCGCCTCCCTCCGTCCCTGCCGATCTAGTCTTTCCTTCAACTGCACCCTTTGTCCCTGGCATTGCGGCCTCTTCCGTGACCCCCTCTCCACGTTGGGTCCTTCAACGCCCCGGCCCGCCTGATCGGATCGCCACGTTGGGTTTCTTAGTGGCATTTCTGACGTGTTTTTTGTTAATGGTTTCTGATGCGGCTGTCACGATTTTCCGCCGGTGGTCAGGGAAGGATGAGGAGGATCCCACTGCTGCTTTCCTCCAACGCCATGGCAACATGGCGTATGGAGTATTGCTTGCTCACCAGCAAGTGCCACAGAAAAGGGCTGGCATCAGTCTTCTTCACCCGTTTCTCGATTGCTTCCGTGGCTGTGATTTTAGAAATCCATAAATATGTGTTGAGCAATAGCCGTGAGGAAATCACCACAGATAAAGGTAAGGTCATCTCACCCTTCTTGACTTGTCCTGTGTTCAGCAGCATGGAGTAATATACCTCATTGAACACATCAAGCTGCTCGTGGGATGCCCCAATCCTCTACCATTAGAGAACACACAATGCCACAATGGGTTAAGCAAGACTACAAAATTTATCTGGGCATTTAATTTGTGGGTTGCGATTAGCCATGTGACGACTTCTTGAGTTTAGATTGTTGTTGGCTATTCGTGAGATTCGCCAGCAAGATTGGGATTAAAAGAAAGTTTTTGGGTTCCCGAACTTAAAAACGTATTTTTTAGAATCGAGGCCTTATCATGATATTAGGACAATTGTTTGTTGACAATGGCACCTTAAGGTGCTTGATGTTTGATGACCGTGACACCTTATTCTGAAAGTATTCAAATTATAATTTTGTAAACTCTTCCGATTTTACTTACGATCCCGCGAATTACGATCTTACAACCCTCTCCCGATCCCGCGTAAAATCTCGATTTTGACAACCTTGGTTCAAACCTGAATTTTCGAGGATTAACTCGAAGGCGTGTGTATCAAGCCGCGCGAATCCCGGCCTAGAGACCGCGGGCTCGAAGGTCAAAGCGGCCCCAACCTTCAATCTAAGGTACATGAGGGAGGTGCGGGCCTCCCGATTTCTTTATTTTCACATGTAACGGATCGTAGGCCCAACTGCATAGGCCCACGATCACCACCCTTCCCCGCTCACTTTGATCTGAATAATTGTTTGTGTCTGTCCGCATGCCTTAGGCCCATAGGTTTATCGTCGCATGTGATTGTTAAACAAATACACATGAGTTCTGGTCCAATGCCTGAATTGGGTCCAACGCCCGTTAACCAAAAGCAAACCTTTTGGAGCAAACGCCACCTTTTCGCATGTTTAAATGTAAGAGTTAGTAACTAGGGATCCCCGAACCCTACTCTGGTTTTCCGACTTAAACCAAGCTTTTAAAATTAAGTCGGTGGCGACTCCGTAATAGTTTACCTAGGTTAAACAACAACACATCTTTTTACGAAGTCATTTTGGATGAGGGACTGACGGCACGAGCCGCTCTTGGAACCTCCTAAAGCTTCCTCCTCGGGCCATGCGCTTCTTTTCGCCCGTCGCCTCTTAAGGAGCATGGAGACGATCGGCGAAGAGTCTGGGCAGACCCGGTCAGGAATCGAAGGAGGGACTACCCTGGTCTTTTCCGCAGCGTTCGACGCTCGAGTCGCGACGCCGACCGGAAGACTCTAGGGGAGCGGGCCCGGATCCTCGGGTCGTCCGAACCGCAGCGCGCGTGCTAGGCCGAAAGGCGCGAGTACAAAGAGATATACGAACCCTAGGCTAGTAACTTAAGAATTTGATAACTGGAGAAAGGAAGGAACGAGTTAGATAATTCGTTAGGGGAAATTGATAGTCCTAGGCTTTTATTAATTGATTTAATCATCGTTATTTGCACTCTTTTTTTCAGTTTTACTCTCAATTCAATCTTGTTTGACGTGACCTCGAAATTGTTAAACGTGCGACCGTTTGGAATTTTTCTCTATTGATTCTCTGTGGGATCGACCTCTACTTGCCCTATCTACAAGTTAGTTAGGTTTGTGAGAGTAATTAATTTGCTGCCTTCGACAAGCGTGATCACGCTCGCGATGGGAAACAACCTACCCCACACCTCCCGAGCACGCACGCTCGTGATGGGAGACTCGCGTGCGCGTCGGGAGGGCCCCTAGATATTTGCGATGGAAGCATCGGCGATGTTTCATGGGCAATATACATAGCTGGGGCTGACCGACATACAAGCTTTGAGCTCCTCGATTTCTCACAGAAAAAAAAAGAGGAAAGGCGAGAAAAGGAGGGTCAAATACTGTTGCATGAAGACATATATGGGAGAATAAGAGTGACGTTGCTCTCCGCTATTGGTCGTTAGTCTACGAAGGGAGGTTGGACGTCTGTCGTTGAGAGTCTCATTGATGTTTGCTGGAGCTGAATGACAAGATGATAGTAGACATCTTCACCGATATTGCCTGCACGAAGAAAGAAAAGCAAGTTAGAGCAAAAGGGGAGCCCCTCGCGAAGCTAATACGCGTCCGCGAGGAGCTCAATGACGGTTTTCTTCCGAAAGTAGGGCATTGCGGTTGGTTGTGTTGTCTAAGGGAAGCTTGCTTCCCTCGCTGCCGCGAAGAGACTTCCAGACGCCTCAGGCCAGAGTCGACGGAGCCAAGGTTGTCATCAGTAATTGATGTTGTTGCCACTGCGTTCAGAGAGGTCGAAGACCGTCGTGGCCAGAGGTATGATGCTCTTCTCATTGTTGTTGTTGAATACTTCGCTTGGGTTGGTTAGATGAGGGTTTCCATACCGCTGATTTTTGTTTACCTTGGTTAGGACCGGAAGAACAGGAACAGTGGTGAAATTTCTCTTGTGGACCAAAAGATTAAAAAAAATGAAGCAACAAGTTTTCTGAGGGGAAAGGTGTTGGATTCGGAAGAAAAGATCGAAATCAAAGCTGTGTTTTTTAAGAGGGCAAGTCTCAAGGATAGCTAATGGGGAGGACACTCCGTCGAAGAAGACGAAGAAACAGGGGAGAAAGATCGATGGCTTCAAAAATTTCTCTCGTCTCCTTTAGAGAAAAATCAGAATCGCTCTCCTTCTCCCCCTCTTGTGAAGAAGACGTTCTTCTTTTATTAAGTTTCAAGAAATCCGAAAACTTGTTGGTTCCCTTCCCCCAACTACCTGGTTAGCGTTTTTTCTTAATTAAATCATTTCTTTACTGAAGTATATTGAAAACACTTCAATTTCGTTGAAATTCAATTGATTTTGTTAGGATTCAATTATTTTGGTTAAGAAATTAAAGAGGGATTGCTACGAAAGGCCGTTGGGGGGACACGGGCGTCCTCGTTCTTCAGTATGCTGTGGATGTTTTCGGGGATTATCCTCCTTGCAGGTAGTCCCCTGGTTTGCCGAAATCCCTTGGCCAGGTGGAGGTGTGTGTTAGAAAAGAGGTTGAGGAAGAGGGATTGATTGTTTGGCACTATCCCGTCGTTTGAAACGTATCGTACAATAACTCCAGCTTAAGACGTTACTTCGACGTTATCCTCCGTTAGGTCCCATCTTGACGGAGTCCCGACGTGTCGCACACGTGACTCTGACGCCGTTAAAATATAACCACTAGCCAAATCCGATCACCGAAAAACCTAATTTCTCTACAATCCGATCCAAAAACCTAATTTCTCCACCTTTCCCTTTCTCACACTACCCCAAGAGAGCGATGAATCCTATATTGACTCAACATTATTCTCTCTACGCTTTGTCACACACCCAACAATCGTATTACTCACAATTCGGTTAAAGATTGCTTTTAACTACGTCAAAGTGCGCAAACTCCACACATAGAATAAATGAATGTCTCAAGTCAAAAGATCAGTTACACTTGTCCATAAAGAGGACTAACCAATGATGTTTAATATGTAGTATCCTCTTAAACGGGTCGTGTTCAGTATCCCTAATCTTAGGGTACCCCTAAGTATAACTTGGATATACTATCACTTAGTCTATCTTGACATCAGCTGTACTTAATGATGATCTAGATATTTATGTCCCCTCTAAACATCTATCCGATTACGGACTATTTCATATTAATATACTCAATAATTTATGGAACTTTATCATTAATAATTTTACGTGCAAAAAAGTAAAATAATCAATGACAAATACTCGCTTTTATTAATTATTTATCCATAAATACGTTAAAGTGTCTTGACTACTAACAATAGATATATGTGGGATCCATCACATGTCGTCACGTCATGGAGAAAATAACATCTCGACGGCTTGGACAGTCTCCCTCCCCAATTTTGACCAATTTCTGACCAAAGTAACACAAAAAACAAAAGAAAAAGCAGATTAGTAAATAGTTTTAACGTATGTTCCAGTCCAAACACCACCACCTTTATTTCTATAGAAACCCTACCCGGTGTGGGAATTGAACGTGAGGCCAGTTATGCCCTTGGCTTCCTCAAGAACGTCAGCCCACTTCTTTGTCTGCGCCGTGGAGGAACGTTGCACCCGGCGTTCCCCGACCCTCAGCTTGGACGGCTCGATGTCACAGAAGATGGGGACGAGTGGCTTTCCTGTCTCCATCAGTTGAACGAGCTCGTCGAGACAGTACAGGGACTCACCGTAGTTGGGGGAGAAGATGAGGACGCCGACCTCGCATCCATGTATGGCCTTGTCAATGGCCTCGGGGTACCTCTCGCCGGGTTTCAAGCTCTCGACATCTAAAAAGGGATGGAACCCACCCCAGCGGAGATAGTCGTAGACCAACCCTGCTGCTCTTGCCCTGGTGTCAACCCCACAATGATTGATGAACACGTCGTGGGGTTTCATGGGAGGTGGCATGAAACGACGTTGAGGCAGCTGGGGTTGCAAGGAGGCTTTGCAGATCATGGACGTGACCGCAAGACACGCCTTTTGCCAGACCATTGTGGGGAAGGGGAAGGTAATGGGAAAGGGAGAGGGTGTATTTGCTGTTGGTTTTTAATCTCCCACGAGATATGATGTGATGGGGGTGGGGATGAAGAAGGGGAGTTGTGAGAAGGAATGAATGGTTTTTCAAGTATATATAGTCACAGGTTATCATTAATTCTGGTTTTGCCCAATGCAGTTGGAACAAATAATATTTTAATTTTACATGTTCCCCAAACTGGAAACAACCCAGAGGAAGCACAAAGGGTGAAGGGAAAGAAGCATTTTAACAAAGCTGCAATCCATGGAAGAATGTAATACTGGGGCGCATGAACAGTTGGGTTTGAGATTATTTCCGGAGAAAAAACAAGAGTTTTTCTGGAGTGAACGGAGTAATAGCTTTGTTACTCAGCGTTAGTACATATATAATATTTTGCGAAATAAAGTTATTAATTTTTTCGAATTTATTGACTAATGTCCCGATATCATGGATTTTATCCGAGGAAATTCGATATTTAAACACCGATTTCTCCAATTTTCTTAGGTAAAATCGATGTTTGAAATACCGATTTCTTAAAAAAATAAAATCAATATTTCAAACACCGACTTTAAAGGCATTAGTAAGAGAATTTTAGAACTTCTAACCCAACTCCTCGACCAAAATTATACCGGGAAAAAACTCCAAAGGGCAGATATTCCAAAAAGACATCACTAGTGGGGCTGGAGGGGATTCTTTTCTTAGGTTGTAACAACACGATTGTATTTATTTATGTTGATTCTGAAAAAAAAATGAAGAATTTTTCCCATTAATTATTAATTTTTCCAAGATAGTAGAGCTTGATTGGGTTAGAAATAATTAAAATATAGAGACGTCGGAATGAGCCTAACCAACCAACCGCCATCATATGGCAAGTGATTCTCCCATGTCCAAATCGGTACAAATATAATATATTCAAATACGAATATTTGACGACATTCGATATTAGTGGAGAGGGAGAGAGAATGAACTGCTTTCCAAATATATATTACAGTTCATTATTAATTAATTTTCCCTTTGACCGGGCAGAAGGTTTTAGTTGTCCGTTTGCATGCATACACGGCCCGTTTGTCGTCAACTTTATTCGTCATTTAAAAGTATTAATATGTTAACGCTGATAGGATCTTTCAATTAAACTTATTGACCCCCCCGGCTCACAATTCTTGTCGGGTATCCCGTTTTTTCAAACTACACCATTCTAAGGCAAACGGATCGACGCCACCATCATCTTAGTGAAAAAGAATGGTAACCGAACGAAAACATGCAGTGGAGAAAAAAACACTCAACCGACATTCAAACTTTTCCCTTTCGTTCTTTTCTTTTCATCCTTACCGTCCTTTTTCACGGGAACGAGGCACACCTTCAGTGACGGAGCCAGGAATATATTCGTGAGGAGAAGCCTATTACTAGTATAAATTTACACCACTCAAAATCTTATTTTTTGACGATCCCACCAAAATTTCATTTACCCATTTCATTTAAACCCGCTAAAATTTTTATTCTGCTGTCAACTTTATTCATGATTTAAAAATATTGATATTAACGCTAACAGAATCTTTCAAAGAAACTTATTATTATTATTAAAGAAAAGTGAAGAAGATATCATGTCACGAGTAGGTGAGAGCAAAAATTTCGGTATACCGATTTCAACCCCGAAATTTTAAAATTTTTGAATTTTAGGATCGATATTTCGGTATTTGGAATCGAGACTTGAAGTAATAATTTATTAAAACTGTAATCGGGATTGGGATCGAGAATTAAAAAAAATTCGGTATTTATCGAATTACCGAATTTTTGTCTGGACCGACAAAAAATTGGGCCCCCGTTTAATAATGGACTTGAAAACCCAAAGGCCTGACCCATTATTCCTGCTCGACCCAATCGTCTTTCCTCCGCTCCGTCTCTCTTCTCTTTCACTTTGCTGCAGTATGCCCCAAACTAGGTTCCCAAGAACTAACCTTGGCCGGGTTCTTACCGTCTCCATAGGTCAGCTTGTCTATTTGGTTTTTGTCCAGCGGTTGATATTGGGATTGAGATTTGGGGATTCAGATCTTTTTTATGATTTTGCTTCTGGTTGAGTTGGTTGTGTTGGATTGGATTTCTCTCGCTCTTGAAGGCATGTATTAGTTGTGTTCTTTGTGTCTGTTTTTTGTATTTGGCTTGTGGGAATTATTGTCACTTCTTAGAGGCTGCTATTCGTAGCAATTTGGTTGATGGTACCACCATTATGGGTTAGCTTCCTTTTATTCATAGAAGGCTGCATAGGGTTCAACGTACTAGGGGTGTTCAACTTGCTCGAAATGAATTTTGGGTGAACATGTGTGAACACCACGAATCATGGGTGAACACCACGAAATCTACTAGGATGAATTTTGGTTAAACTATGGGTGTTCAATCTGTGTAGCTTTTCTTTTTTTCTTTTTTGTTTTCTTTGTTTATTGACTATTTTTTTTTTCAGTAACACATAAATGACGGGAGAAGGATGTATTCCATCGATTTTGCCAATACCGCCATCAAGTCAATCTGATTCAACAGCAACATCTAGTAAAAAAGAAAGCAAATGGCCCCACGGTAAGCCTTTTGGGGTGATTATGAGAGGTTTCAAACACAAGATGGTGCCATGATGGCTAGATGTAAGATTTGCAGAGCGGAATTCCAGATCATCGCGTCTTGGGGTAGAGCAAGAAGAATCGTAGAACGGAGTACCTTGTCCAATGGAGGGGCAAGGAGGCGGCGGAGGCTACTTGGGAGAAGGCAAACACGTTGTGGCAATTCGAGGATGAAGTGCAAGCGTACCTCAGCAAGGCGTCGACGAAGGCGTCGACTTCCTCTGGTGGAGGAGGTTTGTAAGCACCCATAGACGGGTGCTAGGCAAGGCACGCCCAGGACGGTTCCTTGGGCATGGCTTGTGAGGGATGCACGAGCATACTGGTCATCGGTGACAAAAGGAAGCTAGATCGTCGCTTACTTGGGTCATACGCATGCTGGGGCAGGTCTGACATGACCAGGAGGATGCGACAGGCGACTCTAGAACTTCCTCTGACGCTGCGGTAGGCTACTCTGGAGCTTCCTCTGACGCTGCGGAAGGCGACCCTGGAGCTTCCTCTGACGCCGCGACCCTGGAGCTTCCTCTGACGGATCACATGGGAGCAGACGACCCTTGGGCTGCCTTGAGTGGGCGACCCTTGATATACTCTTGCTGGTTGCATGATGTACATGTGTAGACAACATGCATGCCCCATGACCTCTATAAATAAGATACGTAAGAGGCGTGGGCAAGACACATTTTAAATATTGAATTTTGGAAATACAATCTGTGCCTTAGCCATATCCTTGTGTTCCTTGTGTTCTTGGTGAGCGAGTCCTTGTCCTTGCGAGCGTCCTTGAGTGCGAGCGTGAGTGATACATGAGAGTACGTGAGCAAACACTTGAGCGAGTGTGGGCGGGCTAAGGGGAATCCAAACGAGGTAGCTGGTCGTGCTTTCGGGGAAGTTACGACGCCGCCAGGTTTGAAAAATTTCTGGGTGTGTTTCTTCCATGTGACAGTAGGGCGGGCGGGTCTTTAAAACCCGTCGATGCTTATATCATTTACATGAAGGCGAGTTTTGAAAATTCGCCCTTATGTTGAGACGTGTTTTGAAAACCCGCCGCTTTTACTAGATGAATAAGGGACGGGTCCCTTAAATAAATAAACATGGGGTGGGTTTATTGTGGGTGACGGGTACTCAAAACCCGTCTTCATGTGTTTTGAAAACCCGTCTTATCAAGTTTACCTTTATGGCGGATTTTGAAAATCTGTGTCATCTTTATTATCTAGGGAGCGTATTTTCAAAACTCAGGTTCTCGAGTTATAAATAAATGAGTTGTGTAATGCATTGAAAGTTCTAAATCAAAATAAGTGAATACAAGTTACGATTACGAAACCAAACACAAGAATTTTCACCTCTAGGTAAGGTTTGTTCTTATGAGAGACTTAAAAATTGAAAGTATATACATATATATATTCGTGCATTGCCCTAACCTTAACTTCCTCCTCAGGCATTCACCAGAAGAATTTTACGGATGAGCCGATGAGACTTGGCCCTTCTGAGCAACCACGTTCTCCTCCCTGGAACTGCTTCCGTCCAAAGGATCCACCTTCAAAACTGGCTCTAAGTTGGGTAATATCGGTGGCCTTATCCTCGGCGTGACTGTCATTTTCAACCCTTCCGTCGTGTGTATGGTGGCCCCTGTCGTCATCTTAACCTGCATATATATGGAGGTTAACACTTGAAGAGGTTGCTCTGTGCATTCTTGAACCTCACTGAAACAGAAAAAAGATTTGTTCTTCATGTGATGCTCACCTCTGGTGCTCCTAGAGCCATCTCAAAGTTGAAACGACGAATGAGCATGGCGACCGCGACTACTGTCTATAATACAAATTAAACAAGAAAAATCTATGGCAGTCTTTTTTCCATAACAAGGAAACATTACAGCAAAGGAACAAAGTCAAAGAGCACATAGGCCATCGATCTCTGCAATTTCACGGGGTCAAATAAATTGTTTACCTCAAAGGTGGCAAACATGTCCCCAATGCACTTTCTGGGTCCTCCACCAAACGGCAAGTAACTGGAGTATGGAGTGGCAGATAGTGTTATCCAAAAATGTCACAAATAACATTCTGGTCAGTCTTAACATTTTGCTGAAGCGATTGCATTTTGAAGAGGAAACAATGCTGTTATTCCACTAAGAATGAGCAGTACATCACATCGAGCAACAGCCAGCATATTTTATCACATACCAGAAGTTCTGATTGGTCTCATTTGGATTTGGTCCATCAAGAGGCCACCTCTCAGGATTAAACTTCTCGGCATCATTCCATAGATGTGGGCTTCGATGTAGGTTCCAAACAGAAATGAAGATGTCTTCACCCCTAACCACCATAATATAGATACCAATTAGACAATGTATTGAACATCAATTAATATATAACGTCGGAAACCAGCAGCAAAAGCACTAGCACGATAGAAGCCTTGGGTATCCTTCAAAATAAGAAATATGCGTTACATATACCTTTTAATCGGGTACTTGCCAAGAGTATCATTTTCAAGTGACCTTCGAATCAGAACAGGCGGTTGAGGGTATAATCTCAGTGACTGAAGAATCAAAACCAATTGTAACAAGAGGCATGATTATTAATATGTTTGAAGAATACAAAAAATGTCCTCACTTCATTGATGACTCGAGTTGTATATTTGAGCCTTTTCATGTCTTCAATGGTCGGGAAGCGATCTCCTAAGACTGAATCAACCTGAACATGTCATGAACCAATACAAGTTCAATCATGTGACTGACTGAATTCGTGCTTATATCCTGAACACTCTAAAGAGTGACCGTATGTAGAGCTATGAAATAGTCAATTTTCAAAATCATGCAATAAAAAGTTGAGACGAGGCTTGGGGAAACTAAGACTTTGTCTGCAACTGCACCGGCTAGAATTACCTCCTGCTGAAGTTTCGACACAGCAGCCGGTTCCTGTGTAAGTAAGGTTAAATGTCAAGACACTGGTATGCCATTTGTTCTCTCCAAAACCATCTCCTTTATTTGATTAATCTCTTGATAAAAACGGCCACAGATACCTTGGAGAGAAGATAAAAGGTCCATGTTAATACTGCTGCCGATGTTTCATGTCCAGCTATAAGCAGCGTCATCAGGTCGTCTCTAAGTTGTTTGCTTGAAACCTACACAAAAAGTGAATTTGTCGAACCATGGAGGTGAACAATAAGGAAAGCAGACAAGAACTTTATAAAATAGAAAAAAGAATAGATCATGCTATACGTCATCTCCTGATGCCAACAGGAAGCGTAGAATACTGGGATCCTCTTCGTTCATGTATTCCTCATTAAACTGCAAGTCTTCCTCGTCTACCATTCTCTGCAATACAGAAGAAATAGAAAAGATCACCTCTCATGCTATCCAAACACACAAGCTAGTCAAGAAGTAAACTCTAGGAATTTTCAATCACAGCCCACATAAAATCCAATTCAATCAAGAAAAGGTAGCAAATTAGCTAAACTAGAAAAAATCAGAAGCATTACCTTGCATATAGCGATCAGATTGTTGAGTACGTCATTGACCAATTTTAGAGCTTCATTGACTTTCTTCTGCTTTGGAGATATATCCTTCCATATGGGGATCTCCCAGAAAGGGATAGGTGCAACACTTCTATCTTCGGCTTCTCGCAGGACAGTATAGACAGCCTGTCGTTAGGACAGTGGCTTCATTTAGAACCTGGTTATGTCACCATCACATTATCACCATGGAAAGGACACAATGTTCGTAGCTTGTTTACCTCGACTATTCCGGTGTCGTTTGTCAACGAATCAAAGTCGTAATTGAAAACAGCTTTCCCAATGACGTCAAGGGTCAAATGGGAGAAAAGCGACTCCATCTCGACATCTTCGCCATCAGAAGCGGCAGCATCAAGTTTCTGACAAAGTCTATCCGTGGCTTGTCCAAACAAGTTGATCATCGCTGCTACATACTACAAGTGAAATCAAACATCTTCACAGGAAGGAAAAATGTTGCATCTGAGAAACATACGGAAGAACGAGAAAAATACTCAACTCCTTAAAACATTGGCATTTTCTTTGACATTATTCTTGTACTTGAGAGGAAATTGGAGTACCTTTTGATGCAAAGCAGGCACTATAGCCCGTCTACGAACACGCCAAATTTCACCGTCAGCCGGTATAAGCCCCTTTCCCATTACAAAATCTAAAATCTCTGCCAGAATACCCTGATCATACAAGGGTTAAGAACTGAAGGTCCAGAGATGATGCCAGAAAAGAGATCACCCCACAAAAATTCATACCTTGGAATAAGATTTGGAGTTGTCCTTTAGTATATGCTTTGCAGTAGCAGGGTCAGAGACAATCAAGAAAGACTGCAGAAATTGCAACGAAATCACAATCTAACTTCGCCAGCTCAAATCAAGTGCAGAAGAAATGTCGGCTTAGACATCGTGCCTTGGGACCAAATTTCAGCCTGAAAATTCCACCATATGTGAGATACAGTTCATAGAGGGGTATGAAGAATGCCTCGCTTTGAACAGCACGTATCGAACCCTTGGCCTCAGGAATCTTTGGATAGCCATCGTCCACCCACTTGAAGAGAATATCTAAAACCTCAGCTGGGATGCCAAAGTTTGACAATCCATTTCTCAACTGAGATGGAAAACTTCAACCAGAAATGAAGACGGTGTAAGAACACCACAAATTTAAATAAGCATGCGCATAATCACCGGGAAAACCCAGAATCTAGCGAGATCCAAAACCACCGGGAAGAAAGTGTATCCAAAATCAGCAAACCACCAGGGAAAATCTAAAAGCAAGCTATCCGTACCTCGGTCGATCTACCGTGAAGGCCCCAGATGCAATCTGAGCCGACAACTCAGCACGCCGCTTCTCCTCGATCAACTGCTGGACTTCCTTCACTCCATCGTCCATGGGTTCCGGCCCCCTCCCATTCGACGACGACGAGCAACAAACGGGCGAAACTACCCGACCACCATTTCCTATCAGACATCGAAGACACCACCAAAACGAAAACTTCACATCACAACATCACTCGCAACTCAAAACAACGGTGACCCACGTTCCCACCAACCACGCCAGGGCATCAAGACCGGGTCTTTGCCCGCCGGACTGCTCGGGCGAAACGGGAGCTGAACTCCCTTCTTCGGCGTCAATCCCTGGGAGGACATGACGGGCGAGAGCCAAAGGATATGGACATTGGCGGCCATAACCTAAGTGTGGGGTTCTGGAGAGATTGGCCGCGATGGCACTTCCTGGGTCGTTAACTAATGATGATAACTTTACACGAGAAAAAGGCTGCCTGGCGTTTTTTTCTTATAACCGCTAAACGACATCCTACATGGACACCGGAAGTCGCCAGATTTCCGACAACCGACAGAAGCGGCGTTGTCTCCCCTCGGCGACAATCTATCTTCCGTCATCCTATGTTTCCGATGTCGCTACCACCTAAATCATGATTATGCCACCCGAACCCAATTAATGCCTCCCCCCAATAGAAACAAAAAAAAAATCCATTCTTGGTCGTTTCTTCGGCTGCCCTGCTAGTCAACGGGCACAAGAATCTCGGTAAAAGGGGATATCATTTTCCCATATCAGTTGAAAACCCAATTGTCGCAATACTCGAATAGTTCGAACATGTAATATCCAGGTGTATCATTATTACAATCCCGATTATATCTTTGAAGACATCGGAGCTAATTCTTTTGGATGACTAGCTATGGAGAAATGGATAGGAGTAGCTGTTGGTTGATCATAGTTCTGCCGTTCTGCATCATTGTTTCCAGATCCGTTCTCACCTTCCTGCAACCGTGATGAAAACAGAACGTGAGTTCGCGAGGTTTGCTAATAGTTGCAAGTATTAAGGTTTAGGAACTGACCAGAGCCTCGCTGTCTAGCAAGAAAAAGCCTCAGGTGGGGATCCACAGGCAGCCCCAGTGCTTCGTAGATAGGGTCATAGATCGAGTTTGGTACTGGAATCCTAGTTGGGATTGGCACGAAGAAATCAGTAGACGGACAATATGAATTGGTTTGAAAAATGGATCTATAGAAATGTAAGGTGGAGACATCACCTGTTGCGATCTGGAGCGGCTTGGGCGGGAGAAACAGGCCTGGAGGCAATCTGGGGAGAGCGCCTGGTGGCAACCTGGGGAGAGAGCCTGGTGTGGACGAGATCGCCATAGCCTCCGTTCATCTGAATAGGGTTCAGCCATATTATAAGTTTTGCATGTTTTATGCGGGTATGTGTTGGAAGAGAGAACTTTGGCTAAAGAATCAACCAGTGAATGTCCAAATGAATCTCCTCCCTCGGCGAGGCGGTTGGTTTCGAGATTGGGCCCACGCACTCCCAGCTGCTTGGGTCATCGAAATCTCTGTTGGTGTACTTTTATTTGGATTGATAGCAAAAGGGGTTGAAAAGGGGACATACCATGCCAGTGAAAGTGGCTGGAGCCAGTGCTGGATCAAAAGTAGGCGAAGCAGATGACAGAATGTCGTAGTTTCCAAGTCCCTGTGAAGCCAGCATGACAAGCGACTTTGATTATATGTTAAAAAATACGAGTAGTATAGCTTCCACGGAGATGCATGCACGCAGCATACTTGCTGGGATGTATTGCAAGAATGCTGCACAAAAGCAGGTGCCCCAGTTGCATATGGACTATTGTTGGTAACGACACCATCATGCAGGACGTATCCATGACCCTGAAAGTCCTGCAGTCTAAACCGTCATATGTTTCCGATTAGCTACTGGAGCAACCTTCTATCCCGTTTTGAGTGCGATTGTAGAGCTAGTTCAGTAAACAAAGATAAACCTCAAAAGCGTTGAAGGTTCATGCACCGCGAGCTGCTGGTGGAGGTGGAGCCATTCCGCCCACTGCGCCCTCCCGGCAAATCCATTGCCCATCTGAGTTTGCATGTTAAGGTTCTGCCAAAGACAATGCCGATAAATTAACAGGACAAACAAAGCACCAACAAATTCAGGTCATAAGATTAGCCTCTTAACTGGCAGTTGGGAGTAATCCACCCGAAGTTCTGCGGGCGAATGCGACATCGGAAAATTGGAGTTGGTGTTGGGAATCGCATATGTGGACATGGGTACCTGAACATTTGCATAATCATGTGTCGATTGATCCTCAAGCAAGTTCCTCTCAGGCCGCAGGGGTACCTCACTTCCCAAGTTCAATTGCGAAGGCCTGGAAAGTTTCAGTACATTAATTAAGCAGCAAGCATGTCCTCCAATCGCTAACATCACAGAATGAAAAATAAGCCTACATGATCATCTTCTCAGAGTTGTAGGCACCGTTTGGCGCAACATGAAGTTGGTCCTCACATTGAATGGCTGGCAACTCAATCTGTTTCCATCGTTTTACATGAACAATCTCATTAGTCATTACCACGTTACGGCATGGATATAAAATATCGTCATGGGAGTATTTTTATGTCATCTGTATTCTTACAGTAACAGTTTCAGCAGGAGCCAGTGCCTGAGACGACTTGATCAATTCAGCAGAATATGGCTGCCCCTTCTGCATTTCAGGAGCTACCTGCAGGGACATTACAGGCACAGGCTGACTCTTCCCTTGCGATCTGCACAAGTGTTGCTTCAATCACTCTAATATGGCTACAACCTAAAATGGGACGATAAAAGATGGGTGATCATCGCTCTTACGTACCTCTGAGGGACAAATGACCTGGAAAACAGACTGACCTCCTCTTCTCCTTTATGACCGTCATCATCGCCAGAACTCCTAGCTTTTCGTGGCTGGTTATGCACATCTGATGCCGAAGATGCTGAGGGCTGCTCCTCCTCCGCTTCATCTTTCTCCTATTTCCATTTCATGAAGGAGATCACATGCATGCCAGAATCGAGACCAATGCAATTGCCTTTGATAATGACAGACAGTCGAGAAGCATTACTGTTCTTAATTTCTTCGCGACGGGGGAATCACTACTCCCTGAGTTATCGCTACCCTCCATTCTCATTCTCCTTCTTTGGTTTGGTTGTGATCCCAGAACAGTCCCTGGCAGATTAAATAGAGATTTCCTTTCACTCATGGGGTCCAAGCAAGATCTCCACGGGAAGTCGGTACACTGATGGTTATACACAGCAAAACATTGTTCACATGCTCATTAATACTAACAGATCGCGTTCTATGACGCGATCTCATTTGAAGGCTTATTAATGAGATCTGTGCATCATCAAGGTTTGCAGATTTCCTTTCATCACGAGGCAAAGCCGGCTATTCCTCACCCTCATAACTACCATTAATGGTTGCAGATTTCCTTTCATCAAGACACCAAGCCGGTTACTCCGTGCCCTTGTAAACGCCCATGTATCGCAAGCTCAGGACCATGCGTTACGTCGAGCGCAGGGTCGTTCTCCTTACGCTCGAACAAAAAGAGCCATGAGCATGCCAGTGTTTTGCGATAGAAGTAGTTCGCAAACGGAGCACGAAACGACGCTGTAAAATCCCTGGAAGCAAAACAGGAAAAAAGGCAGTGAAGTAAAAGAGGCTTACCTACTACCTCTCTCAGTTGATCAAACTCTCAAGAGGAATGGCGAAGAAGACAAAGGCTCGTCTGCCCTTAACACAACATTTTTTTGCAAATTATTATTAGGACAGTAATCATCAAAACGGAACGAAAACCCGGGTATTACTTTTATTTTTCATATCTAGAATTTTCTTTCTGATTTTTTTTAAATTGAAAAGAATTGCTCCCCAAATCCATCAATTTCTTTTTTCTGGCGATTGTATTATTTAGAATGAAGTTGTCTTTTGGTGGATATAAATTAATTATTTGTTTTTACCATGGTTAAAAATAACCGTAATAAAATTGGATTTATTTTTCGTTTTTATGGGATATCCATTACATATTTAATATCACTATACTAATTAATTCCACGGAGGCAAATCATAATAATCTGGCTAGCGAAGGGGATGAAATTGAGAAAAATATAAATATGAGTACTTATTATTATTATTATAATATTGGATGATGTCCAAAGACAGTGCCGAATTTGGTTAGGAATTTAATCACGTCAATATATTAATAATTTGCCCACTCAGTCATGTAATCCAAATTCAATATGGCTGTGGATTTCTCTCCCTGGGAAAAATTAATTGGGCCATTACAAACGGAAGGATTCGGCCCATTGAAAAGCATGCGACTTGACCCAATATTAGCCCATTTAGTGCGGCCCAATTAGGATATTAGCCCATTTCCATGCCTTGCTGTATACCAAGGGAACAGAATGTGGTTACAATCTCGCGGCACAAACGAGGAATTGGCTGCGATTTCCATATCCGCATGCGCTTACTCGAATTCAATCTCGAGTGCAGTATGATGAGATGGAGTGGAAGAGAGAAACTGGAAGATTCAAGCTATGAATCTTTTATTTGGCAGAAAAATGGAAGACAAACAAATTCAAACATCACAAGGTGCGTTCGAGCCGTGGCAGTGACAACTGGACAGACCGTAACATGAAGGCGGAAAGCCTTCCGGGAACTGCAGCTGAGGATGAAACGGTTTCTTTGCATCGAGAGGAAAAAAAAAACGAAAGGGGGTTGTGATGCGATGTGGATGGATTCAGCGATCCGAGTAGTTCAGTTCTTGGAGTTCATCCCGCGTTCGACTCTCTCTGCATTTTCCTTTAGAGACTCTTTGGTGTCTTCTGCCGCCCCGACCACGGTCTCCTTGGCCGCACCCCACAGGTCCTGAGCAGTCTGCTTCGCCCTCTCGGTCAGCTCCTCTGCTTTCTCTGACATGGTCCTCCCCACCGTGTAGTTGGCTGATTGGTTTGCCTAATCCATCGTAGCAAATAAAACGGTGATGCCCAATGCGAATAAGACTGTTCCAAGAAGTGCCGAAAGTCAGACCAGTTTGCAGTCACTCACGCTGTTGCTGTTGAAACCGGAACTGTCGGATGCGTTCTCGCCAGGATTCGGAGATCCCATCATCCCATCAGATGAGACGACCCCAGGGTTGTTGGTCGAGTGAGTCTGAGATAGTACCAAAAACGAACACACGAGTGAGATCCAAGTTTCCATCCATTCCTTGATCACAAAAACTGAAAAGACCCTGCCGGTCGATTACCTCTATGGTCCTGGAGCCGACAATTGAGAAGACTCCAGGAACCAAAGCTCTTCCATTGGAGTAGCGAGCCAACGCCGGAGACGATCTCTTGAAGAGGCTTAAGCTTGCCATTTTTTAATGCTTTTCCTTAGAACGATCTGACAAATTTTCTCCTGTGTCTGAAGAGGGACTGTAATGAGCACAGCACGTATAAGTAGAGGATGGCACGAGGCGTTCGCGGCCGAACGAATGTGCCACGCCTCGTGCCGATTAGTGGCCAGGGAACGATTCTAAATGGTGGTTGGTTATGGCAAGAAACCAAATATTTCTCCCTAAGAAGCAGCTGTCATAACATGCGAAGATGTCGGAAACAAGTTGGAATTGGTCTGCAAGACAACATGGAACACAGATAAGTTATGAAAATCACCCACCCATATTATTACATAAACATGCAAAACTCCAATGTCTGTCTGGAACAAAACTCTAGGTTCCAGAAACAAAAGGGCTCTCTCATCTTTGCTACTGCTACTACTCGACTCCAACTACTGACAACAGGAACCGGAGCTTCTCCCCGACTTCCTCGAGGTCCGACGTGTCCTTGAACGAGGCAGGTGGCTCCACCCCCGTGAAGAGGTAGAGTGCTTTCAGCTCCTCCATGAACGTCGCCTGGCGTGCGGCCTTGTATCCCACAATCCGTCGCACCGCATATATCCTCTGCCACATGGCGTCCTCTTCTCGGGCAAAATTCATCTCAGCGTTTGGCGCAGTCACCTCTGCATCATGCATAATCCAACTATTAGGCTATGTAGAACACGAATAAAGATATCTCAAGATCGGCAATCAGAGTAAAAATCGAAGAGGACCATCTTTTGTTTGACTGGGATGATCTTCCTTGGCTTCCTGTTTGGATGAAACAGATTTGGCAACACCACTTTTGATCTCTGCTGTCTCATCGCTCGCTTTCATGAGTTTCCTTTCCTCGACTTTCTCCTTTTTTCTGCCCTTCCGTTTGCTTTTCTTCCCGTTACCTTTCGCTTCGACGGGCATCTCCGTCTTATCCATTACTCCATGCTCCAACTTCTCATCGTTCAATGACATGGATTCCGCAGGGGTACCTTCTGCTCCTACTCCTGTGACCAAAACCTTCATTTCTTCCACATCTACTCCCTCAAGATTATCGCCTTTACCAACATTGTTTTCCATTAAGATGACATCTTCGACTTCAATGGATGCCTCCACTATCTCAGAATTACGATGATCATGCTCGGGCGCATCAGCTGTGAGCACAACCATCTCGATTCTCGCAGCCACAGGCAGCTCAGTCGTTGGAGAGTACTTATATGTATCTCGGTAACCCACGATGACCTCTCCTCCAGGCTCCTCATTCGTTCGGTCCGTCTCCGTCCACACACTAAGATCTTCCTTTCCACGTTCCTCCTCCGCAGGGAAACCTCCACCGAACCCATAATCCTCTTTCACCTCGTTGCCAGATTCCAATGAAAAAGGAGGGGAAGTTCCAGGGAGCAACTTATCCAGGAGCTTCTCGGAGCAGGTATAACTCGCCAGTATTATCCCGTAAGGAACAGAAACAGCTATGCCAAGCGCAGAAATCACAACGAGGGGAGGTACAACGACCGGGGCAGAGGATATTATCATCCCCATGACCAACATCTTCTTACCAATCACTAACCCCTTGTGAAACATCCAACACACCATGTTTCTGCCCTTAGTTTCTTCGATCCCGTCCTCATCCATTTCCCAGGGCATATCCGGTTCCTCCATCCTGAGGAAACAAGAACAGAACACAAACAATTGTAACACCAAGATCGGATAAACTTGCCTCAATATCTTAGATTACCTGTTCAGTTATAAATTCGTGGAGAGGTCATGGAATGAGCAGCACCGATAGGGAAAGACATGGACCGTCAACCCAGCAGCAGAAACATGTCCTGATAAGGTAGGCGGGCGGCGGCAGTTTTTAAAACCCTTATGAGTAGGAGATGCAGCTGAAGCAGAAGACTCGGGCAGAGGAAGACAAAGTGGATAACGGGGGGTGCTGCAAGAACTGGGTGCACATGAGGACAAGACACGGGAACTACACGCGTTGGGACGCGGGGAGGGGAGGACTGACACCTCCTGCATGCCCCATGCACTGCCGATAAACCTCCCTGCTGCTGCAGGTAGTCTTCTCCACGGGCCCATCGGGCTTTATTTCAGGCCCATCTGTTGCTGAGAGAATGCATCCATGATGTCTGTCCTATGTAAAGTAAACTTCTCCAGGTAAAATCCCAGCATTGTTTATGCATAACGAATGCAGCAACCACCGAGTTAATACCCAGTTAGTCCTCTGTTATTACTTACATTTATGATGTTAGACCCCATAGCGGGAGTTCGAGTACCCAAATTTTGCAACAAATATTTTTCTTTTAAGATTTTTTAAACAAAATCTAATCACCGACCATCTCCTAATCACATTTAAATCTCTCGAGATTTGTGTATCATAAATTACTCACCTTATCAAGATTCAACCCATCAATCACTCCTCCGAAAAAATATCTCATTCCCCACTAAAATAATATATCTTACCTTCTTTGTCCCATCAGAGGATGAACCTAGACACTATTCCGCTAACCCTACTGACATTCCTATCACCTTTCATACGATCAAAAGACACAATTTCCAATAAAACTATCCACTCACGAAAAAAAAGAAATTAGAGATTCTCCGAAGGATCTGAGCCGAAGCCTCCCCTTCTTTTTCAGACAATGATCAGATAATCACACACATAAAAAAAAAATCGGAGATTCCCCATCGGATCTCCGAAATCCTAAGAGCCAAAGCATCTCAATCCCTATTAAACATAATCTCCAATGAGAGAATCAGGTCTCTACTCCCAGACGTTCATCCTCTCCTCTGGAGAACCGGAGGCTCCACCCCTTCGGGAATCGGAAGCCAACTCTTCATACCTCTACATACAACCGGAGGCCAACTCCTCCTCCCTCTACATACAACCGGAGGCCAACTCCTTCCGACGTACACACAGAAACCAGAGCCAAGGACTTCCCTCTCCAGTGCTGACGAGCCAAAGCCACCCGACCAGCCGACACCCTTCTCTCCGACGACACCGCCTCCAGCCCCAGCCACAACACAAGCATGGTGCTCCAAGGTAGCCTTCTAACGGACTCCCCGACGTCCTTCTTCTTCCTCGGGCCACCCCGAGGCGAGGCCAACTCCTCGGTGAGTTCTTTTTCTCTTTCCCGAAGCCACTAGCCATCTCTCATATCTTAAACATGGTTAACGTCGTTCCCTTTCTTCTTTGGCCTACCATACAAACCATAGGGTGAGGAACGAGCCTTTGGACAAGGTCATGACTGCCGAACTTACAAAAAAGGGACAGCCGGCGCGCCACCTTCTTCTGGTATTGGATCACGGTGAACAAAGGTTGTAATCATATAAACTCTTTCCTAAACACATTTTCGTACATCTCTTAGATCAAAGCTTTCACAGTAGCTTTGTGGGTCGATTTTGCATTCATTTGTGGTACGGAAGTGTCGGCACATCTCCCGGCCTTCTATTTCAATTGTTTTCTGCAGCAACGCCTCCAAAGGATGGTTTTTTTTTTGAAGAGGTTACGGACATTTTTGAACCACGAACCCAAAAGGTCAAATAATTAATAATGAGTAATGATCTTGGAAATATTTTTGTTTTAATTTTTGGTTGATTGAGGAACGGGTTATTCCCCCCCGAAACGGCCGCCACTTTCGCTGGCTGCAGCCGGACAGCCTGTTGCATTGTCGTTTCTGGGGAAGTTTCGAGAGATCTAACCGTTGGATCTTGCTCAAATTTTTCAAAGATATACTAGACTTCAAAACGATTTTATGAATATATATATCAACCGTTAAAGTTTCTAGTATAATACGAAACAATCTCGCTAACACACTGTATACTCAATAAAGTCTGCTGAATGTTGTAATCATTTTCTTTATATAATAACGGCAAATTTCACCCTTGGATCATTGCCAAATTTTGTAAATGTGTTCTTCGTTTCATCACGGTAATTTTAAGATATTATTCATATTTTTACTTTTTGAGGATGTAAAGTTTTCCATTTTTCATCCCCGAGCTTTACCCGGCCAAAGTCAGACCGAGTCTACAAAATGGTGTGATGTATATCTTACGATACAACCGTTGGATCAATGTAAAATTTTACACACATATGCTTCATAGCTTACTTTTCTGTGAAGTTCTTTTGCACTCCAATCGGACATTCGAGGACCAAGATATGATAGGAACAACCCCGTCTGTGCAAACTGTTCCGCTTTTTCGGATAGCCACATTTGTTCCTTGATCCTGAGATATTGCACCGTTAGATTTTTATAAAAATTTACATGCATACTCGTTATTAAGTTTCAGATCTTTTTGTTTAAATTTTGATTAAATCGGATAATCCTAGCCAAAGTTATAATCTATTTTCTGAACTATGCGCAATCTGTGTTCGTTGTGATTCACGATTACGTAACTCTTTGTAACATGATTACATGTGAAGTCTTGCGCTCTACTATCTCGCATAACTTACACTTTGTCTTTTTTGTCTATGCATGTACAATGGACGCGCAAATTTCGAAGGCCCAGCCGAAACTTCTCGAAGGGCTCGCGAAGGTGCGTGTATCAGACGTGTGAATCTTTCCGCGTGTAAAACTGCGATGTCAAGACCATCAAGCGGCTCCCACCACATGAGGTAAAAAGGGGAGGTGCGGGCCTCCCCCGAAAAGATATAAAATCCACTTGTAATGGACTGTGGGCCCAAGTGTATAGGCCCGCAGTCACCATCCTTCCCCGCCCCCTTTGATCTCAATAATTATTTGTGCTGGGCCACATGCCTTAGACTCATAGGCTTATCATCGCATACTGTTTGCCAAACACACATGAGTTCGGGCCCAAAAAGCCCGAATCGGGTCCAACGCCCGTAAAACATTGACATGAATCCGGAGTCATGCCCGGATCGGGTCCAACACCCGTTAAACAACAACAAATTTTTTGGAGCAAACGCCACCTCCTTTTTCGAATGTAAGAGTCAATAATTAAGGATCTTCGAACCACTGTTTTTTTCTGACTTAAAACAGATTTTATAAATAAAGTCGGTGGCGACTCCGTATAGTTTACCTAGGTTAAACAACAATAATTTTTTTTACGGAGCCATTTTGGATGAAGAACTGACGACGCGAGCCGCTCCCTATTTCTCCCGAAAGTTCCTTCTTCGGATCATGCTCCGCCTTTCGCCTTCGGCCTCTTAGGAAAATAAAGACGATCGGCGAGGGCCCGAGCAGGCCCAGTTAGGAACCCAGGGAGGGATCGCCCAATTCCCTTCTGCAACGTCCGACACTCGAGTCGTGACGTCGACCGGTTGGGCCTTGGGGAGCGGGCCCGGATCCTCAGGTCGTTCGAACCGCCACGCGCGTGCTAGGCCGGAAGGCGCGCGTACACATGAGAACAGGAATCGAAATATTGGATGTCTATCATGAAATAGTTCAAAAATAATGAGGATGATTCCTCGGATCCCCTGCTTGCCAATGTGATTCATCGGATAAATGAACTTCTGGGGCGGTCTGATGAATCAAGAGCTTATTTTCCGATCACCAATGAACTCCTAAATGAATCGAATCCAAAAACAAAGTGAAGGACACTAAGTTGGCAGCATCCTATAGGTCGATGCCCCGCTGCGAACGACGCAACGGATCAGGACCCTTGAACAGTAGTCCAACGATCCCAACTTCTTCCGCAGCTACTACGTTCTTCAAACTGGAAAATTCATCAAACAATTACATGTGATTGTCAGAACTTTCAGGAGCAACAGCCAAACTTCTCCGTACAATTCTTGTGCCTTCTTTTGAGCACTGGATAACATGATAATCGAGTAATTCCTGTAGAAGCCACCTTTTTAATATCCAGATAAGTGAAGAAATGGAAGGAAAAAAGATAGAGACAAACTGGTCATCAATGAATATACAATACAGCTAGCTGGATCAACTTTGAGAACCTCAAAGCGTGACATAATTTAAAGAACTTTATATCATGATAAAGATGTCAGTATGACATAATTAAAATATAGCATAATAATGAATGGGTTGCATTTCGCAATCCCAATTCTGTGTTTGAGCTCACGAAAAGTCGTCGTAGCAACTTGGTCCATCTAGCCGAAAGAGACAGATTGAAGCCAATATATTCCAGAGCTAGAGCTACTAGATCTGGAGGGCTTCTAATTGAAGTATTCTCATCACAGGATTCGTCCCAATCGAAAGTTCCCTCGAAAAAGCGTAATAGTTGAAAATGAAAACATCCTTAAAAAGAGAGAGGTTAACATGAAATCACAATGATGATGTTAGAGATCAAGGCTTTTAGGAGTGGTTATAGGAAAGGATATTAATAAGCCGATCCGGTTCGCGAACTATTCAACATGACTCTTTTTTATGTCCGGACTCGACAAAAATCAAAATTCGGCGAGGTCGGATCTTTAACTTTTAGTTGAATAATTCGGCCCCGATATGGTAAATTCTATAATTAATTAATAAAGAAATAAAAGAAAGAAATATTAAAAAAATTAAAAACAAAGTATTTGAAGTATTTCCCCACGAGGTTCGTGTTCGGATCGAATCTCATACTCGTCGTAAAATTTTTGTGGACAAATTGAGTTCTTGCTCGATTTAACGGAGCCAGGCGAGGAGTTTTTCCGTTTCTAAAAATAAGACGAAAATTTAGTAAAGACAAGCATGTATTATATAGTTCCTGTACATTAAACCTGCAATCCGCCTAACCCGACGTTAAGCCTCCTTAGCCATATAGAGTGTAGCACCATGTGAAACATGTCGTACGGCTTCGCCGGCCGGTTCAGCGTAAAGTGCCTCTTCACCGCCATCACCCCTTTCTGCAACCTCAGGTACTTCTCCCGCGGAATCGCCTGCAGTATGGTCTTGATATCCCGGATCCTCCCTACATGGATCCGAACAGAGAACTTGGCCCAGTCCAATACGTCCTCGAATGGAAGGGCATACCCATCCGATATGATCACCGGGATGCAACCCACGCCAATTGCCTCCACGATCCTGGGGCTCGCTACCTCGTACCCGCTCGGGCAGAGGCAGAACCTTGCCCTGCCCATGAGCTGCATGTATCCCTCGCCTCCGGGAGGGAGGTACTCGTGGACCTGGACATCGTCGTCCCGGTCCTTCCATTGGTTGAGCACTAGTTTACGTATGTACCCGTGGGCACCGCCAGCAAAGAACGCCAGGATGTTACGTTCGTCCAATGGCCGGCCTGTGTCCACAACATCGATGGTGCGTGGCGGGACCTTGAATTCGGGGAGCGGGACGTCTCTCCTGGGGTCGAACCCTTCGGTCTTGTTGGCATTGCAGAGGACTCGTATGAAGTTGCCGAACATGTTCGGGTCCGCCTCAGACACCAACGGAGCCTGAAAGCACCAAAAATATACAAGTCACATCGGAACCCGTCGATCACGTAAAAGGCCACGAGCTTGCCTGCAAGTTCACGTACCCAATCATGACACGAAACCATGAAATGGTCGGCGCCATTGCTCCCACGCCAATACGGGTGCTTATCCGCGACCACCTTGACATAGTCCGAGAAGGTATGTATGATCTTGGACTTGTTGGACATCATGTAGGGCTCGTAGATGTATTGAACGATGTTAGTTATGCTGACGGGGATGAAGAAGGCGTGGGCCTCGTCGGGGGTGGGGGCGGAGAACGGGCAGCCGGGGCTCTCGATCTCGCCGATGAACTGGCCCTCGATCCCGTAGATGTCCTTCATCGGCCCGTTATGCACCAAGGGTCTTTCTCCTTCTCTGTAGGTCCATATCTTGAATCTCTTTATCATCTCAATGTGGCTCCTAAATTCATATAATTCCAATGCACTATTCATTCAGTATCCTTGGATCACAAGCATTCCGACACATGATCAACATCATTATCATCATCCTCGTCGATAAAAAAGAAAGCACCAGAGAGACAAACAATTGGATGTAACGGAAGCAAAGAATCATGATGAGATCATCATCCCAACATATGATTCACATACAAAATCCCACGCATGACTCTTCCTGTCATCATTGTCCTAATATATTAATGACACTAAGTAAATGTAATGGGGAGAGAAAAGACGAATGTAACAAGAGAAGACCGACCGACTTAGCCCTAGTTGCAAGCATAGTACTATTCAATCTGTAATCCACAAGTCAAGCACTTTCACCATAGGAAGAAACCAGCGCGAGAAATCATTCATCATCATCATTGCCCCAGTTTCTGTTAGTGTGTGCACGTATGTGCCAAGACACTTTAATGTATTTGTGGATAAATAATTAATAAAGACGAGTATTTGTCCTAACAGTTTCTAGGTCCACACTTCTTCGGACGAGATGAAATGGACGTATACTGTGGGGTGGAGTAGAACTTAACTGGTGAAAAGCGTAGGGGTTACGATAAACCCGTCCCCGCGGCACGAAAACCTCGTCCCTGTCCGAGGTGTAGTTCCGGGTCCGAATCGCCTCCCGGATCATCGCCCTCGCTTCCGCCAAGTCCTCCTCTATCCTGTCCGAGCTGCTCTTCTGCCAGAAGTTGCCGACCGGAGAAAAACAAATATTAGCCACACGCATGATAAATATCCAGCAACGCTGAATTAACATCTTCTTACCACCTTAGTCAGCTCGTGTGGAGTAACCAAGCCGGCGACCATGTTCAGGTTGGAAGAAGGATTGTCAGGGCCATCGGGCAGGGACGAAGTTGATGGAGTTAGGGTTGCATGACGGTAGGGGACAAGTCGTCTCGCGAGGCCAGCATTGAACAGGCTGAAAGGACCCAGACAGAGACACAGGACCATGAACAGACAAAGAACGAGGGCGGGGAACCAAACAAAGGGACCGTCTTCAACCGAAGAAGACCCCGACATCAGGCCGCCAGCCGATCCTTTGTCCTTCCCGGGGGGTGTCCCTTCCTCGGAGTCTAGGACACAGTTCGATCGGTGATCTAAATACTCGGGCAGCGGTGGACGACTGCTCTATATATCGAGTGATTTTGGGACAATATGAGATGGGTGAGGAATGGTACGAGTAGTAAGGGGACCACGTGATCTGCTATTTTGTAACTCTTGTGTAGTGTTGGGATTTATTAAGGATGGGATAAAGGAAGTCGTGATCTTTCCTTACGCTTAAAGGGATGGGTTTAGGCGGCTATTTAGATCCGATTACTTGCCACCGCATACTTTTGGGCATTGATTCTTAACCGAAAGATTTTACTGATATATTTTATAGTAATTAAATATTTCATGCCTTCTTTTTAATCTGTTATTAAAAATTCTGTTGAAAACCTTGATAATTTTCTCTTATGTCGGCAGTTTCTTGACTGAATTAACATGGTTACTCTGGCATATATCTTTTTGATAAATAAAGAATCTTTTGTATCAAAACTCCCGCTTACGTAATATTCTTTTGCATATATATAGTGGCTAAGGTGATTGCCGTCACTGGCACAAAAGAAGATTTGGGCCCAAACTAGTGATATATGACCAGAAGCCATTCCATGCCCTCGAAGACTCCTTCAAAAGTAAAAGTGTGAAAAAAAAGTAGAAAAAGGATTCGGAAATGTGCATATTCTACATAATCAATCGAGTAGCCCCACTCCCATTACATTTTCCTATTGGTATTATTTGTCCACTCGCTCCCAAGTGGACGGTAAATGGCGTCCGATATTTTCCTTTTATCAACGGCCGAGTTTCACTTAATGTTGGTCACCCCATCTCTACTGGAGCTTTGTTCTGTTGGCCGATGTTCTCATTTACCATTATTGTCGGGAAAATATTTCTAAATTTGTGTTAGTAAATTTTAAAATTCCAAACTTACAATCCCGAGCTTGAACTTTAAGAATTCGATTTCGACATATAAGAAAATCGAACTCTAAGAATTCGATTTCGACATATAAGAAAATCGAACTCTAAGAATTCGAGTTCCAATTATTTCAATCGAAGTCGAACTAATGAATATGTGATCATTTTACATAAAAGTCGAACTCATAAAATTCAAATTCCTTCATGTTAGACACAAATAGGACTATATGAATTCGACTTTCTTTAATCTTAAAAGAGGGGACAGACCGGGGGAAACGGGTGCGGGGGAGACAGTTCGACTTCTTTAGTGGAGGTGGCAGATGAGTTTGAACATGATTGTCCTGAAGTCCTGTGCCATGACTTGGGTCATGGATTCAATAGCCTACTAATTGCTGTCTCCTCGTCTCGGCACCCTTTTTTGGTTGAATCGAACATGACTCACATACAGTCTCACAAGCCGGTATCCTTTTTGGGTTACACCATAAATGATCGGACTCTGATACCATATTAGAATATCGGACCCGTCCATATGCCGAACCCAGCACACAAGTCCAGTGGAGTGTCTCTCTAAAACTAATTAACTGTAAAGGGAGTAGCTCGCTAAACTATATATACTAGGCTGGACTCATTTCTCTATCCGACGTGGGATTGGGTTTGTACCAGACAGAAAGCACAGGAAAAAATAACGCAATCCTCGTAAATCATGTCGAATTTTGACTCGACCCACTAGCAAATTTTACTTGGGGTAATTTTATTAGCTTATACATTAGAATCGTAACATGTGAGTAAGCTTGATTTGAATGGAGGGAGTTATGCTTGAGTGCTTGGTTTGGTCATGTCATGTCATATGATCATATCCACCCTTGTCATACGAGTCGGTACCACATCTTATATTTTGTACGCCCCTCCCGACAATTAAATGTTGTGACAAGAATGGTGGAGATATATTAGTAGCGATAGTTCGATACTAATCGGGGAGGTTTTCTGATTCCTAAGACAATGTTGTCTTGGAAAGATGTATCGAGGCTGCTCACCGGGACTGTCCCGCTGTACGTTGCGCTGATGCTTGGGTATGGCTCTGTGCGGTGGTGGCATGCGTTCACGGCCGAGCACTGTGACGGAATCAACCGCATTATCTGCTTCTTCATCATCCCTTTGTTCGGCTTCCAGTTCATAGCCGCCCACGCTGACCCCTTTGAGATGAACTACTCTGTTATCGAGGCGGATGCAATCTCGAAGATCCTTGCCGTGTTGGTCATCGCCGTCTGGGCAAAGTTCTGTGGAGTGACGGACCTGTCGGATGGTGCATAACAGGATTCAGCCTCTGCACCCTGACCAACCTACTGTTGGTTGGGGTCCCTGTTGAGAAATCGATTTACGGCCAGCTGGGGATCGATCTCGTGATTCAGCTCAGCGTGGTCCAGTTGACCCTGTGGTTCCCGATCCTCTTGTGCTTCCTTGAGCTTCGGAAGTCATTCCTTGCCAAGGAAAACTGACCCTGTGGTTCCCGATCCTCTTGTGCTTCCTTGAGCTTCGGAAGTCATTCCTTGCCAAGGAAAACTGCAGGAACAACATTTGCCATCATCCGACGTCGAGAAAGAAGGTTCTGTTGATTCTGCTGTGCAGAGCCAGTGGAGCTTGTTTAAGACCGTGGGGAGGAAACTTGCTCTGAATCCGAATATTTACGCCTGCGTATTCGGGGTCACTTGGGCCATCATTTCACGCAGGTCCCGGACGAGATCTCTGCTCGATGATCAGCTCGAGTTTCACATGATATTGACGATGCTGTTTTGATTAGGTGGAAACTGAAAATGCCAGAGATTGTGGACGACTCGATCCAGATTCTGTCCAGAGCCGGGATTGGGACCGCCATGTTCAATATAGGTACACTAGTTTGTCGCAGTCGTCGCTATTACAAGCGGAAGCTCATAAAAAGTGAAAAGAAGTTTGTGTTCTCTTCTCTCTCTGCAGGGATCTTCATGGCGATGCAGAGGAAGGTGATATCGTGTGGGATGAAGATTGCGATCCTCGGGCTGGTCCTTAGGTTCATAGTCGGTCCTGCACTGACTACCCTGGGTGCACTTGCGGTCGGCCTGCACGGGGAAGTGCTCCAAATCATGATAATTCAGGTAACAACTGACGATTCGCATGTACCCAGCTTCCTCTCCCCTCTGGAAAAGATAAGAATTTCCGGCAGACCCAATGATACAATCCCATGCTACGAACTGCAGGCGGCTCTTCCTCAGTCCATCACCACGTTCATCTTTGCCAAAGAGTACGGCCTCCATGCCGACGTCCTCAGCACAGTGTAAGAAACAGTCGTCTCCGATTTTCCATTCTGCACATTGTTCTGAACGGTCAATGTCACGTGCGAGCAGGGTCGTGTTCGGCACGCTGGTTTCGCTTCCGGTGACGGTGGCTTACTGTGCAGCACTCCTGGTCGTACAAGGCTGAGAAGGGAGGGCGCGGCATGCTCTAGCCATCTCCCCTAGAGCTATCGAAATGATCTCTTTCCGGGAGTCCTGTTATTTCCGGAATCCAAAACAAGAAAGACACGCTTCTTGTTCCCCTTTCAACCTAACCAACAACAACTACGAACTAAGATACGATACGATAAATTTTGCCAACTTCGGCTGTAATAATGACGGAACTCCAAAAAGGGGCGCTGTCTTTCGTTGTCAAAACCCAACCGTAGGACAATTTAGAAAAAGAGGGGGGTTTACTTATCCACCCGACACGGACACCGATACCTCGGCCATGGATGAAGATGAACTGCTCTCTGTTCGCCCTTCTCCTTCCCCCAACCCATTCCTAACAATACTTCCAAACATTAAAACTGAAAAGAAGAAACCAAAACCCCCCTACTTTTTTTCAAATTGGGTTCGTTTCTCGTTTGTTTGTTTTTGGTTGTTGGGTTTTCCTTCCCAGAAACTGGTGCGATGCCGTTGTTCCTGTCACACCCTTTCACCCGCCGGTTTCTTGGACCGTTTTTTGAGTTTCATGGAAGCCAAGGAAGCCAGTCCTGTCAGTGAAACCCCCCCTCTTCTTCCCGTTTCCCTTCTTCGTGGTTGTCCCCTATGCTAGTCCTGTCTTCACCGTTCTCCTCGCTGTAGTTCAGTTCCCTTTTGTTGGGTTCTCCAGGATTTTTTCATCCTCGGGCTGGACTTTTCTGGGTGCATGTCTCTTTCGTTTTGGGAGTTGTTTTGAGTTTAAAGTTTCGAGCTTTCAGGGAGAAATCGGGATAAAGGGGAGAAGCGCTTGTTCTTTCCGTGCTGGGTTTTGCTTTTTTGGTTTGGACTCGATTTTACCTTTGATGGCTCCTAAAAGGGGTGATGGTGTAAGGGAATTGGCTTTATTTGATTGTGTTTTTTCAAGCACTTTCTACCTGTTCAATTCATGCGCTTCGTGTTTCTAGCTTTTGCGTCTGCTGGTTGTAAAAGTTCCATGCTTTTAAGATGTTTTCCATGTTATGCTGTGTGTTGCCCTTTGTTTCCTTGTCAGGGTGTGGGATTTAATTACTATTACTTTTTTTTTGCCATAGTGCGAGACAAAACTGACTGGACAATCCTAATGGCTGGTCTTGGTTTTGAAAGAATTGCTGATCATTGGTGCAGCACTTAAGACCGGTTTGTGCCAATATGAACGCCTTCAATTTTTTAGTTGGCTATTTTAGTTCGAATAGATGTGTCGCGAGGGCCAAAATCCATCTTGGCCCGAAAATATAAGTTATATAGGTTAGAAACATATGGATATGATCCTTTCGAGGACATCCGTTGTTGGTTTTGTTCATTCTAGGATAGTATGGATGGGTCGCATTCACATTAAATCATGTGGACTATTTTGTTTTTTTGGCTTTGCCAGTGTTATGCGTCTTGATGCTTTGTTTGTGCACATCAAAAGAAAATAACCCGGCATTTTATCTACCGTCTAAGAATTCTGGTTTCGTGTCAAATGTTTTCTCTCCTCCAGTTATAAACCTATGTACTGGCAAATGCAACTTCTGATATTGCGTCGCATCTGCAGCTATATCCCCTCCAGGATCAAAGGAGCAGATCTTGGATGGGAAATTTTTTGGCTGCAGCTTCTTTGCTCTTTCTGGGGCTTTTCTTAGGCAGTGCATTTTTTGCGTCAGACTACAGAGAGGTACTTTTTCTAACCAACTACCAGTCTAAATTATGTTCTTCTTTTTAACAGTTTCACAATGCCTTTCTATTATATGCTGTTTGCTTTTCCACTTTTTTGCACTTTCTTGTTCTTGCGCTGGTTTTTATCAATGATATTATTGTTATGCGGAAGAAGATTGTAATGCATAAGGTTTTGGGATTGTTCAGACAAACACAGGAACATCTCATTTCTTTTCAAGCTCAAAAGATGATCCTTGTCAGGTTTGTTATCTTTTTGTTTCTTCATTAAATTGGCAGTTATTAAGTGCTCCAAGTTGTTGTCAAGTAACCCCTGATTTTTTATTTTGATTTTAGAGCAAATGCCGGCCATCTGGAAGTGAAGCATTACCAGAAGGAATAGTTGTCACAAATTCAAACCTGGAAATGAGGCCATTGTGGGGCTTTCCAGAGGTATAAAAACACCCACCAAGGAAAAAAAACATTAATAGAGCTACTAGTACAAACTGTTTGTTTTTTAATATGAATTTTTCTGATGTATAAGCTATCGGAATACTCATTTTGACCTGCTATGAATGATTGTACATTCTAGCATGAATAATAATAGCTTGTCTTATCCAAGAAAATCATTTATCTGATGAGCTAATTCCGTAGTGTTCTTGCAGAAAAATTATTCCAGGTCTTACTTGTTTGGAGTGGCTGTTGGAATAAAGCAAAAGGATCTCGTAGATGAAATGGTGACAATGGTAAACAAAAGAACTTCGCGTCTTGCTAGTTTCAGATTTTTTACCTCCTTTACACTTTCTCTTGTTGTATGGCCCCGATTAGTTTAATACTTAATATATCTTGCCCTGCAGTTTCTGAGAAGCAATTTTACTGTAATGCTATTTCACTATGATGGCATGGTTGATGATTGGAAGGACCTGGAGTGGAGTGAGCGTGTCATTCATGTATCTGCTTCTAGTCAAACAAAATGGTGAGTTGATTTAAAAGTCTGCCTGTCGTGTTTGTTATGAAGAGCACTGATCTTTGTTCGGCATTGCTGTGTGACCCTATCTCGCGTGAACAGGTGGTTTGCGAAACGCTTTCTTCATCCAGATATAGTTGCTGATTATGACTACATTTTCCTGTGGGATGAAGACCTTGGAGTTGAATATTTCCTCCCTGATCGGTGAGGTTACATGTTCTCCAGTAGAATATTTTCGTAGAAACTTCATTCTCTACGTCAACCGGGTCCTTCCATATGGTTCTATTTAAATGGGTTATCCTTTGTTGAAATTCTCTGTTTTTTTGTCTTCTTAGGATTGAGTACCTAGAGCTGTCAATTTTCGTGACCTGCTTGTTTCGCATCAGTGGGAGTTTCTTAAGGCTTTTTAACCATTGACTTAGTTCTTGGAATTTGATACATTTTCTTTCGTGCCGTAGACCTTGGGATAGATTGCATGTATTTCAGCCCTTGTCCTTGTTTGGTGAGTACGATCTTACACGGAGAGAACTTGTGTATTGCAGGTATATATCAATAATCAGGGAAGAAGGGCTTGAAATATCTCAGCCAGCACTGGATATTGGCAAATCAGAGGTGCATCATCTAATCACTGCACGTGTGAGGAGATCAACTGTTCACAGGTCATATATACCACTTGTGATTAATTTCATGAAGCTACTCAGTCTTTCAATTGTTTGGAACTTTCTGGAGACATGTTCTTTGACTTGGGATTGTGACTTATCTCTATGCCAGATGAATGCTTCCCGCCTTAATTACTGGACAATATCATGATAAAATGTCTCTGCTGCTATTCAGGAGAACTTACAAACTGGGTGGTGCAGGTAGAGGTTGTGACTCAAACAGTACAGGTCCTCCTTGTGCCGGGTATGTGCCGTCTTGCGTTGTCTAGGCATTCTTGTCCCAGCATATTCCTTGTTTTTCTTGTCTTACTTTCTTTCCGCAACATCTATTCTGAGAGTTTCCTGGAATATGGGATCCGACACTAGGCTCGTATTGTAGGTGGATAGAAATGATGGCTCCTGTTTTCTCGAGGGCTGCATGGCGCTGTGTCTGGTACATGATTCAGGTGCAGGGCCCCTTTCATATTTTGTTCATTAGATGGCAGCTGGTTTTACTGTTCTATTTTGCAAAATGGTCATAGCGTAATAGTCAGCTGGAGGCGGATTCTGGATTAGTAGCCTTCTGCATCTTTTTCCGTTGTTGAGTGTTGTTTGCGATTGCTCTTTGTAGAATGACTTGATCCATGCTTGGGGGCTGGATATTCTGCTTGGATACTGTGCTCAGGCAAGTTGATTACTGTCCTTCACAATTAAGTTAATCGATGCCCGGTCCTCTATTTTCTGGTATTTCTTCCCTTGCCAATCACAATTTGTCTATGGCCTTAGGGGGACCGATTGAGGAATGTTGGCATTGTAGATGCTGAATACATTATTCACTACAATCAGCCCACTCTCGGCGGCAGAAGTCCTGACAAGGTCTTATATAGTATCTCTTTCTATTCTCTCGTGAATAATAATGTTGATTGGCTCGCTAGGTGTCAGTTGTTGTCTTCGTAGTGACTGTGCCTTTAATATACATGCAGCTGGCCAAGGATTTGATCGAGAGAAATTCTTTGGGGCATGCGGTAACTTTTGATTGTTTGGCTCACCATCTTTTTTGAAAACCATCTGAAATGAATACTGATTGAATCATATGCAGGCTCCACCTACGTCTTGGATGAATGACCCAAGAATCCGGGTAATTGGACCTTCCTTTTGAAATGAGAGTAGTATAATATCAGATTAACTGAAGGCGTTTCTTAAAGCAAAAGAGCTCCTCTTTCTTTTGTCTTGGGACTGAATCCAAGACAGAATCCATATAAATTTGTACATATTGCGATGAAGGAACCTTTGTGATGCACAATGGTACCAGCTGCAAATAAATAGCTCAAAATGTATCCTGACTTATTAGCTGATGCATTCAGGTGAGGTATCAATCTTATGCTGAACTGGACATGTTCAACAAACGTTGGAAAAAGGCTGCCGAGGAGGACAAGTGCTGGACCGATCCGTATCCGCCCTCAGCCAAGTGAAGTAGCCTGGCCTGACATTATCCACCATTCCTCTTCAGTAAAGTGACCACTGTGCAGAATCGTCGCCCATTTTTGTTTAAACCATGAGACTCGGAGATTTCATCGAATCGCGGGTTTGGTCCGATCCTGTATATATTTTGACATGGATTCCATTTCTCAGAATTGGAGTTCCTCTGTTTATTGAAATATTTGCACCTTTTCCTTTTCAAGCCATTAACAACAATGATCTTTCTGAAAGTCAAGACCAGAAGATGAGTAGCCTTGCCTTTGAAACAAAAATGCAAAAGCACATCAAAAGTGTCCAAAAGCCATTCAGGTTTTTGAGAAGTTCTCACAGTGCTGCAATCCTGAATTCGTTCTTTCGTTTTCCCACTACTAAAAGATTGAACTAACCCCTAGTTGGGTCAAAAAGTTGGTGGAGAAGAGTAGGATGATGTACTAAAATCATACGTGGGCGAGATGTCCTCCTACATAAACAAACAAATGACCATAATCCAGAAAGGGGCGCCTCCTACATACATTAATTATCATTTTCTTCATCTTATCTACCCCCTCCACAATCAAAACTCATATATCCATTTGGGAAAATTTCTTCAAGGATGACAGCCACAGCCACAGCCACAAGGAAAAATGATGAGGCTAAAATAAGTAAACAGGAAGGGAACAAGACATAAACAACAGAGGAAGAAATCAGACCTCCTCATCACCATACTCTAATAAACTACCCTCAAGACCACTACACTTACTTCCACATATTCCGAACATCATCCTCGTGGATGAGGATCTATCATTTATGCATTCGAGAAGCTACAAACATATCTATGAAGTGCAGAAAGTGGAGAACTATTGCCGTCTGAAGTCACCGCGATTGATATACTTTGGCGATTGGATTCAATTACAAGCTGAAATCCCACATTATTTAGTTCTTGATCATTAGGTCATTGACAAAAGGATACGAATTCTTGTCGCTGCATACAGTCCGCCCTTTCGATTCAAATCCAAGTAGGCTCGACTAAAATAATAGTGAAAGGAAAATAATGTGCATCCTAATAAAAAAATAACCTGAGGATATTATCATATTCCCAGAAGAGCAGACATACCATACCTCTGCTTGGATGTAAGAAGAAAACTATAGGCAATAAAATAGTAGTTCCCATTAAAATAATGTCACAGATAGAGAGAGAGATAAAACAAGCAAAGTAAAAGTTTAATCAAATACAATTGCTCAAATCAAGAAATATTCATCACAACAAAACCTTGCTAAGGGCCTTTGCTACAAGCAAGATTCAGCCATTGATTCTGGAAGGAGGGGGGAACGAATAAAACTTCTTGGGACAATGAACTACAATGTATAGATTTAAAAACTCATCCTGGCAATGGGGCACTTGCAATTTTTTTTTCTACTGTGATCAACCATCCCATTTGAGAATAAACAATTAGGGAAGATCATTATCACATTCTTCCTTCCCTCACCTCACCTCACACTCCCCCAACTGAATTGATAAAGAAAAGGAAGCAATAAAACACCCAAACCCAAATCCAAATCCTAACTCAAAGCAAAAACCACCTTAAGAACAAAACAAATGATGTAATAATGAAGGGTAAGCAAACGGTCTGAACGAAGGGAAGGCCTCAGAGGTGGCATCCGAAGCAATAACAGGTCTTAGGAGTGAATGCACAGAAGCCAAAGGGGCGATTCGGGATGTTGCAGTTGATGGCGTAGCAACAGGGAGACGGCAGGCTCACACCCCTGGATCCCCCACAACACCTGCACACAGCACATATCTGGAAGCTCCCCAACTCCTCGTCTCGTTAATCGGGATCATCTCCATCTTGCCATCCCCCTCCATCGGAACCCAGGAGTCGGTTTCGTTTGCCTCCAGGGGATCAAAAACCCAGTTAGAAAATCAGCATACGGCAGCATTATCAACGTAAAGCTCACAGCTTTAGGACAGAATCGATGGGATCTGCCCCCTGGATTCGTGCAAGAGCAGGACATACTCAAATGGGGTTCGGCCGCTACTACATGCGACGACCATATAACTACGAGGAGGCAGAATGCGATCCCGTGACTTCTCAGCATGTCTTACCTCCGTACCGTTCCTACTTCTGCCTCGAGCAGCACAGACAAATCTTCGGACAGAATATACGTACATGCCGTCAATTTTGATATTATTTTAACTTGTTATATAATTTTTTTATTAATTTTTATTTTTATATTAATTTTAATTAATTTTAATTTTTTTATATCGAAAATCAAATAAGGCCTTAAAATAATTCGACCCGTATTTTATAATAATAGAGTTCCAACCTCTCATTCATTCGCCTCATAATTTACTTTATCCGTATTAATAACCACCATATAGAACAATCATCCGACTTTTATTAATTTTGTATATTTTTTACTACATAAGTAATTATTGTCCAACTCTGGCTTCTAATTCACTTGATCTGATCATCGAAATTTTAAAATTAAATAACATACGAGAGGTTTCAATATTATTTATCATTTTTTTTATTTTTTTAGTCAATAAATAAAAATTGCGTCTTAAGACATATTTGGCTTTCTCGCGACAAAATTTAAGATTGGCCAAAATCAAAATAAAAACAAAAATTGATGACAAAATTATATAATAAACTAAATTTATGATAAAATATAAATTTGACTTAAAATTGATACTATATTTTGTCAATCCTTTAAAAGAAGCAATTTTTTAAATTTGCTAATCTGCAACCACCCCCCAAAAAAACACTCCTAAAAGGATCGAAGGAGAATGAATTGTGGAGGAGGGAGACGGGGGACTGAAGCGAATGGGTGACAGGCGGGGGAAGGGAGGGAGTTCGGAAGAAGTGGGACTTCCCTTCCCCTTCAGTTCACATCGGACAGCAAGCACGACGCTAAGATTTGGTCTTGTAATGAAAGAGAAACAAACTTGTCTTTCTAGGAAGTTGGGGAGGGGTGACATGATTGGGTGGGGGGCACCGTACGGTAAGCCGGACAACTGATGACGTGTCGGGCGCGGGATGCCGATGTGAGAATGGTCCAACTGGTTGTTACTGTAGGGTGGCGAAGTAGCGTAGCATTGTCCTCATCCTTTGAGATTGGACAGGAGTCAACCCAGTCTTACCCGACAAAAGACCAAGGAATAGGCTTTGATTTGGTTTGGTCTGGTCTGGTCTGATTATTTGTAAAGCCTTTTTCTGGAGGTTTTGGCCCAAAATTCAAAACTCACAAACCAAGATATGGAACATTCTCGGTAATTAATTTTAATTACCATGCGTTAAGTAACTTTTTGACTACTAAACCCAAATCTGTTGCTTTTTAGTAAGATCATGATCCATTTTTAGTTTTAGTCGGTGCAGCAAAAGGATTCTCACTTACAGACATAAATAAAACAATTACTAGTTAAGTTGATCAAGAACCAATCCGATATTGAAAACCGCGCGAAATCGAGCAAAACCCAAATCCGATTCCTCGTCAAGATCGCATTTTTCTGATCTTCGACAGTTGCTCACAAGATTATTGTTTTTCAGCGGGTCTGTTCGAAGATTCCTCCGACTTTACACGCCGTGAACGCCCTTCACGTTATCGGCGCGAGATGGGTCCACGTCGGTTCTCCCGTTCGAAGTCAGGGTTTTCCGGTACGCTTCGTCTTTTCTTGATTGCCGCGGTTTTGGTGCTGATCGCCAGTCCTGTTCGGGCCCAGGTGCGTGTCCTCTTCGTTTTTTTATGCTTCGTGTTTGTTTCCACTGGAATCGTGATTTGGGGACTGATGATGTGGTTGGTTACTTGGTTAGGACACGGTGGATGGAAGTGATGAGAGCGAATCGATTGTCAAAGATCTGGGTCGAAAAAGCAAGGTCAGGGTTTATTTAAGTAGAGAAGTAGGTTGTCTGTTAGCACGGCTTCTTGACTGTTTGTGGCTTCGGCGGAAGTAGCAGTCAGTGGAATCTGTCATGCGAGAGGGTTGAAAGCTTGTGAATTTAGTGCAGATTATTCTGAACAAGCTTGGAAAGGACGCTGCATCCGATGTGCTTGTTTTGGATTCAGGTCTTGGAGTATCTGATGCGTTCTTTGCCAGTTTGTCCATGATCATGGTAACCGAGGTTAGCATCGAAATTTGTTTGGGCATTCACAGGGTGGATTCATTTGAATGTCTGCCAGAACCTAATCTTGAGGCTATTTAGTTTAACACTCTCCATGGTTTGTTTCAAATGTTGTCCTTTCCAATCCAGTATCTTTTGATGAATCAACCACATGGTCATTCTGGCACACAGACTTTTCCCTCATTATTTGTTGCTTGTGACAGATTGGTGATGAGACATTCATAATAGCTGCTCTTATGGCAATGCGACATCCAAAATCAACTGTTTTATCTGGTGCCCTCTCTGCACTGGTTGTGATGACAGTAAGGAAGCTTCTCGAGTTTTCCTTTGAATTACTTGTATTTTTTTATATTCCACAATCTTCCGCTTTGTTCTTCTTGTTTAAGAACTGGCATGTTGATTATCATAATGTCTGGGGCAATTCTAATTCTATTATTGGTTGTCATGTTAGGTTCTATCCACTGGTCTTGGTAGAATTCTCCCAAATGTAATATCAAGGAAATACACAAACAGGGCAGCTACTGGTACATCTCCTATGACATTTCTTATTCATTTTTGGTTCACAGATAGCTTGTCTAACGGGTTTCATCTCCCTGAGCCTGTGAAATCAATTTATTTCTTTCAGAACATTCCCATCAGTTGATTTTTTATTTAGAGAATGGTAGGTATTGTCTGAATGGGACATAATAAAGGATTAGAAAACGTTATGGAGGGAATTCTTAGTAGAGTGGTCTTGTTGCCAATGAGGAAATTGAATTCGTTGTCCCGCTTTCATTCTTCAGCATCCTATTATTAGAAAGAGTCTCAGTCTCAGACCCTCTCATTAACATAACAGATTACAATTTTCATTTCATTTCACGAGTTGCCTATTAGAAATTCTTAATTGTTTGGCTTGGATACAGAAGATGGAAGCTAGTGTTTTGCAGCATGACTTATTGGTATCAGAATATCTAATATTTTTCTCTTCCTCTTTGATGTTACCCTTCATTTATCTTTTGGATCATGCAGTATTGTATGCATTTTTTGGGATGCGATTACTCTACATTGCCTGGAGATCAGATCAAAAGTCATCCCAGAAGAAAGAAATGGAGGAGGTATGTTCGAGTGGCACCTCTTCACAAACCAATTTGACTGTCTTTATTGTTTTATACTATCTTGATAGACACATGGCAAGAGGTCGAACTAGACCCCTATCAATCATACTTGTTATTGGCCGGGGCGTTTCTGCCATTTTCTTTCACTGCCTGCCTGAGGGTAAGTGAGGCACATGGAACATACTTGTTTTGATAAGTGGAGCACACTTTGCTTGGTGGGATTATGGGTTGTTCGTTGTTGCTGCAGAATGTAATGGGTGGATATAAGCCGTGCCTATTGTACATAATGTATCCTCCTGCTTTTCTTTCCTTTTCTCCTGCTACATTGATCATTCGCTTATATATACAGGTAGAAGAAAAACTTGAGGCAGGTCAGGGGAAAAGTACCCTGCGGTGGTTCTTTTCACGGTTTTTGACTCCCATATTTTTGGAGGTGCATCTCCTGCATGAGTTTGATTAGTTTTAGATATGTAAAGTAGGTCAGGTCACCAAATGTTCCTCGCTCCTTTGTCATTTTTGCAGTCATTTGTCTTCACCTTCCTGGCCGAATGGGGTGATCGCAGCCAGATTGCAACCATTGCTGTAAGAATCTTTTCTTATATATTGTTATGTAGTGTCTGATATGGGTTTTCCAGTTGAAAGTTGAAACTAGTGGGGCGTATCCAGATGGAGGCTACAGAAATTAACAGACTAATACTTTCTTGTGAAAGTCCTGGAGTTTATGCGTCAATTGATTAAATTTGTTTCCGTGTCAATTTATGTGTTGGTAACCATTGATGACGTATTACTGAAGGATCTTCATGCACGTGAATAAGTAAAGATTTGATTTTCCCAGGGAATAAATTTATGAATCAAACTAAAAAAATATTTATGTCATTACTCCTGTGCCTGAACATGCAATAATGGATCAGAATAGTTTTAAAATAGTTCTGAAACTTGTATGCATGCTTATGGCCTGATTAGCTACATGATGCAGCTGGCAACACACAAAAATGCCATTGGGGTGGCTATAGGAGCAACAATAGGACACACTATATGCACGTCGCTGGCAGTGGTAGGAGGAAGTATGCTAGCATCGAAGATCTCGCAACGGACTGTCGGTATGGTAGGAGGGTTACTGTTTTTGGGATTTTCTTTGTCGTCATACTTTTACCCTCCATTGTAGTCCCAATCAGATGATTTTTGAGAGTAAGGGCTCACACATTTTTTCCTTTTCTTTTTTTGGCATCAAAGAGCATAGACTAAGTACTGATGCGTGTGAATATTCCAAGTCAATTCTTAATAGTAGAAATGAGTTTGTTGCTAAGATGTTTGCTCATGGTGGATGGGGGAATGTTGTCTACTCATAAAAGGGATGGTCTGGTTGGCGGGCAAAAGGCAGTTGTGATGCCATTTTCATCCGAGATGCAACTGTTTGTTCTCCAAAAGCCTATTGACTAACAAAGAAGGAAGACCGGATACCCCGATAAATGACTCGATTGACCCCACTGTCGAACAACCAAACAACCCAAAATTGTTGGCCTCCAGTAGAGCTGCAAAAGTAGTGTGTAATGGTGTGGTGATAGCTTGTGGTTTACCTGGATTCAGGAATAAGCCAGGGGGAAGTTTGCATCACAAGGCAACATCTGCCCCTGACTCCATTTAACTTCTCCATCCCACCAAACCGAGGAAGAAAGAAGACTCAAAAGTATTTTGTTGTTAGTCCACAACGACATCATCCTTTCTTGTAAATAAAGGCAACGCATCTCTCGCCTCTCTATTTTACCCAGAACATAATCTCCTTTGAGGAAGAGGTCAGGGGAATTGTTCTTCCTTTGCCAAAGCTGGAGAAACCATGAGGGAGAAATCATCAGACAAGCTCGTCCTCCTTCCGTTTGCTCTCGGCTGCATCTCCGAATCGAGCGTGGCCGTTGCTTCCCCTAACCAGAATGAACCCAAATCAAAGGAAGACCATGGGGAACGTGCAAAGTGGAAAGACGTGCATGGACCAGGTGACGGAGAGAGGGAGGATTGTTCACCAGATGAAAGCGTGAAGAATTTGTCTGGTTCCGTCCCTGTACCGAAACCAAATATATCGGCCGGCATTCACCGGCTATACAAAGGACTGAAGAGCTTCTCTCATATATTTGGTAAGAAGTACTTTTCTCGTGCAGACATTCCTCATACTAGCGCAATGAAGTGTTGGTAAAACATTCTAGGAGGATTCGATCAAGCCTCCATCTTTTTTTAATGACAGTGTACAAAGAAGATGAAGAAGCCGAGGAGGCAGAGATAGAGATTGGAGAACCAACCGACGTGAAGCATGTGACCCACATAGGCTGGGACGGTTGCATCACCACGAATGGCATCTTCTTCGGTGGCACCATGTCGGAGCTCCCTGTCGAAACTCTTTCTAGTCGATTTGCGGCCTTATCTTTCCTTTCTAATCATTCGAAAGTTATAAGTTGATTACGTCGCGCACAACTAAACCTGCTTGTACATATTCAATCAACAATTTCACCTAATGAGTAGATTCCATTTACAAACTCATCATTCGTGATCACTGTTCCATCAACCGGGTCCACTGGCCTGTTGAAGATCAGATTGGCGATGACCAGCAAGGTCAAGCCTAAGCACACGGCGGAAGGAAATCTCACAAAGACAGAAGCTGCCGCCAGCAGCAGGGACGGAGGCAAACCTGGCATCGTGATCTGTCTGGTCACGACATGAATGTCTCTGCAGATTAACCACAATGCCCGTCATCCTAACATCCCCTCAATGGGTCCGGTCACATTAACCTTCACGCCAACCACGTCGCCGACCTCTCCAAGCCTCTGCCAGGAGTCAGGGGTGGCCATCAGAAGTTATTTGTTGGATCGATGTGGGTAAACGGATCGTAGATCACGGTTCAGCCCGTGGAACCAGCATCTGTTCTCCTGTACTGAACAATTAATGAACTGCCGGTTGAGTTGAGTTGAAGGCTTAGTGTTTGGCTATTGGTTGCTGGTATTGGTATCAACGCCGGGATGGTTCCATTCCATTCCATTCCAATTCCCTAAATCTCCAAGAAACCCTCCGACAGCTGAAGTCATTCAGTCCTGATCTTACATCTGTCAGGAAAGGTCTTCTTACGCGTGTCTGCCACGTTATTGCATGCAGCTTAGGCTTTCCCCTTTCATGGCCAAATCTATAGATAAGACCGGACCTCAATTCCCCCGCCGCAGGAGGCTGCAACGGCCATGGAGGAGGGGAAGGAAGGTGTTGCAGATGAACCGCCATCCCATGGTCCCAGTATTAGCCTTGATCCTGTGGACTGGTTCATCAGGCTTGCGTTCCTCCAGGCAGAACTGATATACACCAGCATGACTTCCATCCTGTCCCCTGTTTTCACCCTTTACGCCGTGGCCTCGGAATCCTACCGCCGGGCCGAGGAGGTCCGGGAGAATGTCGGGTCGGCTGTCCAGAAGGTCCCTTCCGTGGTTGCCCATAGCAGCATTCTCCTCGTTCGGAGGATGGGGTTTGGCATACTTGCCGCGGCTTATGTGTGCATGGTCCTGTCCGTGTTGATGGCGGTGTCAGTAGTTGTTGGAGTTGGTCTTGTGAAGATGTTGGTCGAGGAGCCCGTGTTTCTCAAAGAGAAGTTGCATTTTGATTACACGGAGATCTACCCAAAGGCGGTCCTCTCGTTTAGGGGCAGTAGCGCCCCGGGATTCGCCAGCAAAGGCAGTTCCTTTATCAGAAGGAAGCACACTGGAATTCCCACCGGCCACACTTTCATCGTTTCCCTGATGCTGGAAATGCCCGAATCCGACTTCAATAGGCGAGTTGGTATCTTCCAGGTATTAGACTTCGATTATTTTTGTAACTTATCTTGCTAGCGAGGTGACATTGCTTGCTACTGATGACGACTGAGAGGTGAGTGTTCACTTAGTAGTTGACAGCAGAGTTGCTATCCACGGATGGAAGAGTGATAGCGGGATCGAGTCACCCGTTCATGCTTCGTTACAGGAGCCTGCCTATACGGGTCGCCCGGACACTCCTCCTCGGGCTTCCCCTCCTGCTCGGAGTATCCGTTGAGACTCAGAAGATAAAGATAGAAGTCCTCAGGCACAGGGAAGGGTACCCGAGATCAGAAGCCATCCGCTTTGGCTTAATTCCGAGGGCAGGAGCCGTATCTCTGCCCCAAGTGATTGACGCGGAGATGGATATCAGTTCCCAGTTGCCATGGACGAAAGAGCTGCTTCACAACTGGAAGTGGACTTTCTATGTGTGGAGTTCTCTCTACACGTACACCTTGCTGCTCATGCTGATGCTGTGCTGCTGCAGGTGCTTGGTCCTTCCACAGGTGGCTCCACCAAGTGAGGAGGAAGGAGGAGGAAAGCGGGTCACAAGGGAGGAGGAAGAGGAGGGTCCTCCGAGGGAGAGGGAGATGGAGGAGATGATGAGGAGGTGGGAGCAGCGGAGGAGAAGGCGGAGGAAGAGGAAGGCCATCCTCATGTCTGGATCGGGAGGAGGAGCTGAGTCCTCCTCTGCAGTGACCGAAGAAGATGGTGGTGATTCTGGGTCTTCTCATTTGGGTTTAAGTTCTAAGTCAAGCTAGCTAGTTAGTCATCAGGTTAGTAGTGAGCATAAACACATCCCTGGTGTTAGGTAATTAAGGAAAGCTGTTGTGATTAATTAAGTGGGAAGTTCATACTACAGTAGTAATTAATACGAAATACTTAGGACTTCCCTAGTCTCGGATGGTCCATTCCTCAACGGAGCAGTCCCAGGACAAGGTTGTAGACCAACATAACTGGTACCGCCACCAGCATCCCCAGTATCACCCTGCAGATTTCACCCAAATTCAGTTGTTAATAGTTTCCATCTTCACTTGCTGCACTTGTGTTGTTGATGAATGTCTCTGGATTAAGGAGTTACCCTGTGCTTGTGATGTTGGGATACACGCCATACTCCTGCGCGAACACGAAGGGGCCGATCCCGAGAGGAAGCGCAGCCTGTGTGACGAAGAACTCGCTGCGTGAGCAGAGCGTGGTTTGCGTTGGGTGATAACTAAGCATGGAATCTCAGGGGAAATCACCTGTAAGATGGCAATGTTCAATATAGTGCCCCTCAGTCCAACTGCGAGCGACGCTACTGCCATCAACAGAGGAGCGAAAAGGAACTTGGCTGCGAGTGATAGGACAATCTCCTTCTTCCCGCAGGACAAAATTTTGGGTTGCAGTCCGGTGAATAAACCTTAACGCACGACACCATATTACAAGGATTTGCCGAACACCAGACAGTTTTGATGCAGCGACCATGTCTTTGCACATTTATGAGAAGTTGGCTCACCTAGGCTGAACATCGCCAGTCCGAGAGTCGTGTTTGTGATGATCGTGATGCAACCTTGCAACAGGGACGGCATCTCGAGTTTGAACCTGCATCCACTCCCCCCACGAACGACGAACACGGTTACACAGGTACGAGATATAACAGCCTTATGCACATCGGGAGACATAATTCTGCACTTACTTGACTCTGATGAGGGACCAGGCCAATCCCAAGAGGCATGCCCCGGTGTTTGGGTTTTGTATGAACTTCTTCCAAGCCATCCAAAATATGAGCTTAGCGATCACGTGTGCCGGGGGCTTCTTTTTGTCGTCGTCGTTGTTCTCTCCTTGAATGATCTTCACTTCAGTTCCTTCATCTTTTCTGCTGCTTCTGCCTGTAAAGCACCCACAGACAAAACGCCTTGAATCATCATAGTCGGATTTATGAGTAGCTGTTGAAGCCAAATCCTGAGAAAGGTACGAGTACTCGTTAGTCTAGTTGTGACCTATGGAATTCCTTGGTTCATCCTGGGCTTCGGAAACAGGGGAGATATCGATAGCATGGACTTCTCTGTTAGTCTTCCCCATCTCATCTGAACTCGACCTGATGTGCATTTGGAGAACCGAGTTAGGCCTTGCCGGATCCCTTGTGTTACCGTAACCCATCCTGTCATCCGACAGGTTGACTGGATCATTGCTCTCTGGCCCGCCTTCCCGGCTTTTTGATGATCCAAATTTCTCTGTGTTGTTAAGGTCCAGAGGAGATCTGCTGGACCTCATCGAAGAAGATTGTAATGGAAACATTTCTGCTCCAGTTGGATTTCTCCTGGCAATCCCCGAATTCTGCCTAAGAGGCATATCCGAAAAGGAACCACCTATGGATCTTGATCTCCGGATGACCATGTGGAGATGGCCATCGTCCCCGACCTTGGCTTCCGTCTCCAATTGCTCAGGAATACTGAGCGTATCGACATCTGGATCAACTCGGATGGATTTTACAGATGGTCCGTCCGTGGGGAACTGTGCTTCGATGAGTTTCTTCGCGGCCCTATACTCGAACAACAGCAGCATCACGTTGCACCACAGAACGACCTGCATGACGACAATCTGTACCATGAAAGGCGACGAGATGCCTGGATACATGGCTTCGAGGATGGGGAGACCGACGACCAGGGTGTTCGGTAAGGACACGAGCGAGAACGCCGTGATGACCCACTCCAACGTCCCATTCCTGCTCAGGAACAGCCACAGGGTGAGGCCGACGAGTAGCCCCACCTTCTGGAGGGTGTCGGCCCCGACAAAGGGCAGGCTCATGGCGTAAAAGTCTCCTCCGCCAATTACCTTGAAGAAAAGCATGGGAAAGGCTAGGTACAGGAGATACTTGTTGATCCCAGTGGACTGCACGGGCGTGAGGATCTTCCACCAGGCGACCGAGCAGTACCCCAAGAACATCGCGAGGTACAGAGGCATGACGACGGACATAACCTGGTAGATACCACTAGCATCCATTGCCATGGCTCGTCGTCCCTCGCGACGCCGCGATGGAGCTCGTAAAACCTCAAAGGCATCCTAAGCCGCTTTGGTTTTAAGGCGAGATCCTGTAAACAAGTGCGAGGATGTTGGGGTGGTGGGACAACTGTATGTCGCCCTTCATTCGGGGGGAAATAATTATTACATTACCACATTTCTTTCAAATTCTTATTCTTTTGTTATACTCTTAATGTCAATACGATAAAATTCTCGTTTGATAGACGATTATCGATATTAATAACTTTAAAAAATGTAAAAAATTCATTATATTATACCTTATTTATTATGACTGTTTTGTCATTTTAATCCTGGGTAAATCTTACATATTTAGAGAAGTTTCGTTCTTACAAAATAGTTTGTGTCATTCTTGAATGGGAAAGTTCTTTAAGTATATGGAGTGGTAGCATATCAAGTATAACAAAGTGATGTCGATTGCCATTTTTAAGTCGTTTTCTCACGAGATGTTTTAGATTTTTAGGGAAATGAACGAGAAGAATTTCATTTATGAAGTTCGAAAAATTGATGATATTGATGTTATGAATTCGTTCGTAACCGGTCTGGAACACAAAAAGGCTTAAAGCTACTTGCAAAAGAAAACACAAAATGCTGAGAGGGTGCACAGGAAGGTGTGCCATGTTTGTTAACCGAAAACGTGGTCCGTTTTCTGTTTTAGTGAAAAATCGAAAACTAAAATTGAAAACTTAAAAAACTGTTTTTCTCTAAAAATTTAAAAAAATTGTTTTTTTATTTTTTGGTATTTTCATAAAAAATGAAAACAGGGATATCTCATGAACACATACAATATTTGTCGCTATATAAAGGATAATGGAACCCACCATGCGTGCATTGTCTAATGGATAGGACATAGGTCTTCTAAACTTTTGGTATAGATTCAAATCCTATTGGATGCAGGTTCTGATTATTTTTGCCAAATTTTGTTAATCTGAATTGCATTTGAATACTATTTAATACTATTATTTTAGAATAGAAAAGAAATAAATAGAAATAGATTTAAATTATCATATTTCTTATATTTTTGGTAAGTAAGGGATAGGGATGGCTATATTTCTGGAAGCAAACTCCGGGCGAAAATGAAGCGCATGGATAGCCCTGCAATAAAACGCAAATATGAATCTCATGGAGAGTTCGATCCTGGCTTAAGATGAACGTTGGCGGCATACTTAACACATGTAAGTCGGACGGGAAGCGGTGTTTTCAGTGGCGGACGGGTAAGTAACGCATAAGAACCTGCCCTTGGGAGGGGAACAACGACTAGAAGCCAATTCATTTGGGACCGGAGCCACTATTTTTCCTGTTAAAAAATAATTATTTTTCTCTGAAATTTAAAAAATTTGTTTTTTGTTTTTTGGTATTTTCATAAAAGATGAAAATAGAAAACGGAACTTATTTCTCTTACTAAATAGGCCTTATATTTCCTTTCCTATTTCACGAAACCTTGTTTGAATGTCTCATCTAAGCGACAGCCAAACACAGACAATGATTCGGCTTTAGTTAAAAACAATCCCGACGTTACATCATTCAGTTTTAGCATTACAAAACATTCATGAAACAGTGCTACCGTAACCCGGTTGATGTTTATCCTGTGAAACCGGAATACACCATCGTCGCAAATTACTCACTTGGAGGAGCAGCTCATACTTTGTGTTGAACAACAAGACGCTGAAGTCCAGGTGCAGCATATTCCCGGATTCGATCTTCTCCATCAAGTGGCCTGCAGTTCACGAATACCGTCATTAGCAAACCAGCAAGCACGATGAGAGTTCCTCTTGAAAATTTTACTAGGAGCCAATTGTAATTTCTTTAAAAGTTCGTTTTGCTCTTCCAATACCCTGCCAAGGCACGAAATCCACTATGTAGCAGCTACCGGCGAGGTATTCGACTGAAATCAAAACAAAAGATCGGGCGCATCAGGATTTTTATGGGACGCTACCAGCAGAAGCGGGCCATAGAAGTAGCAAGCAAGACAAAACGATCCATGTCAAAACAGGGACGAGTCTCTCACGGTTATACTTGGTGTCATGGGCGACAACTCGATCTGTCTCATCAACCAAGATGCATCTGCAGACAACAACTCCTGGTCAACAACCAACCATGGTCGAAAGTTATGCTCTGTTCCAACAAAACGGTCGTGACAGATTGCCAAATCAAACTCCATAACCAAGTAGAAATATTGAAAAGTAGGCGAGCAAATGGGAAAAAAGATGTATCTTAAGTTACATGACTTCATCAGGAAATGTGTCTAATTCTGAAAAGATTATATAACAGAAAAATTTTGGAAATGAGGTAAATAGAGATTCGAATGTGAAAGTGTTTTCGCACTTTTATTCGGAACGGATATATAGCAGTTCCATCCGACCGAGAATCCTCACGAAGAAGACGGACTCCTCCTCAAACATGAGGAGGGCTGGACGGCGTCCATGCCATAATCGGAGAAAGAGGTGGAGAATGAAAGAACTCGGATGCAGCGGAAACAGTAAAAATAAAATTTTCAAGCCCAAAATAACAAGATCATCATGGTAAGTATAAAATATTTGAGATAAAACAACCCGAAAAACCTTACACGGAAATTTTACATCGAAATTTCCGATAAACCAAATGTAGTTCACGAACAAACTAGAGTAGTGTGATTCCTCTGGCCGTATCCACGCATCTTAAATAGAAAAAAAAACTCGAAAGCAATATTTTTTCTCTTATCACGAAAACGTAATTTTTCTCTCAGAATCACCCCTTCGTTCGGTTTCTTCTTTTCTTTTTATAAGTTCGTTACCCGTTCTAATAGATTACAAATCAAATCTAATAGATTTGAATCTTAACAAATAATCAAATCAAAATAAACGTATTATATTATAAATAATATTTAAACCCAATCAATGCCATCGAGCAATTAATCCCAAATGATTAAAATGGTCGAATAAAAATTCAATCTAATTTTATTTAAATAAGCATCTTGGATACTTTAACTCAATATTCAAATAATCATTTAAATAACATTTAATTATCATAAAATTAAATGTCATTTATTCTAAGATAAATACGAATTGACTCAAATAAATTTATATTCGATCTTGGTCTAAATTTTATTTTTGATATTTCAGATTAAATTAATCCTCCAATTAATTATAATTTTGAAATAATACTTAGTATCTACTGAATAATAAATGTTCGTGTCGACATGCTATGCGTGTGACCCTCTAGATCATAAACACGAAGGCAGTGTAAATTCATACACAAACTAAGATAACCGTCTAGCAACAGTTTTTAGTCACCCAACGTGGTAGGATAATAATTATAAATCATATACCACTATGAACCGATTACTGTGCAATTCAATCTCTTCACCTAACCGACATCCTAATTAATTCGGCGCAAAATACATCATCACCAAATTGATTGTTTTACTTGATTACCAAGATATAATAGACTCACCTTAATATAAAACATTCCTCTAATGACCATGGATTTTAGAGTCACTAATATCTCTATTAAGTAGCCTAGATATCAACTCCATAATCCAAGATAGCGATGAATCCTATATTGACACAACACTATTCTCTCTACGCTTTGTCACACACCCAACAATCGTATTACTCACAATCCGGTTAAAGACTACTTTTAACGACGTCAAAGTGCACAAACTACACGCATAGGATAAATGAAGGTTTCAAGTCAAAAGATCAGTTACACTCGTCCATAAAGAGGATTGACCAATGATGTTTAATATGTGGTATCCTCTTAAACGAATCGTGTCCAGTAACCCTAATCTCAGGGTACCCTTAAGTATAACTTGAATACACTATCCCTCGGCTTGATCTCAGTTATACTTAGCAATGATCTAGATGTACATTTCCCCTTTAAATATCTATCCGATCACGGACTATTTCATATTAATATACTCATTAATCTGTGGGACTTTATTATTAATAATTTTACCTGTAGAAAAGTAGAATAATCAATGATAAATACTCGCCTTTATTAATTATTTATTCACAAATACCATAAAGTGTCTTGGCACATAAGTGCAACACTAATAAAAAATGCCCTGAAGATGAGAAGATGGGGGAAGAGTGTAACGTCTCGAACTTTTGAAATTTCGAATGTGAAATATAACTATTGTACACGACTAAACGTTTGAATGAATGAACGACCACCCCTTTTTCCTTGTGTATGCTTTGCACGTTCTTGGAGAAAAAAGGGGGGAGAGGTGAAGACTTTGATGACCCCTTTGACTCATTTGATAGATGAAAGTTTAACTCTTAATCATTCATCTCGACCATTCATTTGGGGTTGAAGTCTTGACTTGAAGATGAATTGAGACCATTAGATTAAGATGAAGAGGGTTCCTACGGAAGCCATCTTGGGGAAATTATTTATGAAAATGACAAGATGGGATGGCGGGAGTGTTAGCAGTCGAAATGTGTTCAAGTCGCGATGAACACGTCTGGAATTGCTGAGACTTACACTGTGTAATAAAAGATGTGGTCGCCAAGACTTTTTAGACAAACAGTAAGAACAAAGAACAAATTGCACTAACGAAAACACTTATTTCCATTTCTGAAAAAGTACAGAAGGACAACCAAGCAATCGTGATCTTTGAATGATTGTCGTGTTTATAGAGATTGCCTAGAGATTTTACCCTAAAACTAAGATAAGACAAAAGTGTCTCACTGTGTTGATGCGTGTCAACAATGTTGGAATTGAATCTACGGCACTGAGGTTGGACGGAGGTGTGTCAACAATGCCGGAACTGAATCGACAGCACTGAGGTTGAAGGGTTTCAGGACGTTGGTAAAAAAGAAAAGATAAAAGACAAAAGTGTGTGTTTGAGTTGTTGACTTGTGTTTTTGACGTTGGGGTCTTGCCTTCTATTTATAGAAAATCTTCAATGGCGGTTATTTTTTATCTACAACTTCCATTTGGCAGTTATATTTAATTTTGACACGGATATTCTTGATCCTCAACTTCCACTTGACTTCCGCACGTTTTAATTGTGATTTTCTACCCGCTAAATCTTATCTACAAGATTATCCACAAAGCCATAGTCTCCCAGCTGAATGATTTGTCTGGATGGTTAGATTCTCTGGGTTAGATTGTCTCCATCAACTAATTAGATTCCAAGTTGATCATCCACTAAATAATATTTTATCCATCAAATAAGTAGATTCTCTCTATCGACTCGTAAAATCCTCCATCTGACTTAAATTAGATTACAGGGAGAATCTCCATTGAGACTTACGTTAGATTCTTTCCATCGACGGGGAAAAGGGTTCGTCGGAAAATCCTCCGTCGAGAGTTAGATTAGATTTTCTCTATCCACGGCTAAAATTCTCCAGAGGCTCAGATTATATTTTCTCGGAGAATCACCATCGAGACTCTCTCGAGACTGGATTAGATTTTCTCCATCAACGGTGATAATCTCCATCGAGACTTAGATTAGATTTTCGACGGGGAGAATCCGAGACTTAAATTAGATTTTCTCCATCGACAGGGAAAATGTTCCGAGACTGGATTAGATTTTCTGACGTGGAAAATCTCCATCGAAAGAAAATCTTTTACTGGATTAAATTTTCATTGGATTAGATTTTCTCCAAGAAAAAATCCAATGGATTAGATTTTCCATTGACGGAAAATCCTCCATCAAGACTGGATAAGATTTTTCTCGGGAAAAATCCTATGGGGAGAATCTTTTATTAGATTTTTCCGAAGGAAAGGAAACTCCTTCTTGGTTGTCACATGAGGTATTGATGAAAGGGGCTCGGGTGTGAATCCCGCCCTCGGAATGTGAAAAAAGGAAGTCTAAGAGGCTGAGGGATATGGCCGTGATGTATGCCCAAGTGTTGGTACGGGAGGGAATTTCCGTGACCGTTATAGATCAGATAAAATGATACGAGTCCATAAAGTGCATTGCGGCTGATACACTAGTGGCTTGGTGGTGAGGGACGTATATTGGGGGCAAAAATAAGTTGCCCCAGAAGTCGAGGGAAAGGATTTAGATATTCTACTCGTGAGATATTAATTGCGACCGTGAGTGTCGGATTGATGAACGACGTCGGTTTGAGAGATATGGGAAGAATTCTCGGTTGTGTGGTGTCGCAATATAGGCTGATGTACTTAGCGATTAACTAACTCATTTATGTGGTTATGACAGGTTGAAAAGAAGTGTTACTTATGCCTTTTATTTTTTCTGCTCGTTTAATATATGCGTTGTGATAGTTTCCGAATTATTCGTTGTAAGAATCATTATAACGAATATCATTAAATTAATAAAGAGATGAGAAATTTAGGCGTTAGATTATTTACGAAACTTTAGGACTTTTCAAAGAGGAGGCCGTGTTAACGAGGCGACCCTTTTAGGCTAGAGTTATGTTCCCCGAAAGTGTTAGTAAAAAAAATACGAAATAAGATAAATAATTTCAAAATTTCTAAAATAATACACTAAAATCAAACTTTATCGTTCTACTAATTTCTAAAAGTTTCCAAAAAAGAATAATAAAAAAAAGGTGAAGTCGAGTTCGACTTCCTATTGGACAAAGTCGAACTTGGAAGCAGTTGACTTGTTCGAACATAATGAGTTGCAAGGTCATGCCTAGATCCTATACTAAGTCCGAATCGAATAAAGCCCTTTGAACCTGACAAAAAGTTATATAATAGTTTTTTTTATACGACGAATTATAATTAATGGCATATAAACATGATAGGTGTTATGTCATTCATGCTTGATAGACGTAGTAGGGTTTTATTGGGGCTGCTGTACTAACCAATCAAATAAAAAAAACCTTGCATTTGATGCAATCGTATCTTATTTGTATTGGAGTTGTAACAATTGATCTGCTTCTAATATCACGTTTCGGAATATTTTATCGGGGCCAGCAGAGATCTCGCCAGGGTTTTTTTGTTGGTGTTACATGCGATTCCAGATCCGAATCCGAAAGGCAAGATTCTCTCGACTTCGTGACGAGGTCTAAGGCCACTCGTCGTTATTTTGAGACGATAATATAACGAAACTTTTTATATTGTCAAAACCTTATTTTGAAAATTTGTTTAATTTTTATATACGAATTTATTATTAACTTTCGTGGTTTAATTTTTTGTGGCCCATGGCCTGTTACGCCAAAGACGGGTTTTCAATTTCTTTTTCTTTTTCTTTTTTTCCCAAATCTATGCTCTAATCACCTAATCGGAGTGGAGGTGCAATAATCGTACAACAAAGGCATGGAGGAGGAAGAGGGGGCCAGGGTGGCGAGGAAGTGGTGGCTAGGGTTCTTATTACTCTAAAAAGTGTATAAGACCACCCTCTTACCGTGCAACCAAATATGCCTGTCCACACTGGAGCTCGACACCCCAGATCCAATGGATGTTTCATTATAAACTCTTTTGCTCATTTTCAATCAAAGACAGATCTCACTTACCTTAAGTTATGAGATTGAGATCCTTCAATATGTGCCTGAAAGGGAGCTTCGAAGAAGCGGCTAACGGTACGTGCACGTAACCGTTACGTGTTTTACTAAATTCGAGCAAAATTTTAGTAATCTTTACTAAAAATCGACTTTTTTTAGTAAAATGATTAGTAAATTACTAAAAACAATTAGTAATCGGTTACTAATTTTTCACTGTTTGACCATTCGGAAAGTTACTAAACTACGTTTAGTAAATCGGGTAAATTACTACGTTTTGTAGTAAAATTTGTAATACTAGTAATTTTTCAGGTAGGCCGTCCGGAGATTTTAGTAATGATTTACTAATTTTGTAACCGAAATTAGTAAATTACTGTTTAACATAGTAAAGTCGTTAGTAAATTACTAAATTTTTAAATTTTTTTTCGTAATCTAACTATTTGAAAAAAATTCAGTAATCAATTACTAAACTTTTTAGTAATTTACTAAACCGAACAGTAAATTCCGAACCTAAAACCGAACCAACTTTCGGTGTGAAATTACAATTTTACCCCTGCGGTAAAATTACTAAAATGTTTCCCAATTTCCATTTGTAACTTTACCCCCAGTCGGTAACTTCGTCGTCGTCGTCCTCCTTCGTCCTCCTCGCAACTCCCTTCGATCGCTGCCTTCCTCCGTCGTCCCCCCGGGTTCTCCCTGAGCAACGTGCCCTGCGGAATTGCAAATCGCCTTCAGGTACGCTCCTCTTGTCCATCCTCGTCTTCATTTTCCTTTCACCGTCCCCAACCCATTAAATCCTAATCCGCGTTTCCCCCATCTCTTTCTTCTTCTTGCTTTTTCCTTTCGCCGTACTTCACGCGAAACCCTATTCCGTGTTCCCCCCTTGTCGTTCGTCGTGTTCATTTGGCTTTCCCCGTTCGACAACCGAAACCCTTGTCCGTTTTGCCCCCTTTGGTTCGTCGTCTTGAGTATCCCTCCCTTTGTGGTTCGTGTGGTTCAATTATTTTCGCCGTCCGGGATCCCTAAACTGTGATCCGTGTTTCCCCCTTGTGGTAAGTCGTTTTTGCTTTAGGGGGTCAATTGGGTCGGTGGTCAGTGGGTCCATGTTGGTACTGATTTCGGACAATGGTTATATCGCAGCGTGTAGTTTGGCTTTGGCTATATCTCATATGATAGTTTGGTTTTGGGTTTACGGGAAATAGTTCTGTTATATATGCAGATATGGATCGAGTAGACATTGAAGGAGGAGAGATCGGACGAGCAGAGATTGCAGCTGGCGAAACCAACGTTATTGGCGGCAATGTTAATACGCCTGATACGTCGAAAAAGAAAAAAGGGAAGGCTGTGCGTGTTGCCCAGGTAAGGTGTACAATGAAACGCGTAAGTTGGTTTGACTAATTTACATTTATGGATCGAGCTTTTGTTCGTTGTATTTTTACAGGATTACCTGTATACCCGCTACAGTCCGAAGAAATTATTTTCCGTCCTGATGACCTTCAACGGACCTAAGAGATCCGCCCCAGCTGAACTCGGATTTGATGGCCTGCTTCATCTCTCGAGTAAGCACGTAAATCACACCGTCGTGAAGCTGTGCTTAAGGGCGTTCGATCCGGTTAAGAGGGTGATGACCATCGATGGACTCGAACAACCATTGCTCTCTTCTGATGTGGAAGCCATACTCGGGATACTAACTTCCAAAGTGGGTGTCCCATTTAGCGGGCATATGGAGACAGTACGGGATGAGCTAAAGGAGCATATAAAGAGGGGGAAACTTTCTCTAAAGTCAGTTGAGAGTAAGCTCCTTTCCAGAGATGTTCCAGATGAGTTATGGAGAGTTGAGGCAATAATTTTCATCATAGGAAACTACTTGTGTCCGACTACCGCCTTTGATATCGACAAAGATTATCTTCTTGCCACACGGGATGTTGCGGCAATAGGAAAATTTGACTGGGCTACGCATGTTCTTGACTGTTTGTGTACGCATGTCAAGACATATCAGAAACATGAATCGAAGTACATAGGCGGCTGTGTGCATCTACTTCCAATAAGGTTTTTCACTTTCGTCTTTGTTAAAAATATTGAACGATTCATATGGTTTTTTACTTTGGTCTTGGTTCTTAACTTTCGTCTTGGTTATTACATTCTGCCTGCTTTGTTTGTTGTAAATGCTGTAGTTGTTCTATGCTTGTAAAAGTGCGAAGGCTGGGCGTGATTTATCAAGGAGCAATCGGAACTTACCGCTGTGTCGCGAGTGGGACGACGATCGGCCGAGAACGTTTTTCAAAACCACATTAGTGGATGTTGCGGATATTGTAAGTGTGGTCCATTATGTCATTTACATCTTTGTTATTGGAATGTAGCTACAGTATTTATTGATCTGCATTACTTCCACGAACAGGATGTCGGAGAATCGGAGAGTATTCCAGAGGAATACGTAGAGTGTTCAAACGAGCCAACGTAGATGCAAGTGGTTATGCGTCGGTTGAAGGTAACTTAACTAGCTAGACCACTATAATGGGCATATCACATAGGTTACACTAATTGGCCTGCTGATATGAAATGCATCAACAGACGGTGGAATTTTCGATAAGAAGACTACAAGCCAGCAATGAACACATACTACGGAAGTTGTCCTTGATTCTGGACGAAGTCCAAAGAGTTAAAGGTGGTGAAGGCATACCGAATGTGGTACCCGACTCTGGAGAAAACCAGGCAAATGAAGGTAATGTTCATCATGGTGAGGATGTAGTCAAAGAATCTGTTGATCCGTTGAAAGATGCTGGCCATGTCCAGCAGTCTGCTCACTCTCCAATCGACGAACCGGTTCCGCAAGACGTCGGCGTCAGTGAACCTATATGTGAGGTGGGTTCCACCATGGTTTCTGAAAGAAGCTTAGTCCCGTACTACCCTACTGCAGCAGCTCAGCCACTTCCTGAGGGTTCGGATGAGTATTCCGATCCGCGTGAGGTACAACTGGCTAGAGCCCTTAACAAAATGAGCGCATTCGTGGGCACGACAGTTGCGGAGAGTGAATCTGAGTTTGAAATGACAAAGTCCGAGGAAGGCATCAAGTCTTTATTCATGCGGGATAAAGGGAAGGCGAAGATTGGAGAATGAACTGCAGTTGAAGAGAAACAGGATATGAAGGCTGCCGACAAAGGAAAACAGGGGATTGAAGTAGTAGCTGCAGATGGTACTGAAGAGGATGTCGTTCCGAAAGGAGCTGTGATGGATATGTATGATGACCCAGTTGCCGTTCAAGAGGAGGCTGTCATCACAGGCATAAGAAAGAGAAAGGAGGCGCATGAAGCAGAGGTTCATGTAAAGGTGACGCGATGAAATTCTGATTTAGTTATACGAAGTAGATGGGTTATTAATTGTTTTATTATTAAATGCAACAGGAAAGCGGCTCGTTTACAACAAATGTGTTCAGAAGGCATACTCGTCGTACTGCCGAGAGGAAGCCTTCCACATTCATGAGCAGCCCATTTCTACCATCATAGCTAGTAACGCGAGCAAAGAAGCGTGCTCGTGAAAACATACCTGAGGTACAAGATAAAGCGAGGTTGAAAAGCATTCCGTAGTTGTTGTTGATGTGCGGTAGTTTGTTTTTCCGTATATAGGGACTTCAAAAAATCATTCCAAAGGATTTCCCGTTAAGTGAGCTGAAATTGTTTACTGCGGCTCAGTGGAATATCTTAAAGTATGCTTGGAATGAGGACCTGGATAATAGGTTAGTGTCACATTCCTGGGCCTTTGTTGTATTGGAATGTTATATTTTCAATTGACCATTATTGTATGTAACTTTGTTTAAATGTTGATTCTGCAGTGAATGTCTTTGTGTCACCGAATCTGTCCATGTTAATAGGCATGCTATGCTGTCTGTCAGACCTGATAGATGGATTACCAATGATGTAAGAATTTCTTTAAACTCACATTACGGATATACCTCTGCAGGAAAATTGTTTATATGTGATACCATAATGCAGATCATAGACTTTCATACCGTCATGCTACAGAACACGATGGATATAGATAAGAAAAGGACATGGTACCTCACAACTTGGATAGGGGTTGGTGTCACGTGCATCAATTTTTGATATGTAAATCTGGTTTTACTATTTTAGTAATGAAGTTCAAAACTTCTCAGAATCTTGCCGCAAACCAGTATAGCGAAGCGAACATGCCCATCATCACAAAATCTGATGCCGCTTCCCTATATGCTCACTATAAGTCCCACATCGGGAAGAATCATGAAGTGCAGCAGGTAGTGATCCCTCATGTAGCATTACTAACCATTTTACTAAATTTCACTTCAAATTTACTTACTGGTTATGCATCTGTTGTTCTGGTTTTAGTAAAAACTTGCTTAACCACTGCAGATTTTAATTCCGGTATGCGTCGCGGGGTCACATTGGGTATTACAAATAATATCATTTCGGACAGCCGAGGTGATCGTAATGGACACACTGCATGACTCACTGAGCAACTTCCAAGGCCGGGCCGACCTTCATCGCCGTGTTGTAAAGCTGGTGAGTGTGATCATGAAAGAGAATAAAGTGAAATCCAAGGCGAAAGGTTATGAAATACCGGACACCTGTTCATGGAGCATTACATACCCAGGAAATGTCCCACACCAAATGGACGCAGGAAATTTGTAAGTATAAAAACCACTACCTGTCCCTTTCGTAATGATAAAATACTTACCATGCTATGCTATGTATTGGTGGTATGCAGGAACGAATGTGGAATCTATGTCATGAAGTTCATGTCTTTGCCTGAACCCCCAAAAGGGGCTGAGAAAGTGGTAATCCAAAATTTCTGTCCTAGACATATACCTCATAGTTATGAAGTCATGGTTTATAGTCTGTTAGGCTGTTCAGCTGGTCATGGTTAATCTATGTAGGGCATACAGGACCTCGGGTAGTTAGGCTGGCCATAACCCCTGACTGCTTAGGGGCCCTAATTTACGTTGTTGGCTGTTAGATCTTTACGACCATTATTGAATGCGCGGTGGCTGTATTTCAAGTCTTAATGTTCACTTCTGTAGTAAATGGTTGTACTTTCGCTAAACATGTTGAATGCTGTACTTTGCATAGATTCTGGTTGTTATATCTGAGTGAATCTGGCATTTCCAGATTGTGGGTGATGCTGACAGGTTGAAGCTGGTGATAAGTCTTATCAAATGGTCTGGGAATCACATTAGGAAAATTGTACTGCAGAAGGTGAAGGACGAAGGCAAGACCAAGAGGAAGCGAATGGAGGACGGTGATTCAACAACTTCTGTCACTGCCATTCGCGCATGATCACCAACTTTTTAATACGTGAAATGTAGAACTCTATTTTGCACTTGTTGTAGTTGATGCATGTACAAAGGTCCTTTTTTGTTCATTGTTTTCGGTTGTACTTGTTGGGGACATGACTCATTGGGTCTTAGTTGCTGCAAATTTACATTTCAAACTGCTGCAAAACGAGCCAAGAGGGTGCTCTATTCCTAATGTAAGACAGTTCACATTTTGTAAACTACAAACTTCGTGACGGCATTGTAAAAAGTACCACAATAGATAATGTTGAAACTCTGTTATCTTAAGCTTACACATTTAACATACCATAAACAGAGTTGTCTTCGTAAATTACATGTCCATGCGTGTCCGAAGTACTTTCGTTGCAACCGTTGCCAACATTTCCGCGGTCCACAGTAGACAGTTCCTGGCGTTGAATGCTGCCGATATTACGTTCCCCATGACTGAACGTTGAAATTGCGTCCCCCCTCGTTTCGTAAAGCAACATTAACACGATCAGCATCGTTTATCTTCAACTCCTCTGTTCCGCAACTTCGCTCAAGCTCCGCTGTCAACTTTTTAACTGTCTTCTGCAGTTTACGAAATGTTCCATCCGTCTTCCCGGCCAAAAAACACATACGTCTGCAATCTGCCATGAGAATACCCTGCCGCAGATCAGCCACATCAACGGAATATTCCGGACTTGTAAATCCTTCAGAGTAAATTACTTTGGCTCAAGGTTGTTAAAATCGCGAGTTTACTCGTAAACTCGTGCGATTTTACGAGTTCGAGGGGTTCTACGAGTTTTAAAGGAACAAAAATCGTTTCTTAGTAAACTCGTTGTGGGATCGTAAAAACGGATGTGGGATCGTGTGAGCGAAATCATTTTTACGATTTTACTTTAGAAATTCGGCCCATTTTATAAATTCAAAACATCGGCCCAACCAACCAAATGTAGCGGCCCAACATCAAATCTAATTCTTGTATCACTCCTCTTTAGTAGCCCTAATTTTTTTTCCCTTTGTTCCCCACCCCATCGATTGATTGTCTGAGCAAGGAGAAGTGAAGTGAAGAAGAAGAACCTCCACGCCGCTAAGGTAATCGGCCGAATGTCCTTGCTTCTTGCTTCTTGCTTCTTGGGTTTGGTGAGGAGGCCGTAAGCGTTTTCCACTTTCCACTTCTCTCTGAATTTTAGTAACCTTGTGGAGGAGGCGGTGGATTTATGTTCTGGGATCTTGTCCCCTGGAAACCTTGATGACGACGACGACTATCGCCTTTTTGTCTCCTCCAACTACCCATTCCCTCCCCCCTACCCCTCCTCTTATTATGAATCAATGATCCCCCAACACACCCGAAAGAAGGATCAAAAGAAAGAAAACCCACCCCCCCTTCTTGCGTATGAGTAATTAGTTTACCCCTAAAGACAGGAAAGAACGGATGCTTTGAATTGATCATAATCCTCAAAAACACATATAATGTAAATCTAATTGTACCATCTCAAAAATCGGATTCCGTCCATTCAAATAGTAAAAAAACTTTTATTAGTATTATGAAACTCAGGAAGGAGAATGTGGGCACTGGGCAGTGGTGCCAACATAAAAACAAGGACGGGAAAATCACAGGTTGTCATTTGTTCTAGAGATGGTGGAGGACTCGATTGTTGAAGTAATGGATACATCGGTTGTTGTCGTGCCTTTTTGCTGTCGAAATTCTCTAGACGCATGGTGAACGGCGTATGTTGCGTTGATTATGCATTGTCAATTTACAGTTTTCCTTTTTGTTTGTTTTTCCACGATTTGGTGTTTTTTTTCCCTTTCCGATTTGAATGTTGGTTTTGGTAGGAGCAGGATGAAAAGCTTATCTACATAAATTGTTGTTAATGTTCCTCTGTGGGCCAGAGATTGTGGTTGTCGGGTTTTGTAATTTGAGATACACATGTTGATTTATTGATTTCTTTATATCGTAGGATGTCCAGAACTGGAAGTGGTAGTTCTTCACATGTTGCACTTGCACCTAAACGCAAGTTTCCAAAAAATGCTCCTGGAGCCAAGGAAGATGTGGGTTGGGAGTACGCCGTTGCTGTTGATAACAACAATCCAAGGAAAGTTCAATGCAAGTTCTGTGAGAAATTGTTGACTGGAGGTATTTATAGGCTAAAGCATCACCTTGCTGGAACAAATAAAGACATTGGAGCGTGTAGAGCAGTTCCTAATGATGTGAAAACGAAGATGATGGAGGTTTGTTGCACTTTGCAAGAAAGACTTATTAAGAAGTCAAAATTATCTTCGTCTGAGGATGGGGAAGGAAGCACGAATCAACTGCTACAGAATTCATCTCAATCTGGGAAGGATCTCTTCAAAAGAAGCGCAAGTGCAAGTTCTCATCAAACAATAAATACTATGTTCAAGAAGGAACTTAAAGAGGAGGCTTGTGAGGAAATTGCATCTTTTTTCTATAACAATGCCATTCCCTTTAATGTGTCAAAGAGTGAAGAATATCATAAGATGTTTGAACTGGTTGCTCGACATGGACTTGGCTTTAATCCACCTTCCTGTCATGAGATTCGAGATAAGTATTTGAAGAAGAAAGTAAATTCGACTACAGAGGCTATTCAGGAGCATAAGAATCATTAGAGAACTTTGGATGCTCAATCATGACTGATGGGTAGACTGACAAGCGAAGAAGGACTATTCTGAATTTTCTGGTTAATAGCCCAAGAGGTACCATTTTCTTGAAATCCATCGATGCCTCTCACATTTGTAAGACTACTGAAAATGTCTATAAGATGATTGACGAGGTTGTTGAGGAGGTTGGAGAAGAGAATCTTATACAGGTTGTCACGGATAATGCAGCAAATTATAAAGCTGCTGGGGAATTATTGATGGAGAAAAGAAAGAATTTATATTGGACTCCTTGTGCTGCCCATTGCATTGATCTCATGTTGGAAGACTTTGAGAAGAAAATATCCATTCACAAGGAGACTATCTCAAGTGGAAAGAAGATAACCACTTACATCTATGGAAGAACATCTCTCATTTCGATGTTACAAAGCTTTACCAATGGAAAGGATTTAGTGAGACCAGGTGCGACCCGTTTCAATTTTATTTCGAATGTGAACATATCTTATTTCAATGTTACAAAACTTACATGTATCTCAGGTGCGACTCGTTTTGCTACTGCACATCTCACTTTGGGATGCTTGCACGACAACAAAGGAGCTTTGGTGAGGATGTTTACATGTGATAAGTGGAAGGCCAGTCAATATGCAAAGACAAATGATGGGAAACATATCGAAGAATTGATTACGGACAAGACATTTTGGAAGAATATTGTCATTTGTCTAAAAGGTGCATTTCCCTTGATCAAAGTGTTAAGGTTGGTTGATTCTGAAGAGAAGCCAGCAATGGGGTTTATTTATGAGGAGATGGACAAAGCTAAAGCGAAGATTCAGAGTGTCTTCAATGGAGTCAAGAGAAGGTAAATATGGTTATTTTATTTTTAGCTATTTATTGCATTATTTAGCTAAAACTGCTTATCTGTTTCATTGTTTAGCTATCTGCCTTTGTGGGAAATCATTGATCAGCGATGGGATAATCAGATGCATAGGCCTCTTCATACCGCGGGCTATTATTTGAACCCGAAGCTACATTATAGTTCCGGGTTCAAAGCTGACTATGTAGTGAAAAAAGGATTATACGACTGCATGCAAACGATTGTGGGAGATGTTGAAGAGATTTCCAAGATTGATTTCCAGCTTGAGGAGTTTAAAAGCAAATCCGGCATGTTTGGAAGTGTTGTTGCAACCAAAGCACTTGACACCAAAACACCGGGGCAATGGTGGGAGTCTTATGGGAGTCAATATCCAGAGTTGCAGAGATTTGCAATTCGTGTGCTAAGCCTTACGTGCAGCTCCTCTGCTTGCGAAAGAAATTGGAGTGCTTTTGAGATGGTAACTTTCACACCACAATCTTTTTTTTTTATTTAAATGAGAGTTCTTAGTTAATTGAAGTTAACTATTTGGATTACTTGTCTTCTTGTGTTTGTTTAGGTCCATACAAAAAGAAGAAATTGTTTGAAACAAAAAACTATGAATAATGTGGCTTTTGTGATGGCTAACTCGAGATTGAGGAAGAAAAAGCAAACAAGGACACCGAAGGATTATGACATTCATGACATTTCCTCGGATGTTGAATGGATCCTTGGTGATGATGTTGCGGAATATTTTGATGATGAGATTGACATTATAAGTGAAGATGTTGTGCGAGTTGGAGACGAAGTGGAAGCTAGTAGTATTGGTGATGATTTGCATATTCGAAGCTTTGAAAATGTACTCGAGGAGGAAAACGAAGATGATACAGGCGATGGGGGAGATGATTATTATGATCAAAACATGAATGCTTTGTTGGATCCTTAGATAATCTTCGTATGCTTGTATGATTTATCTTTTTAGACTTGGTGTGTTTTGTTTGGAAGAATTATTTGTTTTATCACTTTAAGGGAATGTGTCCATTTGATATTAGGACAATTACTTGTTGATGATGGCACCTTAAAGTGCTTGTTGTTTGATGACCGTGGCACCTTATTTTAAAAGTATTCAAATTACATTTTTGTAAACTCTTTCGATTTTACTTACGATCCCACGAGTTACGATCTTGCACCCCCTTCACGATCCCGTGTAAAATCTCGATTTTGATAACCTTGCTTTGGCTGTCCTAGTCCACCTTTTCAAGACCAGATGCTTCGGTATGTTGACGAAGCCTTCTACTTTCGCTATGTGGAATATATGAGAACACGGAAATCTAAAGGTTTCGAAATGTAAGCAGCTGCATGTAAGTTCGACTGCATTCTTCGAAGATGATACTTGCACGCACCTATGCTCACCTTCATAACATGACAGTATGTAGACGGCTTTTCATGACCAGATGCTTCGGTATGTTGACGAAGCCTTCTATTTTCGCTATGTGGAATATATGAGAACACGGAAATCCAAAGGTTTCGAAATGTAAGCAGCTGCATGTAAGTTCGACTGCATTCTTCGAAGATGATACTTGCACGCACCTATGCTCACCTTCATAACATGACAGTATGTAGACGGTCGCGATATTCCCGTCGAGTACATTTTCGACGTAAAATCTCGATTCCTTTTGCATCTCACTCTAAACCTTACGGAACGATGTCATGGTGTACAAGCGACGTGCATCCTTCTCAAGTCGACGCAACATCGTAATTGGCCTGAACGCCTTCTGCGATGAGTTGAAGTCCTGCTGATATTCCTTGTGACGAAGATCAACTACCGCATGCTCAAAGTTATGCACAAAGTCATGTAGTTTGTGTTTCGCATTCACATATCCCTTCATAAACCGATGCATTCGTTCGCAGTGTTGAGTGCTTCTAAGCTCAGGCCAAAAATGACCATGTAAATACGTTTGCCACCACATATGTCTGCATGCATAAATCTGTCGCAACCATCTATTGCTTACCGATCCTGTATGTGATACCACAGTCGACCACTCCTCTTCAACTTCTTCAGATGGTCTACTGCTGTACATGAAGGACGATATACGGGCTCGCAATCCCGGATCTTGTACGCGACGCATAATGTTCCGGCTAAAATGCCATAGACATAACCTGTGTCTTGCGGATGGCCAAACGTTTCTAACAGATGCAATCATCGCACGGTCGGCGTCCGTGACAACGCTAATCGGATGTTTCCCTCCCATTACCTGCGTATGAGTACGGAATAGCCAAGTGTAGTCATCAATTGTTTCAGAAGTCATCAAGACAGCACCAAATACAGTAGTTTGATGATGATGATTAACTCCCACGATGATGACCATTTGCATCCCATATTTGTTCGTCTTGAACGTATAGTCTAGAGCTATCACATCGCCGAAAGCCTGGTAATCAGCAATGGATGTACTATCGGCCCAATATATGCGACTGACTTGGTCATTTTCAACAAAAGTTTCATAGGTCATACCACTCTCACTACTCTTCCTAGAAAGGAGGTAAGCAATGACGGAATCACAAGTACGGAATTCTCGGGCTGACTCTTCCTTCAGCTTTCTGTTATTGAGGTCCTTCATCAGGAAACCAACATGTTCGTGTCCCCCGGATACGTGTATAAGTAGTCGCATAATATCACACTGCCTGAATCCAACATCGAGCATTCGGCGAACAAATATCATATCTTGCTCGGAAATCTTGCGCCTTTCCCGCATGAAATATGACAAACCATTGCTCACCATTTCATGATTGTGTTCCAACTTAACCGCAACCAAATTCCATTGTCCGTTCATCTCAACTCTAGCTTTGAAGAAACAACTGCAACCTGTCTTCACAGACGGCCTAACCCGACTACGTTCCGTCAACACATGGGAATCAGAACATTCACCTTCCCTTGAGCAAACCCACTTTCACATAACGGATTCACCGTTTCGAAGCTTCTGACAATCTCTTCTCCTAACTGAAAAGCCATGTATCGTCGCATAGACTTTAATGAACTCTTCAATTTCTTCAGAAGTACCTAACGACATACTCAACAACTGCTCCTCATTCATGTCCATTACTATATTGAAGAGTTCATTCGTATCCTGCTCACCTACAATCACGGATATCAGGTCACGCTGGACAGATTTTCTTGCATAATTGGAGGCAAACAGATTGAAAAAGTGAGGACACGGAACCTCACCAAATCGTGGGTGCTGCTGATTGAAGACACTATCCATTTATTCTAAGAACATAAGACAGAGATGGTATCCCGTAATGCCGATATCGTAATGGGCAACACTTCTGCTTCCACGGAATGTAATGGGCAAACGATGCTTGATCAAAATATACCTGGTTTACGATGCTTTCTGGTTTCTCAGGCAAACACTCCGGCATTCACTGTTGTTCGGGGAGGAAGGGTTATCGGACGTTCAGTCTAAACCAATGAATGACTACGAGAACGCACCTGATGTCAGCATTCTCGATGGCACCGTCACGCCGAGTTCACGCACAACATATCGAAGCGGGTGGAGTAAACGGGGATCGCAGCTCACGACATGAAGGGGGTTGGAGTCGCCGATCGGAGGGGAGGTTCGGATGGGATGAACTGAGGAATGCGGCTCCTCAAGGACGCTTTCATCGGGACCACGGGAGGATGGAGTTGGAAGGAGGACGAAGGCAAAAGGGGGGTAAAATTACAAATGGAAATTGGGAAACATTTTAGTAATTTTACCGCAGGGGTAAAATTGTAATTTCACACCGAAAGTTGGTTCGGTTTTAGGTTCGGAATTTACTGTTCGGTTTAGTAAATTACTAAAAAGTTTAGTAATTGATTACTGAATTTTTTTCAAATAGTTGTAAACGATTACGAAAAAAAATTAAAAAATTTAGTAATTTACTAACGACTTTACTATGTTAAACAGTAATTTACTAATTTCGGTTACAAAATTAGTAAATCATTACTAAAATCTCCGGACGGCCTACCTGGAAAATTACTAGTATTACAAATTTTACTACAAAAAATTAGTAATCGTTACGAATTTTTCACTGTTTGACCATTCGGAAAGTTACTAAACTAGGTTTAGTAAATCGGCGGAAAAAATTACTAAACTTTTTAGTAACGGATAACTAAAGTTAAACCGTGAAATTTTAGTAACGATTACTAAAAAAAACTGTCAAATCACAGTTATTTTTAGTAATCGGTTACTAAAAAGTTTAGTAAATTTTTCGGCCGATTTACTAAACGTAGTTTAGTAACTTTCCGAATGGTCAAACAGTGAAAAATTAGTAACCGATTACTAAATTTTTTTAGTAATTTACTAATCATTTTACTAAAAAAAGTCGATTTTTAGTAAAGATTACTAAAATTTTGCTAAAATTTAGTAAAGCACGTAACAGTTACGTGCACGTACCGTTAGCCGCTTCCGAGCTTCGACGATGCGTCTCCACTCCGATTAGGGCTTCCGTGATTAGGGATTCAGAAATTTGGAAAAAAATGGGGAATAGAAAATGAAAATTCGGCCTTCCTTTCGAGGGTACATGTAACAGTCAACGTGAAGAGAGTGTAGGTGATACAGTAGGCACGAATGAACGGATCATCCGCAACATGCCATGACAGCCGATATTGATGATAAATTCGTATTATAAATTAAGTTTTTAATAAAATTAAAAATTTTATAATAATTAATGAAAATCTTTTATAAATATTTTATCCGGCGCGCTGAAGACTGGGCCCAATCCAGTAATATGCCCAATCAAATCGGGATGCTTTTCGGGGAATTGATTGAAATATCTTGGGATGCGTTCTTGCTAATCCCCGCCACTCCCTCTATGAAAAAATCACGAGTAGTGAATGTTGTGTGGAATATCAGAATGGGAATGATGAGGAGGAGTAGAAGAGAAGATGTTATTGGGAGATTGCAGAACGCATAACAGTGGGGAGTCGCTTGAAAGTAAACAGAAACAAAGACAGAGCAGTCAGCCCTCGGGATAAGGCAGGCCAAAACCCTAAAAAAGCTTATTTAGGAGGGACGACCCAACAGCTCCCACCAATCTTTCTTAAGTGAGCTTGTGGATTTTAGCATCGGCGGCCTCCTTCAGGTTCCCCTTCTCCACCAGATCCCACCACTTGAACAGGAAGTTCTCCACCACTAGCCGGAACCAGGGCGACAGCTTCAGCCCTCCCTCTCCCGCATCCGCTTTCCTCAGAAGCTCTTTCAGCTCCTCACGGTTCACGTACTTCACGTCTGCCACCTCGTCGGGGTTTGGATGCACGCTCACATCCCGAATGATGAAGAGCAGGTAGTCAACTGCATAAAGATGGGTGAAAGTTTTTAGTAAATCCCCGGGGCGGGCACTTGAAAGGTAGTCGAGAAAGGAGGGGCGTTGTCGGAGCTGTTACGTTCGTGCTCTCCCCATTTGCCATCCGAAGGTGCCTTGTAGAGCAACCGACCCAGCACCGTGAATTGATCCACAGGAACATCATTGGCAGGGATCCCCAACTCGTCCAAGAGCTTTCTTTGGGCAGCGTTCCTTACACCTGCCAATATTACCCTGATTCAGAGAGAGGCACAATAGACAGGGCCGCCACATCCATCTCCGTTTAACAACTCCTGTAAATCAAGGAAACACAAGGGAGAGCGTGCCGTGTAAAGAACATATTACCAAGAGCATTCTCCTCGATGAGTTCGGAGTCACGGAACAAGGGATGGCTGCAACAGGTGTTTGTCCACACTAGGGGAAATGTAACCTTGGTTGCGGAACGTTGCTGCTCACATATAATTATCAAGCATGATTAGTATTAATACGACAAAATGGCCGTTAGTATGTCATAAGTTCATGGTAAATAGAAAAATATTGAACCAAAACAGAACCAGGCTACAAAGGAGGAGTAAAGCTGCGTGCAAAAGAAACCAGAAAAGAAAAACAAATTTGGAGCACGGAAAATATCTCTTCTCCTATTTCACAAGACCCAGTTGGAGTCACTGATCTAAGCATAGCCAAACCATTAAGAATGATTTGATCAAGTTAAAACAATCCCGGGTTTACACAACATTTACAAAGTCACGCGGAACAAGTAGTCATAGATGACTCGCGTAGTCACACACCCACAGCAAGCAGTCGCAGATTACTCACTTGTAGGAGCAGTTCATACTTTGAGTTGAACAGGAAAACACTGAAAGCCCGGTGCAGCAAATTCTCGGATTCAATCTTCTCCATCAAGTGGCCTGTGGCAAACGAGGACCGCCATCACCAAACAAACTAGCAAGCAGGCTGAGAATTCCTCAAATGAAAAATTTACAAGGAGCCAACAAGCTGCAGAAATATTTGTTGTTTCTTATGCTCTTTGCACTTCCACCATCCTCCCAAAAACACGAAATCCATTATATAGCTGCCCATGAGATATCCCATTGAAATCGACGAGTGATAAAAAGTGCGGCATCGATTAAGATCGAGGCCGGGACACAAATGATAGGTTGATCAGGATTTTTAAGGATTGCCACCAGCAGAAGCAGACAAATAAAAGCAGCAAGACAAAACGATCCATATCAAAACAGGGCTGAATCTCTCACAGTTATACTTGGTGTCATGGCCGACAACTCGATCGTTCTCATCCACCAAGATGCATCTGCAAACAACAACTCAGGTTGAGCAACCAACCATGAGGACGACAAACGGATACTGTTTTTTTTTTAACAAAAAAAAGGTTCAAGAGGGAGTAAATCGAATCGAATAGAAACGAAAGTTGTCCTCAGTTGCAACGAAAAGAGGGGGAACAGCAGGCGAATTCCAGAACTAAGAGATGGTAATTTCGGCGTTCAGATCCGATCAAAAGAACGAGAACAGCGGGGGGGGGGGGGGGGGGGGGGGGGAAGAAGACGGACTCGTCCTCAAACATGAGGCGGCGCTGAACGGCGTCCATGCCGGCGTCACCCATGGCGGTGGAGGAGGGAGTGGTGGTGTAGACAGCGGGAACGAAGGGGGAAGGATGGAATGCCTTGGAGAGGAGAAGGCGGAGTGAAAAGGAGGGGGTCTTATAGGAGGGGGGGAGAGAGAAATGGGGACGAGGGAGGGGGTGATGACGCAAGCAATGGAGCCGGAGTTGTGGGGTGGTGGTCGTGGTGGTGGAGGTGGAGGTGGCGGTGTTAACGAGGCGACCCTTTAGAAGATGCATTCGGCTCGGCTCGGCTCAAGCTCAAGCTCAATCTCCCTGGGTGGGTTGGTTGGGTTTTGACCATCCGCCGTTGTTGACATTTAATAAACTTCCCATTTTGATTTTTTTTTTTTTTTAGAAAATGCCCGAAATTGTCCTCATCCAAAGTGTTTTTATGATTGGATTTATATGCTCGGCCTACCAAAATTGAATCGATAAATAATTTATTCCACGTTTGTGTGGTTAGCCCACAAAGTTGGGTGGAGAGTAATGGTGCTTGACTTGAAAGTACACGAGAGAGTATTGTCCGTTTGACCTCTTGCCCGTGGGGAGGCGTTCGTTGGAAGGTATAAACTCATAGAGGGTGTGGCCTGGCCGACCGAGTATTCCGCAAATAGCCTCAACTACGTTGGTTGGTGGTAGTGGTGGGCCATTTCGCACTCGTCACGTGGGAACTAAAACAAAAACAATAAATAAAAAAAGATAGGATAATAAAGATGACAGCTCGGCAGGGTTTGGTCGTGTTGCATGTGATGTGAAGATTCCCCCCAGTCCCATCCCAAATGTACCAGAGTTCCCTCATCTTTGCCGATCTATCAAAACTCGAAATTTTCTTTTAAATAATTTTAAAAAGTCGCTTAAAAATGACTTTTATAAAATCGATTTTCTAAATGGGGAAAATCGATATTATAAAAAGTAGACTTGGGAACATTATTCTACTATTTCTAAAACTATTTATCCTATTTTAGAACGATTACTCTATTTGGCAACACAGCTCCTTTTTCGCTCACCCCCAACCGTTTTCACACTTTACTTGCTTATCACTCTAATTACACGTAACTACTACCGTCAGCTTATCTTTTTAAAGAAGTAGAGAATTTCGTTTTTCCTCCCTTTCCGGGGGATTAGGTTAGAGAACGACGTCGGCAGCCCGTCCAGTCTAGACGCGTGGTCCCTGCGAGCCCATTGGGCTTTTCACACTGGACCCAAACCAGTTATAGGCCCAATAAAACAAATTACAGGCGTTAATGGAATTCTTTTTTAACCAACAATTTTTTTTTTTTTTTTGTTTATGAGGTAACAAAACAAAATTGAATTAATTAAACCCTCACTCTATTCCCTCCCTCCTGCTGATCTCCTTCTTCCCCTCCAAGAACGAATCTTTCTGATTGGTTTTTTCGTTTCCCTGTTGTTCTTGGGGATCGATTCCCTCTGTGTGAAATGCTTGTGCCTCCTTTTGTTCTCGATGTTCCTGGGACCGGCCTGACTGTGTTTTCTGGGTGGTTGTTGTGATCGATTAGCCGTGATTTCTTCTATCGGTTTCTTGTCCTTGTTTTTAAGGATCCAATCTCATTGTGTTTTTGGTGGGAGTGAATTTTTTTCTTCTTCTTTCTTTTGTTGATTTGATTGAAAGATTTGTGATTAGGCTGCCTTCTTGCTGATCCCTCCATTCCTGGGAATATTTCGTGTGGGACGTGATGAAGCTTCTATCTCTCCCTTTGGTTTTTTATTTGATTTATGAGGATCGGTGTCTATGTCGTTCTTTGACTGCTGAATCTTTCTCTCACTTTGGAAAATTTGGGCAGCTCGAAGGAGAGACCCACTGTCGGGTATGGCTCTTCCTCTACTGATCCCCCTGGTGATGCCTTTTCCATTCTCATTTTTGGTCGTTATTTGTAGTGTTCTGAAATTTGGATGTTTTCTTCCCAGTGCTATTCAGAAGAATCTAGGCTGAATGAATGGATATTACCTCTATCTTTTCACTGTTTCCTTGCCGCTTCTTGAATTGTTATCTTTGGGATACAGGGGTGGTGTTCTTAATGGACAGTCTGCTTTAAGAAAGATGTTAATTTTCCTTCTCTAGATTATCGTAAATGCATGTTTGGTGTCCAGAGTTGCTCGAGGATATCTATTCTGGTGCCTAGGGTGCTGCACTAATATAAATTCCTTGATTGAGAATGTCATGTCAGGTCCAAATATTTACTAGAAATGAGTGATGGTAGAGATAGTGACCTTTGAATTGGTAGTGGTTCCATGTCCAGCATCCGTTTAGGTGGGCTGATGTTGAGGTTTTGATATTTAGTTTTTTTGTTCCTTGTTGGCCTGGGTGCAACTTAATTGAAAATTGAATGTCGCAAAGGTAATTTGGGTGTGCACTGATTTTCTTCCTTTCTCTACACCAAATCACTCATGTAGCTTGGCCTTTGTGTTTTGTTTGCAGTGGCACGCGGATTAAGACCCGCAAACGGAATATTGCGGCTCCCCTGGACCCTGCAGCTTTTGCAGATGCAGTGGTCCAGATTTATTTGGACAATGCTGGTGATCTGGTAACTGTCATTCCTCGATGATGTTAGCTTCCATTGTGAGAATAAGGCGTGTGTTGGAAAGATATTTCATCTTTGCTGGTCTTAATGTCCCACTCTTTATTTGCCCTTCTTTCTAGGAACTTGTTGCAAAGAGCATTGAGTCTTCAGATCTCAACTTCTTGAGATACGGCGACACATTATTCGAGGTGAGCTTCTTTTGTTCTGGGTGTTGGGCATGCTTTTACCATTGCGCAGCATATTTATTCAAAAAATATGCATGTGTTCGCCATAGACCATCTGTTATGTTTTTTCTCGGTGTTTGATTTAAACATCATATTTCGGCTAGCTGCCATTTTCTTTTTCATGATTTATATTAGTTCATTTCATGTTAATATGTTTTGTAGAGAGTTAACTTCATTCTAAATTTTACTTAATGTTTTATATCACTGCAATTCATAGCATACTTTCTGAGTGAATGATTGGTCATCCTCGGATTACTCGAGTTTGGGCTCGTCAGTTGACTATGTCATTAAATGTGGGCTAAAAGAATTGAAGTAATGGAAGTTTTTATTATGTAAGCTTAACAAAACAAGGTGTTGCTATTTTCTTTACATTCCTGCAGGTGGTTTTCATAGGAGGGCGTACCCAACCTGGTAATGTCAAACCTGATGAGGGGGACCGTCGTCCTTATTCTGTTATAGATTGTGAACCTAAGAGCGAAGTGATTCTGCCATCTGTGATTTATGTCCAAAAGATCCTGCGGAGGAGGCCATTTCTCATCAAGAATCTAGAAAATGTCATGCAAAGATTCTTACAGTCTTTGGAGCTTTTCGAGGACAATGAACGGAAGAAGCTTGCCATTTTCACGGCACTTGCATTCTCACAGAAGCTGTCGGGCCTTCCACCAGAAACTGTGTTGCAGCCTCTTCTCAAGGATAATCTTGTTGGAAAAGGGCTAGTTTTTTCCTTTAAACCGATTTCTTCAAGGAATATCTGGTTGACAATAGCATTGATGACTTGATCTCAGTTCTGAAGAGGGGAAAGATGGACGATGATCTTCTGATATTTTTCCCACCGGCTAAGCGCTCTGCCGATTGTTTCTAGGAGCACTTCACGTAAGACATATTTCTTTATTTCGTCATTAACATTCCGTGCCCTTCTAATATTGTTTTTGGTGAGTCCCTGGGTTTTTCCTTGTTACTATCTTTCCCTTAATGCACAAATAATTAGCACATGTTTCTTGATTTCTCTTGCAAAAATGATTCCCATTTACTTTATGCTACTGTTGCAATAGTTGCTTTGTTGTGCTAACTTGTAACTCACTGATTTTGGATGGATTCCCACATTTGCAAAAACTGCGAAGAGAAGAGTGCTCATTTAAATGTCAGCCCCGAGCATCCATGGCTTTTACTATTGTCCCCCGATGTTCACTTTGATGCATGAGCATAATACCTATTTAGATTTTATTTTATAATTTTAGGGATATCATAGAAATATTATATTAGATTTCTCTTCCAGTATTAATAAGGCTTTAGATTGCAATAGACAATAATGTCATTTTTTAACCCTTGTTTCTTGTCTCAAGACAATTTTCTGAGGTTTCTTGTAAGTCCTATAAATTTTTATCGTTCCCTTCAACCATAATCATCTTTTCGTAGTTTTTCTGTTATTTCTCCTATTTCCGCTTCGTTGCTCTATCAATTGGCATTAAAGCCTTATATCTACCTTAGGGTTAGAGTTTAGGATTTCACGATGGCTAATCGTGGTAGAGGTCGCGGGAGAGGGGTTCAACACCAACAGATGAAACTTGGTGAGATGCGAAATATGATTGAAGATCTATCGCAAGTGGTCCAAACACTGTTGCCGCGACAAGAACGCGTGGGAGCCTGAATGAAGGTTCCGGAAGGCTACCACAACCCCTTTAGACATACTGGAAGGTAGTACTGAGGATGACTATGATGAAATCGAAGTCAATCATTTCCGTGCAACCGGACCTGTAAACAGCAGAGGAGGAGGTGGATTGAAGGAGAGATTAATTCGTGCCCTAGATTTCAGTGGTGGTGGGATCGAGATTGAAGTGGCTAACTTTCACGGGAAAGTGCATGCCGACGATTTTGTTGATTGGGAGACTTGTCGTGAAAACTATTTCGAGAGGAAGCCTATGGCGGAAGCCATAAAAGTACTATTTGTGAAGCTGAAACTGAAAGGAGCTGCTCTTCAATGGTGCAAGAGAGTTGAAGAACAACGTTCTCGACAAGGAAAGCCAAAGATCGGTACTTTGTAGCACATGAAGAGTAAGTCGTGTAAATAATTTTACCAGCAGATTACAATGTTAAATTGTATGAGAAGTATCATGCGCTACGAAAAATTCTCTATCGGTAGGTGAATATGCCTCGGAGTTCAACAACCCGACTGTTCGAGTTGGGCTAAATGAAACTAATGAAACAACTTATGTCTCGTTATCTAACAGGCTTGGATAGATCCATTAAGGACAAGATTAATGTGGTTCGTGTATTTAACACGGAAGATGCGCGAGAGTAAAAGTCCATGTGCTTGTCCTGCGTTACTTACGCCAAAGAAAGATGGTTCGTGGAGGATGAGCATGGATAGTCGCGCCATAAACAGGATAATCGTCAAGTATCGTTTTCCAATTCCACGTCTGGATCTGGATGTTATGCTTGATTAGTTGGTCGGCACGAAGGTGTTTTCCAAAATAGATTTAAGAAGCGGCTATCACCAAATCAGCTTAAGGCTGGTGATGAATGAAAAATAGTATTCTAGATTCTGGATGAACTATACGAGGGATGGTGATGCTTTTTGGGTTGTCTAATGCACCTAGTATGTTTATGCGTGTCATGATAGATGTACAGAAGCATTTTCTGAAGACTTTTGCCGTCGTTTACTTTGACGACTGTGATTTACAATAAGACAGAAGAAGACCATTTGATTCACGTACGACACGTGATGGATCTTCTTTCTCAGGAGAATCTTTATATCAACTTAAAGAAGTGTTCATTTTTTAACGAAGAAGTCCTCTTTCTCGTGTTAACTATTTCTAATAAAGGTTTGACTGTCGATCCGGAAAAGTGCGCGTGATAATAGAGTGGCCAACACCTATATTACGTCTAGTTTTCATGGGTTGGCATCTTTCTATAGGAGTTTATCAAGAATTTCAGTTATGGCATGAGCCCGTCAACAGAATGTTTGAAGAAGGAAAATTTTGAGTGGACAACATTAGTTGCTAAAGCTTTTGACTATGTGAAGTTATTGATGTGCAGCGCTCTGGTTCTCGCCTTGCCTGACTTTGACAAACTCTTCATTTTAGAGTGTGACGTATCTAAGAAAAGGGTTGTTCTTACTCAAGATGGGAAGCCAATTGAGTTCTTCAGTGAGAAACTATCATATGCAAACAACGCTATTCAATGTATAATTTAGAATTCTATGCGTTGGTGCATTCTATTCAGCACTACAACATTATTTGGCTTAACGGAAGTTTGTTGTGTACTCCTATCATCAAGTGTTGGCTATATGAACTCCCAAAGAAAAACTAAGCGGGAAGTATGCCAAGTGGAGTTCATTCTTAAATGAGTTCAATTTCACTATGAAATATAAGTAGGGACAATTGAATTAGATCCTTCATTATAAAGGTCATGAGTGCTCAGACTTTTGGTTTTGACGAGATCAAGAACCATTGTTGGATCAATAACTATTTTAGTCCTATATTCACAAAATTAGAGGGAGGTCCAGACAACGAGTTGTTACCCTGGCAAGGGGATTTTGTGATTCCTTAAACCGAGTTTGCTTATAACAACTCAGTAAATAGAAGCATCAAGAAGACTCCTTTTGAAGCTGCATATGGACTGCAAGTAAGTGATGATGGCGAGTAAGTGATGATGGACTGCCAATGACAGAAAGTACTCTTCGGATAGCCAAGGAAGAGTTGAAGACGATTAATCCTGACATTTATGCTGAAATCGTCAAAGTTTTCGCGTCGAAGTCGTGAACTTTTCCAACCCGGGGAGACTGATGGAGCTTAATATCTTTTTAGATTTGATTTTACTTTATAATATTAGGGGTATCTTATGAATATTTCAGTAGATTTATTTTAGATTTCTCGGCGTTAGATTGCAAGAGACAATAATTTCATTTTTCTAACCCAAGTTTCTTTTCTCAAGAAAAATTTTCTGAGATTTCTTGCAAATCCTAGAAATTTTTTTGTTATTTCTCCTATTTCTGCTTCGCTACTCCATCACACGTCTTCAACAAATCTTTATAAGATAACAATTTTTTAAAATTTTCTGTTTTTCTGGGGGCTTTGCACTCTTGTAATTGTCTTAGGCTACTTTTGTTGTACTTGTACCTGAATGTTATCATCATCAGCAAAGAAGGGCTGTTATTCCTGGTGGAGTACAATGAGAAGAAGATGTTTGAGGTGAAGCTGAAGGAAATGAAATCTGCCCTGACCGCACAGATTACCGAGGAAACTGATATGTCTGAGGTAATCGAGAATGTGAAGCAGCGTGTCAAAGATGCAAAGTTACCAGATGGGGAAGTTGTGCGGATGCTTTAGGATGTCATGATGGATGCCGTTCAGTGGTCTGGAAAAAAATCAGCAGCAGAATGCTAATGCAGCGCTGCGGCAGGTAACTTGGCTTCACCCCACCCCGATGCTTAGAATTGATTCCTTAGCTGTTGATTCTAATTACATCAATTTGATGTTTCATTGGATTATTTTTGCACTCCTTATTCAAGCTGTTACGTGTCAAAAGGTGAAAACATGGGCCAAACTCTTGAATACATTCTGCACCAACGGGAAGATTGGGCTGGAGCTCATGTACAAGGTCCAAATTCAGTGCTACGATGATGCAAAGCTGATGAAGTTGTTTCCAGAAATTGTGAGGTCCCTTTATGAACAGGACGTGCTTGCTGAAGACACTATACTTTACTGGTTCCGCAAGGGAACCAATCCCAAGAGCAGGTATGATGAAGCATGAATTACCGGAGAGGCTTCAAAACCTGGAGCATTGCCGAAGTGCAATAAGTATCCGGATGACTATTGTTCCTTAAGTGGGTGATTGTAATTGCCTTTGTCCTTCTGTTTTAACTGCCTTGTTTTTATGTTTTGTCATTTCAGGCAAATATTCGTGAAGTCTATCAAGCCCTTTGTCAACTGGCTGGAAGAAGCGGAGGAAGAGGAGTAGGCTCCAAGGTACATGGAGCTATTATTGCTTAATTACCCGAGCATCTACATCTACATGAAAAGTATGCTTGTGATGTAAGTCTTCTTCCTGCATGACTCGGAACACTGCATGAGTGCTGATGTCGAAAAATTACAGAGGCTGTGATACTTGCTAGTATTAAAGAATAACCGAATCATATGCTCTGGACTAGTTAGTTGTGTGAGCCTGGGTTGTCCCCGAGTATCACCGCCATTGGCTAGTCGCACGAAAGTTCTATCTGCATGTCCATTCCTGTGAATCTGTATGGCCCAGGCGTCAAGTCCCTCGTTGCCTTCGTTACACAAATGGCGTCCCTGGTTTTGTGATGACAACCATTTCTTTTTGCTGGTCATGCTGAAAGGCCAAGTAATGAAATCCAATAAGCCTAATAGCAATCCAAGTTGGTGTTGGGGTTGTTAGTGGGGACATCATTTGTGGGCACGAAACGATATAATGGCGTGGTCTGACCATTCGGCCGCTATAAATAATTTCGACTGGCCGCGATGAGTTATACCGCCGACAACAACCTGGGGCGAGCGTGGTCGCAAGGGAAGGAAAAGAAACAAAATGCCGGAAAAGAAAGTTTACCATTTACAGGTAAAAGGGCACTTAGCTTGAGACAAAGAAGAATAGACCTGTTTCTGATGGAGACTGGCCGGTAAGCCAGGCCCCTTTAAAAACAGAAGTCTACTTGGCAACTTCATCTTCGTAACTAATATGATGAGAAACTCCGGTATCATCCTGATGATGTGAAATCATCACATTCAAAAACTACATTTAATGCAGTTCATCCGTGTCAGCTCTATCCACTCCCCTGCAACCACCACACAAGGGACACACCGCACTTTCGTCATCCTCAATGTAATGTAATATATATTATTACATCCTCGTGGGACATGGATAACAGAAAGAAAAAGATTGAATAAAGTACCATTTTTCCCTTTCTCCATCTCCCTCCCCTTCTCTCTCTCTCTCTCTCTCTCCCTGGAAGCACATGGGACTTGCGTTCACGTACCGACGCAGTTCGCCTCCCGGCTCTCCCGATCGACTTTTCCGTTAAAGTTTTCTCCTTTCCTTGATTGGAACCCGACCCTCCACCTTGATCTCTCTTGGAAGTCCGTCTTCCCTGAAGGGATCTCATTGGAACGATATGCTACAGGTAACCGCTTACTGGACCGCGTAGTTCTGCACCCTGTGGAGAGATGAGTTATTGCGCTTGTGATTGCAAAAGTGCCTGGAAATGCCAGTATGTCGTCGGTTGCTAATTTTATGGTTTGTCGGATTAATGATGGCTTTTTGAGTGGGATAGTTGGGTCTTTTATTGTTGTAAGGTTTGTGACTCTTTTTGAGGATTGGCGCTGGGCTTTTTCTTTTTGAGCGAATGATCCCCCGAGGAGTCAACTTGTATTTGACTGGATTAGAGGCTTAGATTGTTTTGTCGGGAAACGATAATTGCTTATTATCTATTGAGGTTTGAGATCATAGTTTTCTTTCAGGTGAGTGTGGTCGAGTATCCACGAAGTGAAGGTGAATCGGTTCAGTTAGCTGTGTCGAAAGCTGCTAATTTGAAGCGCTGCGGGATCCGTCATTCCTCCGTGACAGATACGTCTTCTGATAACGGGATTGAAGGCTGCCTTTGTATGGATAGTGTGGATTGCTTACTGGACATAATCAGGGCTCTTAGAATGGGGTCCTGCTTATTGACAGAAAGCGGGACTCCTATCCCTGGTTCCCCTGTGTCTCCTGCTCTGGGGATCATGAAGAGGAAGAGCTTGCGGGAAAGACCCGGGCTGTGCAATTCATCTTCAGAATATCACCAGGAGGATCCACTTAAGAGCATTCCGGGAAGATTGTTTCGAAATGGGGCTAGTGAGTTTGCCTCGTTATACAGCCAACAGGGTAAGAAAGGAATCAATCAGGATGTAATGATTGTTTGGGAGGTCAGCTATGCCCCTTCTTTTCTCTGTTTGAGTTTGTGAATCGTTTTTATCTGCTTATCACCGTGACGATGTTGCTACAGAATTTCTGTTCAAGGAAGGATATGGTTTTCTGTGGTGTTTTCGATGGACATGGTCAATATGGTCATGTGGTCTCAAGGAGAGTCAGGGATTTTCTCCCTCTGAAATTGGGTGCCCTTCTGGAAAGCTGTGTTGATGGGGATTCTGTTACCGGCTTGGGTTCTGAAGTCACGATCAAAATCCCAGTGGGTGATGAGTCACAAGCATCCATGAAGTCAGGAGAAACAGATAAGCCAAAGCAAATCTTTCAGTCATTCAAGCAATTGTTCTTGAAGGCTTTTAGAGTCATGGACCGAGAGCTTCGATTGCACGCAAGCGTCAACTGCTTCTGCAGTGGAACAACAGCTGTGACTTTGGTGAAGCAGGTCTAATTCTTCTTTATGCCACAAACGATCATCTGATTGTGGACCGAGTGTTATTCTTTTTCTTTTCTCATTATGCTTTCTTTTGCTTGTATTTCGATAGGGTAACCACCTGATTATTGGCAATCTTGGAGATTCCAGAGCTGTATTAGGCACAAGAGATGAAGAAAATGCTCTTACTGCTGTTCAGTTGACTGTGGATCTCAAACCCAATCTTCCAAGTATGCTCTTGTCTCCCTTGCTTGCAATTTGTCAAAGTTAGTACCGTTCATTTACTTGCCTGAGACATACAAAACTCGGTTGAATAATCTTCTTACAATCTTTTAGGAACCTCATTTTCTGTTTATTCTCTTAGTCTAAGAAGATCCTTTTCTTTTGATTTTCCTAATTTGTAATGATTATTGGCTGCTTGCTTCATGCTTAATTCTCATTTCTTAAATGGCCACAGCTGAGGCAGAAAGGATTCGTAAATGCAAGGGTCGTATTTTCGCTCTTCATAATGAGCCAGAAGTTGCTCGTGTCTGGTTGCCGGACAATGACGCACCAGGGCTTGCTATGGCACGGGCTTTCGGGGACTTCTGCCTCAAAGATTTTGGTCTTATCTCTGTTCCGGAAGTTTCGTGTAGACAGCTCACCGAGAAGGATGAGTTCATTATCTTGGCCACTGATGGAGTGTGTATTCTCAGCCTGAAGATCGTAATCATGTTCATCTGGATTGAGGTTATTTCTTACTACCATCTGGCATCTCTTTTCGCAGGTTTGGGATGTTCTGTCTAATAAGGAGGCTGTTGATATCGTTGCCTCAGCCCCTTCACGTTCCTCTACTGCAATGGCCCTTGTGGGATCAGCTCTTCGTGCATGGAAGCACAAACACTCAACTTCAAAAATTGATGATTGTACTGCAGTCTGTCTCTTTCTAGATTTTGACACCATGTCGCGCGCATCCAATACGATGTCCGATAACGAGCTTTCGTCGGCAGATCTAGTCGACGTAGGAGAATAAAGAGATGCCTACCTCAAACCCATTAGACTGTTCCAATGCAACAAGTGTTTCAGAGAACTGACAGACAAATTTCAACTTCCTGAATCAATCGTCCGCTCCTGAAGGAGTGTCTTGGGTAAGCACGGTACTGGATCTCCCCAGATTTGTCCCCGCAAAGGAGGACGATACAGCAAGATTGGAAGAAAAGAGTTGTAGAGGAATTGCTAAGAGGTTTGTGTCTCTTTTGTCACTTTTTCGTATTGTTGTTCCTTATTACAGATCTAGAGGAGTGGCAGTCCAGGCTATATTAGAATGCCTGGTGAAATATATATCCTGAGTTGATGTATTGAAACTGGAAACTTCGGCTGGCTCTTGTCAATCCTGCTGCTCCTGATTTGTTGTACGAAATAAAAGTTGGTCTTTGTTGATTGAGTTATCTTGAATTTTCCAACTTTTTGGTTTACATAAATGCAGCAATTTATAAAGAAGCACCTTGTAAATGAGAACCATCGTTATTTTATTACTCAATATCTGTAGCAGTATGCAGTGGGTAATCAGGTGTGTTGATTTTACACCACAGAACTGCGAGCATCATATTGGTTTATAGTCTAGCCACTGACTTTAGAAGTGTAATGCCTCTTGTGGCTTGTTCTGAGGGACCATGTGCCCTGCTCCCTACACATTAATCGTCGCATAGAATAAAATTTATAAGCAGGATTGTGCACGACGATTAGTCTATTCTTGTCAAATCTGAACCGTGGTTTAACTGGTTTTGAGATATTTGTTTGATGTCCAAACCTTGATAGTCAGAAATGTCAAGTTCTTGTCATATCCTTGCAAGTACCTGAAAAAGACCCAATGAAAATCGTATTATACGTTTTTTTTTTTCATCTTTGATAATATCATATTAGGCAAAAGTGGAAATTGTTTCCCTTACCCTGCAACTTGGTTCCCAGTGTGCCAAGATCGCCACTCTTCGGTTATGGCGTATCCAAGCGATCTTGTCCATGCTTGAGTGCCAGGGTAAGATACAACACTGTCATGGTCTCCGCTGCGAAACCTTATTTAAGACATAGTGCCATGATTGAGAAAGGTGTCTGTCTCACCTGTATATGAGTGCTCTGTATCCCCTGGATGTAAGGTTCACATGGTAAGGAATCATGCTATCCACATCACTTGTGTATTTATCCATAACTCTTACAGCGCATATTGCCCAAGCACCTACAACACTGGTCTGTGGACGTGGTCGATTAGCAGAAAGGCGGGATTGATTGTATGCACTTTAGGCCATGCACGACTTAGTCATACTGAAATTTTGGGGGCAGTTTTTTTACCGGGGCTGCGTGGATTTCTCTTCTGACTTCTTCATCGTTTAGCCATGTCGTGGCCTCTACGTCATTCTGTAAAAATGTGGATTGAATAAATGTATCTCTGAGGGAAAGAATTTGAGCGATATAGCTTTCAAGGAGCTTCTTACTACACAAGGGACATGATATGATCGTGAGTTGGAGCCCAAAAAAATGCTGTCTCTTGTTGATGCCGCTTTCTTTTTAACAGGAAACATGGGAATCTCGATTTCTTCAGAATTCGAGATCGTCTTTCCTGGAGATTGGTAGCATGGCTCTAGTATGTTGTACTTATTTAGACCAATCAATGCCTGGAAAAAAGCTGTAAAGTTATACCGACGACCTTTTGGTGCAGTTCTGTTGGTTACACTCTTCACGCTGAAATTGTTTACCTGTTGAACTTTAGCAAGGTTCGCCTCACAGCTTTCCCTCGGAGGATCGTAATATTTTCCCTGGCAAGTCGACTGAGAAGCCTGCAATTGTTTTCCATTTCAACGCATTTGAATGCAAAACTTTATACGCCGGCAATTTCACGTCTTCATATGTAGCCTGCCCGAAATTTCCAGTCAATCTTTCTCACCTTGTAGAGGTCATTCAAGATTAAAGACATGGCATGAGCAAATGGGACGAGAGAATTTCCATCAAATATATTGTTGGCTGCTCCATTTCCAATCAAGTAACCTTGTGCCTGATGGGTTTCCACCGGGCGCAGCGGAAGTTCGTTTCGAAAAATACTATCCGAAACACACCCCGGATCTATGTGATACGTATAAATCGAATAGTAGATAAGTTTAATAACACGTACCTTGTTGTTTGAAAACAACGAACGTTGCGGATTAGACCGTCTTCGAGAGTCCCAACCGTGACTCCTCTAGAAGTATCCACGCACACGTGACACGAAAACTCGAATTCCCTTCGGTGCTAGCCTTCGGAATTCTTTCAACTGTTTTTCTTTCAGAAGCCTTTTGCGAAAAACAAATTCTCCGACGAAAATTTTTCTTATGACTACATACTGTCTGTGGAACCGAAGCTTCAATTTATAATGTGACATTCCTTAACCCACAGGGTACCGTCAATTGCAATTGTTAATTGAAATCAATTCAATCAACACGCACGTAGCAAAGCTACTAATGTAGCATGACGTCATAGTTATATGATTTTATATATTATTATAAACTTTGTACGTAAATCAGACACATTCTACCAAATTAAATCCAACACTAGGATTTTATGCTTCCGATATTTCAGAATAAATTTGTAGTCCAACAAATTCTAATTCTGAATTTATATTTTTAATTCTAATATTTATTAGAATTAAATAACAATGTCCGTGTCTACGTGCTTTTGCGTGCGACCCTCTAGGTTCTATATACGAAGGCAATGTACATCCATACACAGACTGAGGTAACCGTCTAGCAACAGTTTTCAGTCACCCAACGTAATAGAATATTGGTCATGAACCAAAACCGCTATGAACCGATTTCTGTGTAATTCAATCTCTTCATCTCACCGACATCCTGATTAATTCAGTGCATTATGTGTCATCACTGAATTAATCATTTTACTTGATTTATGAGATATAATAGATATTAACTTGAATGATAAACATTCCTCCACGGCCGTGTGTTTAAAATCACTAATATCTCAATCAAGAGGCCAGGATGTCAACTCTCTAATCCAAGAGAGCGATGAATCCTATATTGACTCAACACTATCCTCTCTACGCTTCGCTGCACACCCAATAACCGTATTACTCACAATCCGATTAAAGACTGCTTTTAACGGCATCAAAGTGAACAACTCCACGCATAGAATAAATGGAGGTCTCAAGTCAGGAGATCAATTACACTCGTTCAACAAGAGAAGTGACCAATGACACTTAATATGTGGTATTCTCTATAAACGGGTCGTGTCCAGTGTACCCTAAACTTAGGCACCCCCGAGTATAACTTGAACATCCATCCTTTTGTCTAACTCGACCTTAGTTATACTCGGCGTTGATCTAGATGTTTATGTCACATCTAAACATCTATCCGATCAAGGACAATTCTAGATTGACAAATAATCAATCTATGGGACTTTACCGTAAAGTTAATTACGAGCAGAAAAGTAATTAATAAACAGTAAATACTTGCCTTTATTAACAACTATTCACATATATTACAAAATGTCTTGGCACATACGTGCACACACTAACAATCTCCCACTTGCACTGTTGCCAAGCACTATGAACTCTCAGTCCTAGGCCCCTCACATGGGACTCATGTTTCTGCTGAGGTAAGGCATTAGTGAGTGGATCTGCGATATTCTCGTTAGTGTCTACTTTACTTACCCAAGATCCTTCATTGCAAAACACTTATTCAGCCAATCTTTAGTAGATTCTAGGCTGAACTTATCATTTCTAACAAGAAGTATATCGTCAACATACAGCACTAGGAAGACAATACTGCTCCCACTAACCTTCTTGTAAACGCAAGGTTCATCTGGATTCTTGATGAAGCCAAAATCCTTAACCGCTTCATCAAATCTTATGTTCCAGCTCCGAGAAGCTTGCTTTAATCCATAAATGGATCTCTTCAGCTTACATACTTTATCTATATTCTCGGACATTATAAAACCAGGAGGTTGTACTATGTACACTTCCTCCTCTAGCCTTCCGTTTAAGAAAGCAGTTTTAACGTCAATTTGCCAGATCTCGTAATCCTTGTAAGCTGCAATAGCAAGTAAAATCCGAATAGACTTCAGCATTGCAACTGGCGAAAATGTTTCATCATAGTCGATTCCTTGACGTTGAGTGAAACCTTTTGCCACTAGCCTTGCTTTATAGGTATTACCATTCCCATCCATGTCGATCTTCGTCTTGAAGACCCACTTGCATCCAATAGGTTTTACCCCAATTGGTGCATCTATTAACTCCCAAACTTGGTTGGTATACATGGAGTCTATTTCGGAATTCATGGCATCTAGCCATTTCTCGGAATCTATTGAAGCAACTGCTTCCTCATAAGTCAACGGTTCGTCGTTCTCGACAAGTAGTACATCTTCATGTTGTGTTATAATCCACCCATATCTCTCGGGTTCTCGATGTACTCTCGTAGACTTACGTATATCTTGCGTTTCTTGAACATGTTCTGGTAATGGAGTCACTTGTACTTGTGGTACCATCTCCATATCTAATTGTTCATTTTCCAATCTGTCTGTAGTGTCTGAAATTTCTTCCAAACTTATTTTACTCCCACTACCCCTTTTAGAAATAAATTCTCTTTCTAAGAAGGTAGCATATCGAGCAACAATAACTTTGTGCTCACTTGGAAGATAAAAATAGTATCCCTTTGTTTCTTTGGGATAACCTACAAACATACACTTAATGGATCTTGCTGCAAGCTTATCAGAACTATCGTTCTTCACATAAGCATCGCAACCCCATACTTTGAGATAAGGCAAATTTGGTTTCTTCCCAAACCATAACTCATATGGTGTCTTATCTGCAGCTTTGGTTGGAACTCGGTTAAGCATGTATGCTGCCGTTTCTAAGGCATAGCCCCAAAATGATAATTGAAGACTTGCATGACTCATCATTGATCTAACCATATCCACTTTCTCCTTTCTGAAACACCATTCCACTCTGGCGTTCGAGAAGGTGTAAGTTGTGAAATTATGCCACACTCCTTGAGGTAATCAATGAATTCTTGACTGAGATACTCGCCCCCTCGATCACTTCGAAGGATCTTAATCTTCTTGTCAAGTTGGTTTTCTACTTCATTCTTAAACTCCTTAAACTTTTCAAGAGTTTCTGACTTTTGCCGTATTAAATAAATATATCCATATCTGCTAAAATCATCAGTAAAAGTCACGAAGTAGATATAAGCTCCTCTGGCCTGAACTGACAATGGTCCACACACATCACTGTGTATGAGTTCTAGCAGTTCATTCGCTCTTTCTCCAATCTTGAAAAAAGGTTTCTTGGTCATCTTTCCTTGTAAACAAGCTTCACATGTATCTATGGATTCTAATTCAAATGAATCTAAATACCCATCATTGAGTAACTTAGCAATGCGCTTCTCGTTTATATGACCAAGTCTACAATGCCATATGTAAGTTGGGTTTGAGTCACACGATTTCTGTTTCTTATTCTCGATGCAATGTACTGGCTCATGTAAGTTTAAAACATACAAACCATTGTTTAAAGATCCATATCCATAGAAAACATCATCTAGATAAAAGGAACACATCTTGTCCTTAAATTTAAAAACAAAGCCCTTGGTGTCTAAACTGGACACCGAGATGATGTTCTTATAAAAACTTGGAACATAACAACAGTTTTCTAGTTTCAAAATAAGTCCACTGGGCAAACTTATTTTATAAGTTCCTACAGCTAATACAGCTACTCTTGCTCCATTAGCCACTCGTAGGTCCATCTCGCCCTTGGACAACCGTCTACATTCATTTAGTCCCTGTAGGTTCACACAGATATGAGAACTACATCCTGAATCTAGGACCCATGAGGATGAAACAGAAAAATTACATTCAATCATAAAAACACCTGAAGCACCTGCCCCACTGGTATTTTTCTTTTGAAAGAGGTAACAATTCTTCTTCCAGTGGCCTTTCTTGCCACAGTGAAAGCATATAGCTTCCTTCTCATCAGATTGGGGAATCTGTTGGCCTTTCTTCAGTTTGGGCTTTTGGCCCGGGTAAGCAGACATCTTTGATTTCTTGACCTTGGGGTTGAACTTCCCCTTGCTCATTCTCTTGTTGGTATTTCTCACCAACATTGCATTTGAAACAGTCTTCTGTTTCATATCTTTCTCTGCTGTCTTGAGCATGGTCAACAGATCGGCAAGACTCTTCTCCATGTTGTTCATATTGAAGTTCATCACGAACGGAGAGAACGATGGAGGCAGGGAACACAAAATGGCATCAACAGCCAAATGAGTATCCATCTTGGAGCCCAAACTTGCGAGCTTTTCTATGTACCCTATCATCTTGAGTACATGAGGCCCGACAGGGTTCCCTTCCTGCAATTTCATTCCGAAAAAGGCTCGAGAGATTTCAAATCTCTCAGTCCGTGCACTTTCTTGGAAGAGCTCGGGCAAATGGATATCAATATCCCTAGCGCTCATATTCTCATGCTGCTTCTGCAACTCTAGAGACATTGCAGATAGCATAAGACATTGCACGTCAATAGCATCTTCCACATAATGATCATAAATGATTCGATCTGCTTCTGAAGTGTCTGCATTTGGTACTGTTGGTGGCTCAAAATCTAATACATGAAACTTTCTCTCTTGTTTCAGTACAATCTTGAGCTTTCGATACCAGTCCAGGTAGTTTGGTCCTTGGAGGATATTTTCTTTCTCCAAAATACTTCGCAGCGATAGGTTTGTCGACATCTACAGCAAATAAAATTTTGAATCATTATTCGTGAATAGTTATATAAAGGACTTTTATAAACTCCCACTATTTTATTCAAACCTAATAGCCCTCACCATTAGGCTCGGGAATTAGTTGGTAATAATTCCTAGCGGGACCGAATACTCAAATCCTAGAGTATGCACACAACTGAGCTGTACCTACACACCATAGTCATTAAGTAGGCACTACTCACCAATCACAAATCCATGTGACCCTCGGTATTCTTAACTTGGGTTAATATTTTCTTAAACCCCTTGCCCATCAAATCAATTGACCTTAGCTGAGCTAACAAATCAATTAATCTGAGTTAAGTCGACCCATCAATAAATTATGAAAAACTACAACTATACTAACACAAGCCCACAGCTGAGCTGTACCGACTCACGAAGTACGTTGACTATTTTCATTATCATTGATGGAGGGTAGATAAAACTTAACTTAATATTCAGGGGATTTTGATTAATTGTCTCACCAATATATTATTAATGGGCTTTATTGTTTCATTCTAATTTCAAGCCCATCTTGTGGCCCAATAGGTTTTAATTTTCTAAACCTAAGATTGGGCTAATCATTTTAAAATTACAGCCGATATGGGAATTTTAACTTATTAGTTTATTAACTATGCAAACTCACTGTTGGTTCGCAAGTCTCGTTATGATTGTGTTACCATTCCCTTTTTTCTTTGATTAAGTGTGAGGAACACAACTTGAGCCAACCCAAGTTCTCTGGATTGCTCCTTTTAGTACTCAACTATTTAGTGGTTAAAGCATGAAATAGAACCACTATTATAAAACTTTAGACGTAGAGTTTCAATCATCCGTCCAATCATTTTACTCGGTCATTCAAATTAATAACTTGCATCCTTCTCCAAACTCTTAGTTTAAAGGTAAACGTTCGCTTTCTTATATATAAACAATTATAATCAACTCGAACGAACCAAACATTTTTAAAGAAGTATGTTAAAATGATTTATACGATACGATCACAAAATTGCTCGGATACCACTGATGGGTTTCTACCGGGCGCAGCGGAAGTTCGTTTCGAAAAATACTATCCGAAACACACCCCGGATCTATGTGATACGTATAAATCGAATAGTAGATAAGTTTAATAACACGTACCTTGTTGTTTGAAAACAACGAACGTTGCGGATTAGACCGTCTTCGAGAGTCCCAACCATGACTCCTCTAGAAGTATCCACGCACACGTGACACGAAAACTCGAATTCCCTTCGGTGCTAGCCTTCGGAATTCTTTCAACTGTTTTTCTTTCAGAAGCCTTTTGCGAAAAACAAATTCTCCGACGAAAATTTTTCTTATGACTACATACTGTCTGTGGAAGCCGAAGCTTCAATTTATAATGTGACATTCCTTAACCCACAGGGTACCGTCAATTGCAATTGTTAATTGAAATCAATTCAATCAACACGCACGTAGCAAAGCTACTAATGTAGCATGACGTCATAGTTATATGATTTTATATATTAGGGCACTTTATCAGATATATCCCAAAGTTACAAAATTTTTCCAATCTATCCTAAGGTTTAGATAATATCTCCTTGTATCCTAAACTTTGACCCATTTTCGAATATATCCATCAAAGCTCCTAGTTAAGAATTTCTGAATGGCTGGAGAAGGAAAATCTTCAGGAAATCCTTCCGGAACTCCATCTCGATTGGAGTTCGTTCCAGAGTCTAGATTGTCTCCCTTTGGAATGAACAAGAGCATAAATGATGCTCTAACTCAGTTAGCCATTCAGGGGAGTACAGAAAGTCTAGAAAGCCGAAACCAAATGGCAAGGGAAGTAGGCGCATATGTTAATAACATACTAGACGCTCTGGACAGAGAAAGAGGTTTAAAGAGGCCTGAAGCCGAGGCGACCTCAGGACTGGAAAGTACTACAGGAAAACCAGTCGAAAGATTGAATCTGGGAGGAAAAAATTCCAAACAGAATCAAGGCAAAAGTGTGGAAGAAATGTACAAGGAGTCAGTGGCTCCTTTCATTTTAGATACACAGAAGCGAAGTGCAAACTTGAACTCTCAAAGTGGAGAGTTGGCAAAAGACTTAAGGAAAGCCTTAGGTCTGGCAGAAGATACCCCAGTTCATTTAGACAACAGAACGTTTAATGAACTGGTAACTGCGAAGAGGGAAATTTACAGGCCCGATTATCCTCATAGAACTAAACAAGAATTTGTTCCTAGGGATAATGTTTTGAAGCCAATAATTACCCCTGGTGCTTTTCTGGACATAGATTGTGAAAAGCATGTATCTGAAAAGATAGATGAGTGGTTATCACTAATTCGAATGACTGCATCCGCAGGGATATTATCTCCTGGATCGGTCTATGAATTATGTGTGGCAGCCCTCATGGGAACAGCGCAGAAATATTGGAAGTCTTTGGTGGCTCATACTGACATCAAAGAAAAAATAGATCAAGCGCTGACGGTTGACGGAGTATTGGCAATAATCGCTGATGCCCTGAAACGTGAGTTCTGTGGTTTCTCATTATCCACTGAGACTGTGGAAAAAGAGCAGTCATTAACCGCTCTGGTTAAACTACAGATCTGCGATATGTGCTTGTTTGATAGCTACGTATGTGAATTCCAGAAGTATTATTACAATCTGGACGTAGTCTCTCAACAGTTCATATTGGGAACATTTTTTGCAAAACTTCCAGAACCTTGGCCGGAAGTGGCGCAAAAGGCCTATGAATTACTTCTGAGTGAGAAGAAGATTGTCTCCGGTCTCGGAGGAAAAATTCAGGCGGTAAAGTACGCGATGAGAAAGGCGTGTACTGAGCTCCAAGTTAAGGAGGCAGCTAAGAAGCTGCCATACCTAAACAAGAGCTGTTGTTCTTAGATAGAGTATGTGCCTGGAAGATACGGATGCGATACTCGCAGTACCTCAGGAGACTCTTTGAAGAGAAGGAACTTTCCTCGTAAGAGGAAGTTCGTTGGGTACAACAAAAGGAAAGTTTGGCCCAAGAAGGACTTCCAGCGTAAACAAAAAGGAGGTCCTGCTTACCAACCAAGAAGGTTCGTAAGGAGAAGGGATAACCTTAAGGATAAAGATAGGATCGATGCCTTCAAGCGCAAGCATGACAGAGAACCTAAGTGTCCTAAAGGGAAGCCTTTGAGCAGTTGTAATTGCTGCTGGTTTTGTGGTTCAAAAGACCACAAAGCGGATAGTTGTCCGAAGAAGAACCAAAGGAGAGAAAGACTCCGTATGATCTTCTTAGATAACAGGAGTCATGGGGAAGAAGTCCTTGCTTATGAACCAATAGATGAGCAGGAGATTTCCGACTTAGACTCGGAAGTAGAATCAATTTACGAGGTAGTATCTGATTACGATACAGACTCGGAAGAGGATTCTGATCTTTGGAAAATGCATCTGTTTATGATGAGAGCAGTGCAGAACGAAGATGGTGATGAGATGGTTCTTTTGGAAGCATCAAATCAGGTACTGGAGGAATTCCACCAGTACGAGGATCCATCCCAGTCAGTGCTGGAATGGAGGTTGCCTAATGTTAATGTGAGGGAAGTCTATAACGTATCGAGATTTAATTTTAGATCGATAATAGACATCTCACAAACAGAAGCAACGGCTCAAGTAACAAATACGGAACTTGAGACGATGGATATACCTTTACTCAACGTACAACGCATTAGGGAAACCATGCAACGTGCGAGAGGTGTATATAACTATATACACATTGGGTTGATCCAAGTAGGATTAATCCCGCTATTTCATTTACCAGCGGATAGTCCTGTGGTAGCAGCAGTAATTGATAAACGTTGGCGAGAGTTTAGAGATCAGCTGATATCAGGGATACAGGCCAACCTAGCGCATGGCCCTGTATGGTTCCAGGTCCATCCAAATTTCATGATGGCCCTGAACGATCGCTGTTTGGGAAATTCATTGACCTTAAGGATCAAATCGATGAATATGGATAGAATGAATTCACAGGCCAAGTTTTTGGCGTATCACACTAGAGTGATTTACCGATTGGTAAATACAACTAGTCCTGGTGTGAGGAACATCTCAAGACTTACTGAGTTGTTCGAAGAAGGTCATAATAACTACCAACAGTTTCATAGGCGAGAGGTAAACCCATTAGAGTTAACCTGGCCAAGAAACTGGGTTATGACTGAACCTGGTAGTAGCTCTAGGCCGATTAGTGCGGCCAATATCCGACAAAGAGGTAATGAGATTACTTTAATGTTGGGTGAACCGTCTAGAGACAGTTTTAGAGTTGATAGGCATTTGCCTATGCTTAGCGAAAGGGCTGACAGGCTTTTGCCTGTGAGGATGCCACTCCTGAGAGAGCCGCTCAATAGAGCGCCCTCTGAAGTCTCTTCAAGAGCTAGTGATGTGGGAGAAGATGTAATAGTCTCTCGACCAAAGGTTGCAAGCGCACCTCCACTAGTAGAAGAGATGTCTCGAAGGTCTGTTGATTTAAGGACCCCGTCTCAACATACGGGTAGAATCGTGGGGTATAGACATGTATCATTACCAGTCTATGAAGACCCTGTAGACCAACCGAGAGAGGAGTCTATACGGATGTTAAGAGTAACTAATATTGGTAGTTCTTTATCTAAGATTCCTGAAGTTTGTAAGGTTATTGAACAAATAGCCGAGCAAAGGTCTATACCGATAGACGATATCTGGAGGATGATAGAACCATCCCAAAGTGTACTTGAGAATATTGGGTTTAGTGTTAGGAAGGAAGACATGAGCACATATGTGGCTCTAACTTTCAAATTTCCTGGATACTATGAGTATTCTTTAGATACCCTGATAGACACGGGGTGTAGCATAACATGTGCTAGACTCAATGCTCTGCCAGATGAGTGGTGGGAACCACTGCAGAAACCCATCCACATGGTCAACGTCGATGGTATGGCCACAATTGTGGGTCACAAGGCAAGCAATGTGCCTATCTTTATTGGTGGACAAAAGTTCATCATTAAAGAGATTCTTGCACATCCTTTACTAGAGGCCGACATCATTATTGGTAACGCCTTTTTAAAGGGTCAGAAGGAAAACCTTCCTTTTGTGCAGAATGAACACGATGTATCCATCGGTGGGGTAAAAATAAGTATTCTACAAGAGCCTAGACTTCGGTTAAAATTTGGCTTTTATCCGGTAAAACGGACAGAATACTGTGGTAATATCCCATGTGAAAGAGCTTTCAGAATGCGAGCTCAACGTGGTGATATACGGTTGGAAGAGAACGATTCATGGGAACAAACCCTGTTTTCTCCAACGAATACCAGAAGTTCTAACTGGTATGACGACTTGTTTCCAAAACAAGAAGTGTGTATGGCTGTTAAGTTAATGGGAACAAAATGGGATAAGTTCCTAATAAAACTAGTCGATAATTTTAGTGAGGATCCACTAAAGTTATGGACTCGAAATGGCCTCAGGGCTAAATTAGAGTTGAAAGATCCCGGAACCATTATAAGAGCCAGAAACATTACGTATACGGCTGAAATGGTTGAGGAATTTGATAAACAAATTCCTGAGTTGCTTGGGAAAGGCTTGATTAGGGACAGTTACAGTCCACATTCTAGTCCTGCTTTTATGGTTATTAATCATGCCGAGCAGGTGCGAGGAAAAGCACGAATGGTTATAGATTATCGTCAGCTTAACAAAGCTACAAAAGACGATGGCTATAAGATTCCCACTGCGGGAGATTTAATTGATAGGGTAAGTCTGAGCCAACCAAAGTTCTTCTCTAAGTTTGACTTGAAAAGTGGATACTGGCAAGTCAAGATGGAGGAAGAATCGGTTCCTCTAACTGCTTCAATGCTCCGCAAGGAATGTTTGAATGGCTGGTGATGCCGTTTGGCCTGAAGAATGCTCCAGGCGTATTTCAGCGCAAGATGGATAATGCTTTCAAGCAAATCCAAAAATTTTGTGCGGTCTATATTGACGATGTGTTAGTCTACAGTCAGACTGAAGATGACCACATGAGGCACCTAGATAAGGTGACTGATATCTTCCGAAGGGAAGGTATGATTCTATCTGAGAAAAAGATAGAATGGTTTAAGGAATCAGTTAACTTCTTAGGCATGGAGATTGAGCAGGGTAAGATTAAACTGCAAAATCATATTGCCGAGAAAATAGTTAATTTTCCTGACAGACTTGAGGATAGGAAGCAAGTCCAGAGATTCTGTGGATGCGCTAACTATGCAAGAAAGTTTGTAAAAGATCTTTCCAGAGATCTAAGTAGGATTTCGAAGAAAACCTCTTCTACAAATCCTTGGAAATGGGAAGATGAAGACACTCAATCCATTAGAAGGATTAAAGCAAAGGTGAAGAATTTGCCACAACTTGCTCTACCTTCTGATAAAGATGAGTTAGTCTTGGAAGTTGATGCTTCTGAAGAACATTGGGGAGCAGTCCTTAAAATTAAAGGACGCAAACCAGAACCGGTGAGTAAATACTGGTCGGGAAGCTTCAAGGGGTACGAATTACGGTATCCGAAACATGAAAAGGAAGTATTAGCCTTAAAATATGGAATAAAGGCTTTTTACATCTTTTTGGCACCGAAAGCATTTTTAGTGCGATCTGACTCGACCTATGTAAAAAGGTTTATGAGTCTGAACCTTAAGGAAGCTAGGCAAACTAGACTCTTAAGGTTGCAAGAACAATTGAGCTATTATAAATATGAGGTCGAATACATTCGGTCCGAACACAACTTAATAGTCGACTCTCTCTCTAGAGAACTTGCAAACACCTCTCTTTCTAAAAACTCTGCAGATGGATCCTGCTGCAAAGAGAAAGATATGCTGGGGATGCAAGAAGGAAGGACACTCCCGAAAGGTATGTCCTAACATGAGAGATGGTGAGCATAGTGATGCTGGTTCCGTCTCAGGAACGAAGGCAGCAGTTCTCTGCTGGCAGTGTAAGCAACTGGGGCATCGTTCTTACGAATGTCCTAAGAAGCTGAAAACTGCGGATTCCCAGAAAGGGAAGGCTGAACTTAAGGAGAAAGCAAAAGCTGACTCCAAGAGTGAGGCGAAACTAGATCTCCAGAAGGAGATGGCTAATCCCAAAGAGGCTGAAGCCAGATCTAAGGGAAAGGCGAAAGAATCCCAGAAGGGGATGGCTGGATCTAAGGGAAAGGTAACAACCAATCCCAAAGAGAAAGCGAAAGTTTCCCAGGAAGGGAAGGCAGATCTGAAGGAGGAAAGCTCCAGAAGAGATGCGAAAATGGCAGATCTGAAAGATAAGGCGAAAGCTGAGTCACAGGAGAAAGCCAGGAAGAAGAGGAAAGCCAAGAGGCTTAGGTCTTCTGATCCCAAAGGGGATGTTTCTGTAAAGGAAGGTCCTAAGAAGGACGGTAAGGTTGAAGAACCTTGGTGGTCTCCTTTGACCATGGAGCAGTTCGATTACTGCCGAAACCACTTAGCCAAAGAGCAGAAGATTTCCATCAATCAAGCTGTAAAATCCTATAAGGCTTTGTTGCAAAGCAAGGAGGAGCAGAAAGAAAAGATGGAGACGCATTATGCTGAGGAAGAGGCTAAGTTCAAGGCCATAATTGGCGAGCCAGTCCAAGAGGTGAACCCAGAACCAAGGGTAGAACCTGAGGAAGCGGCTGCGATGGAGTGTGAGCAGTACTTCGATTTTGGAAGTGCTTACGCATCATTGGAAGGTACCCTAGAAAACAGGGAGAACCTTGAGGAAGCAATTCCTGAAAGAGACTCAGTCAAAGAGTCTGGTGAGAATACTCACGGTGGCAAAGGCCATGTTGGGAAAACCCAAGAGGATCTGGGAGGATCCTGGTTTTTTGATCAAGACTCATTCGAGGATGGATCCCTGAGTTGGGATGCGTCTGTAGTCTGCGGAGGACTCCTAGGCGGCATCAAACATGATGACAAACGCCAAGTCGAGTATTTCGCAAAGAAGACAGTTGAGTATATCAAAGACCTGGAGTTTAAGCTATCGATTATGGCTTCAGGTGAAGAGGAGATGTCTAAAGTCGAAAAAGAAAGACAGCAGATATTCTCCACCACTATGTCAATCATACCAGGGGATGTCAAAAATTATGAAGTCCCAAAGGTAGTAGTAGACATGAGCGAATCCTCGCTTGAGGAAAACGCTGTACTTCAACCGTATCTACACTGGATATCGGGGAAGTGGCCGTCTTTGAGAATCCATTCAGAGATGGTGGGAGTAGCAGCACCTTACATACATGCTGGGTTTGTAGACATACTGGAGATCGATAGATCTGAACCAGAGTGTATGGAAACACTGCCGATGTTGGTAAGGTATGTACTCGGATGCCTAGGCTATGGACCCAAGTATGCCACGGCATTGATTACTAGCACAATGAGGGAGGAAGAAGACCATCCGTTATACGGGAAGGTGATACTGCAAAATTTGCAAGTATGGAACATCCACCCTTGTGAGAGTAGACGTCTGGTGGAACCTCAACGACAGAACCTCGATCAGAGAGGTTTATGGCGGAAATACTACAAGGACAAAACAGTCCGAAAAGCCATAAGAGTTGAGTTCCTAAAAGATGTGCTGGAGCATGTGTTAACCCGCAAGGATGAATACTACGTGCTCTGTGACGGCATCATAACCGTCACGATTCTTCGGTCAGATCTGAGTCTCATAGACGAACAAGCAGGAGACCGAGGATGGCAGAGGATGCTCGATCTTCTGGATAGCTTCTGGAGACGAGAAAACTCTGAGTTGCACCTCCGAACCGACACCTTCGAGGTTTGGAGCAAGATTGCTGATTTCACAGACAAGACCCTAAATCAGCAAATCGAACATGATGAGAGAGCCCAACAAATATCACAACAGATCCTTGAAGCAGTTCAAGATCCACCGGGACTCTCAGAGAAAGAAGGAGTTGGCGAACCATCAAGCGCCAACGGCAAGGAAGGAACCTCCCAAAACAACGCACCAATGCAGACGGGAGACAACTGAACAAAGTTAGACTAGGACATTTTTGTCGGTCATTAGGACCCCACTAACTTTTGAAAACAGTTTAGATTCCTTTTACTTTTGAGCTGGCAAACAGTGCATTGGCACCAGCTCCTTTGTGTATATATTCACAAGCCCTCTACCTCATTTGGGGAGGCAATCTGAATAGTGAATTTTCTCTCTCAAAACTTTGAGCAAGAATTCTTTGATTGTCCTCCAGAAGAAAATCTAAAACGAGAACTTCGACCTCTAATCCGAGCAGAAGTTGTTTCTGATTGTTCTTCGAAAGATACCTTAAGAAACCAAGAAAGTTAGAATTAATCAAAACCGATTAAGTCTAACTAAAAGGTTAGATCTGCGGATCGACACCTTGAAGGATAAATCTTTATGATTAAAGCTTGTAAGGCTAAGCCATTTTGGCTGAGACTTGGGATGAGGAGTGTCTATATAAGTCCCTCATGTTATGGGCATTAGAATGACACAGAAGAGCCTCTCCACTGCCTTCTCTAAAGTTACTTGAGAAGAAGACTCTTGAAGCTTTGTTTCTTGAGTTCTCTTAGTGCGGAAGCTTGGTGAACCCTCTGAGCGACTTCGATTAAGGTATGAAAAACATCTTTACATGCTAAAGGATTGTTTTTGTTCTTTCAGTACTAAAAGAAGATCTTGATTAAGGCAACTTAATTAAGGTGGTGATATTGCATGAGTCATTCTATGACTGATTGTCCTAACCCAGATCTTCTGCATCTAGATCACGGGGTGGGCAAGGATTCTACTACTGGTCTTCTCAATACCATAGTAGATCGTCTTGAAAACCTATCGGCACAGATATCACAAATATCACAGCAGATAGAAAGCTATTCTAAGAAATTAGAAGAGCTGACTCTAGTTCAGAGTGAATTCGAGGAATACTTCCTTGAAGGTAAATCCAATCTTGGGTTTGCGGCAAGTTCAAAGTACTCAAACGAGTATTTGAGGTTGGCAGAACGCCGACGCCAAAGACAGTTGGGAAAATTATCTTAAGTTCGATTCCTGTCGGGATTATTGGTATCAGAGCCGCTTAAGAAGAATTAATTTTCTGATTGTCTGAGGAAATCTCAGGAGCCCAAGAAAGGGGGATAATTTTGAAATAAGTCAAAAGTACGGGATATCTGAAGATACAGTTTAAACTCCAGGATAAATCGGAAAAAAGGAGTAAAGTTGAGGATATATTGGATAAATAAGCCTATATATTATTATAAACTTTGTACGTAAATCAGACACATTCTACCAAATTAAATTCAACACTAGGATTTTATGCTTCCGATATTTCAGAATAAATTTGTAGTCCAACAAATTCTAATTCTGAATTTATATTTTTAATTCTAATATTTATTAGAATTAAATAACAATGTCCGTGTCTACGTGCTTTTGCGTGCGACCCTCTAGGTTCTATATACGAAGGCAATGTATATCCATACACAGACTGAGGTAACCGTCTCGCAACAGTTTTCAGTCACCCAACGTAATAGAATATTGGTCATGAACCAAAACCGCTATGAATCGATTTCTGTGTAATTCAATCTCTTCATCTCACCGACATCCTGATTAATTCAGTGCATTATGTGTCATCACTGAATTAATCATTTTACTTGATTTCTGAGATATAATAGATATTAACTTGAATGATAAACATTCCTCCACGGCCGTGTGTTTAAAATCACTAATATCTCAATCAAGAGGCCAGGATGTCAACTCTCTAATCCAAGAGAGCGATGAATCCTATATTGACTCAACACTATCCTCTCTACGCTTCGCTGCACACCCAATAACTGTATTACTCACAATCCGATTAAAGACTGCTTTTAACGGCATCAAAGTGAACAACTCCACGCATAGAATAAATGGAGGTCTCAAGTCAGGAGATCAATTACACTCGTTCAACAAGAGAAGTGACCAATGACACTTAATATGTGGTATTCTCTATAAACGGGTCGTGTCCAGTGTACCCTAAACTTAGGCACCTCCGAGTATAACTTGAACATCCATCCTTTTGTCTAACTCGACCTTAGTTATACTCGGCGTTGATCTAGATGTTTATGTCCCATCTAAACATCTATCCGATCAAGGACAATTCTAGATTGACAAATAATCAATCTATGGGACTTTACCGTAAAGTTAATTACGAGCAGAAAAGTAATTAATAAACAGTAAATACTTGCCTTTATTAACAACTATTCACATATATTACAAAGTGTCTTGGCACATACGTGCACACACTAACAGTGCCGACACACAAAGTGATACTTCGTGAACTGCCGATTTGACCTCTTGCTTTCGAATTGCAGGAATAAAGGCCGGGCTTACCTTGAAGTTGACGAAAGCCTTTTCATCCTTTTCTATCCCTGAATCGCGGATGCATCCAAATTGTTAGTCACAAATAGATCTGCAGGTAAGTATCCAGACAACAGGCATACCCTTTACAATTTCTGCAGCTAGCGTCGGCACAAAGACTCCAGCATAGGATTCCCCAGAGATGTAGCATGGATTCGATTGGAACTCCGGGTATAACTCGAACCACTAGAGACCTCATAAAAATGTACAGTATTGATTTATATGCCTCATCTCGAGCTTTTAACCAGAGAAAGTCATATGGCATATCAAAGTGATCCTGTCCAGAGGGGAACCTTCAGGAGGAAATGGTGCGTGTCTGCAGCGGTCTGAAGATCGCTCGTGGCGTAGTTGATCGGGTTGTCGGAGCGAGACAGACCAACCCCGCATGGTGAATCCAGGTAAATTATGATGGAGACCTGGAATAGGCATCAAAAACTTAATACACGACAATTGAGGCGAACTATGGACGAACTGTGATTACTCGAACATGGTAACAGTTTGTTAGAGAAGATAATGATGCTGAGGCTCCAAACCTTGGACCAGCTGTAACGATTGATCTGTAAAGTAGTAAGGCTTCCCGGAGACGGTCCCGAATGGAAAAGAAAAGGTCCTGGCAGCAGAATTATCGACATTAGACTATAGGGAGACTGATGGTAGATGAAAGCTGCTAAAGAATTGAGCCCCAAGTTCCACGTTGAAAACAAAATACCTCCTAACCTACCATATATACCCAATAAGTCAATCTCTCTATTGCCAATTGGTTATATGGTATCAGAGTCCGGAGTAAAATGGGCATGGGTTTGAGGGGAGATATTAAAGAATTGAGCCCCCAAGTCCCACACTCTCGGTGGGATAAAACAACGCATCGAGTCAACGGAGAGACTGCCGATGCAGGTAGTATGTGACGTTACCTTGCATAGTGAGAGGGGAAACTCCCCTTAAACCCAGGAAGCTTACTGATGAGCGAACCCAGAGGAGCCGCCTCGCTGAATCGAGCCAACAAAGTCAATATCGGAACCACGAAAAACACCGACATCCTCAAAGCAAGCTTGTCTGAATGGAAAACATAAATGGGGGTGGGCGAAATTCTTAGTTTTTGGTTCCAGTGGACGAAAGTGAACAACGGCTGAGCGTACTGATGTTAACAGACGACTCCCTCCATCATTGACGACAGTGTTTCGGTAATGACAATCATTTTCCTGATAAGATCTGCTGAAAACACAATCTCGAGTTAACTTTGTCAAACTATATAATATATGAGCAAGAGTCACCTGACAGCTTGTAAGGTTTTTAATGTCCTGTATAACCCAATGACGAGATTTCTTTTTGACCTGTTGAGTGGGAAGGAAAATTTCTTAAAATACACAAATAAAAAAAAAAAAATCTGTCTGTTTTGCTAGATATACAAATACAAATCGAAGACAAGAGTTCAATCTCGTTTCAGCAATCTGAAGAATAAAACGAATGGATGCAGAGAGTCGGGTTGCTTGAGAAAAATTTCAAATTAAAATTGATTAAAATAACGGGCGTAAATTTAGAATTTTTCTCCGAGTTCCTCCTCCGGCCAACCAGTGGGTGCAGAAGCGGAGGGACTCCCCTCGCCCCGTTTACATCAATTGAACTAACAGATATTGACCAGATTTGCAAATCCACAGTTTTTCACATTCACCAGGTAGAAATACGAATGCATTTATTTCCTAAGTTATCGTTTGAGTTCGTTTTGGATTGTTGTTGCTTATTACAGATATAGGCTAGAGGCAGTCCAGGCTATATTAGAGTTCATGGCAAAATGTATGTCCTCTAGAGTTAATATATTGAAACAGGAGAATTCTACTGGCTCCTGTCACGCAGTGCTGTCTATTATTAATCCTGCAGCTCCTCCTTTGTTCTATGAAGTAAAAGCTGGGCTTTGTTGATTGATTTGCCTTGAATTTTTCGACCTGTTGGATTTACATAGATGCTGCAATTTATATAGCAGCACCCCATAAATTAGAAACTTCATTATTTTATTACTCGATTTCTGCTTCAGTATACAGATGTTAATCGGTATACTGATTTTACATGATACTAATGTGAGCATCAGATTGGTTTATAGTCTAGCCATTGGCTGTAGAAGTGTAATGCCTCTCGTGGCTTACTCTGAGGGACCATATGCCCTGCTCCCTGTACGTGAATCGTCACACAGAAGAAAACGTGTTAGAATGATTAGTCTATTTAGTTGTAGCTTTTCAAAATATGTAGTGCAGACTAGTTGATTTTTGAGATATTTGATGTCCAAACCTTGACAGTCAGAAATGTCAAGTTCTTGTCATATCCTTGCAGGTACCTGGAAAAACCAGTGAAAATCATTTGAGTATGTCGTTCATCTGTGATGATATTAGATTAGGCAAAAACAGAAATGGTTTTTTGTTACCCCGCGACTTGGTTCTCAGTGTGCCAAGATCGCCACTCTTCAGTTATGGAGTACCCGAGCGATCTTGTCCATGCTTGCGTGCCCGGGTATGGTACGGCCATGTCATGGTCTCCGCTGTGAAACCTTAAGTAAGACAGTGCTTGGCCACCGAGGGGTGATTGAGGCGAAGGGTTTCTTGTCTCACCTGTATATGAGTGCCCTGTATCCCTTAGATGTAAGGTTCAAATGGTAAGGGATCATGCTATCCGTATCACTTGAGTATCTCTCCATTACTCGTACAGCACATATTGCCCAAGCACCTGCAACACTCGCCTATGGATGGAGTCGAGTAGAAGAAAGACGAGATTTACGATATGCACTGCAGCTCATGCTCGGGTTTGTCGTATATAGATGTTCTGGGTTTTTGTTACCGGGGCAGCGTGGATTGCTTTTCGGACTGCTTCATCGTTTAGCCATGTTGTGGCCTCTACATCATTCTGCACCAGACACAGTAGAATGAATAGAAGTATGATGGAAAGAAGGTCGTGTGATTTAACATTCAAGGAGCTTACTACACAAGGAACGTGATATGGTTGTGACTCGGAGCCAGAAGAAGTGCTGTCTCTTGTTGATAATGCTTTTCTTTTACCAGGAAACATGGGGATATCGAATTCTGGAGAATTTGAGAATGACGTTCCCGGAGATTGGTAGCATGGCTCCAGAATGTCGTACCTATTCAGACCAACCAACGCCTGGTAGAAAGCAGAAAAGTTCAGCGATGGACCTTTCCTGCTCGCACTTTAGTTCAGTTCATTACACTCTCCAGGCTGAAATTATTTTACCTGTCGAACTTTAGCAAGGTTTGCAACACAGCTTGAGCTTGGAGGATCGTAGTATTTTTCCTCGCAAGTCCTTTGAGAAGTCTGCAATTGTTCTTCAGTTCAGCATATTTGAATCAAAACTTTATATGCCAATAATCTGATGGTTTCATGGTCCCGACATAAATTAGTTTGACCCACCTCGAAAATGTCATCAGAGATTAATGCCATGGCATGAGCAAATGGGACATGAGAGTTGCCATCAAAGACAACATCTGCTACTCCGTTTCCAATCAAGTAACCCTGCATGTACACATGAAGTGAGATATCTGCAGTCTGCAGAATTTAACTCCTTTTTTGCTTTCCGACTGCCTAGTATAAAGATTAAGCAGACTTGCCTTGAAGTTGATGAGAGGTTTTGCAGCCTTTTCAATTCCTGAATCACATATCCAACTGAATTGTTAGCAACACTCTACATTCTCATTGCATAGATAAGAATCCAATTAATAGGCATACCGTTCACTACTTCCAAAGCTAGTGTCGGCACATAAACTCCAGCATAGGATTCCCCAGAGATGTAAAATGGGTTTGACAGGAACTCTGGGTACAACTCAAACCACTGGAAAAAAGCATGTGGCATATCTAAGTGCTTTTATGTGTGTCGTCTCAATCTTTTAACTAGCAGAAAACATGTGGCATATGTAAGTGATGCTGGGAGTAAGAGTAACCTTCAGGAGAAAATGGTGTGTATCTGAAGCGGTCCGAAGGTCAGTGGTGGCATAGTTGATCGGGTTGTCAGAGTAGGACAGACCAACACCGCATGGAGAATCCAGGTATATTATGTTGGAGACCTGGAATGGGCATCAAAATCTTACTACACAATGGATGCGGCACTTTGGACGAACCGAGACAACTTGAATATGATAACAGTTTGCCATCAGAGATGATGATGCAGGGGCTCCAAACCTTAGACCAACTGTATGGATTGATCCTCAAAATAGGCAGGCTTCCGGGAGTCAGTCCGGAATGGAATAGAAAAGGTCCTGGGAGATTGAATTAGTGACTTCAGACCATGCATCACTAATGGTAGATGAAGACTAAATAGACGTCAGTACCATGCTCGTAGACAAATCCATCGAAGCTGGAGCAACCGGGGCCGCCGTTGAGCCATAGTACTACGGGGTCCTTGGAGGGGCTCCTCTCGGAGGCGATGAAGTAATAAAACAGGTTCTTCTTCCCAGGCTTCCCTTCTATGGTCACGTACCTGCAGATTCCACCTAGCGAATGAGATTCGAAGCGATAACGTCACAAGTTAACCTGAGACTATGCAGCGCATGTAGAAAGTGATGTTACCCTGCATAGTGCTGGGAAGGGAAACTCCCCACAAACCCAGGAAGCTTATCGATGCGTGAACCTGGGGGAGCCGCCTCGCTGAATCCCGCGATCAAAATCAGCACTGGAACCAAGAGCAACACCGAATTCCTGGACGGCAACATGATTAATGACTTCCCACAAATGACACTCAGGAAAACTAGGAATATATCAGTAGTACTAATGGTAGCAGGCTGAGTAATGCCGGTTACCTGGTCTGAATTTTCTACGGGACTTTTTGCAAGAAAATCCAAAAGACGTGGGGGTGGTGGAAGTTCTTTTTCTCTTTTGCGGTCAACTAAAGGGAACAAGAACACAGCCACATATGGGCCACAGACAGACGTTTGGTAAGGACAACGACTTTCCAGATAAGTTTTTCCTAAACAGTCCAAGTTCACACCTCAAACGAAAACAACCTTTTTCTTTTTCTTTTTGGCAAAATATCAATTTATGGCCTCAACTTTGAGCCAACTTTCTGTTTTGTCCTTAACTTAGTTTGTTATATAATTTTGTCACCAATTTTTGTTTTTATTTTAATTTTGGTCAATCATGAATTTCTTCTAACAAAAGCCAAACAAGGCCTTAATAGACAATTTTCATTTATCGACTAAAAAGAAAAAATATTTTTAAAAATAAGAAATAATATTGAAACCTTTCATTTATTTTTTTATTATAAAATTTTGATAAATAAATCAAGTGAATTGGAAGCCGAAGTTAACGATAGTTGCTGATGTTGTCAAAAAATATGTAAAATCGATGAATGTCGGATGATGTTCTATCAGGGGGCGACTATTACGGATAAAGTGGATTACGAGACGAATGAATGAGATGTCGAAACTCCACTATTATAGGACACATGCTAGACTATATTAAGACCTTGTTTGGCTTTCGCTAGAAAAAATTCATGATTGGCCAAAATAGAAATAAAAATAAAAGTTGGTGACAAAATTATATAACAAACTAAATTAATGACAAAACAGAAAGTTGGCTCAAAGTTGAGGCCATAATCGTATATTTTGCCTTTTCTTTTTTTACTTTTTACTTTTCTTTCTTCTTCGTGGTGGGCTAGGGCTCCCCGCTTTTCCAGTGTTTCGAGTTTGTTTAATATTTCCTTTACTAATGTAAATAACTCGAAGTTAAAAATATCGAGTTTTATTATAAAGAAATTAGCATTTCGAACATCGAATTCTTTCTCGAAGGATTGAATTCGGTATTTGAAATGTTGAGTTCTCTATTTTTTCTAGTGAATTTGACGTTAGAAACACCGAATCTGGAACTTGACTTTTTTAATATCGATTTATTGACATTAATCTAAATTTTTTTTAGCTTGAACGACCTATTTTACAAAATAATTTACGGAGAGACGTTACTGAGAAAAAATCCCCGTGTTTTTCCTCCGGTTTCGCCTTTCAAAATCGAACCACAGTATATTTTATCAAGCAGCACTTGATATTTCTTTTGACGTCTTGAGCAGGCGGGAAATCTTTTTTGAAAATTGCTGTGAGTTTTTCTGCTGGATGGACGGAGACAAATTGAGGAGTATAAGGTTTTGTCAAGTACATGATAAGATACTAAAAGATAACGCCGGTACATGTTACTCGTCTGTCAAACTCCCTTGCATCGTCGCATATCAGTGATGGTGGATTTATGACAAATAAGTGAATGAATGCAGAATCTGATGCAATTTTCGGCCTGGTAACATCCCGGAATTTCAGTACAAGTAAATTGTACACGTGTGAGAATATTATTGTAATAAAAAGTCAACTATTCAAATTAGGACCGGTCAGATCCTACATAGACGCGGGAGTCTAGCATTCTCGTCGTTACTGACGTTATTTGCGAATATTTTCGGTAATTCGAATTCGATTACGTGTGACTACGTCACGCGGGAAAGGGGACGCCCAGACCTAAACGTAATTGTGTTCGAATAGCGAGAACATTCATATTTACGTCGAGGATTACGATCGATAGAATGTTAAAATTAAATTATCTAATAGCCTTAGGACGATTGGTGGAATAATTAATAAAAGAAAAGAAAAAAAGAGAAATTTGATATATTGAATTTGACAAATCCTCACTCCCTAGCCCACTGTTGGTAAGGAAAGGATTAATAAAATTAAAAAAAAAAAAAAAGAGAAGAGGAGTGGGGGAGTGAACAGAGGGAAATCCATTATCTGAACCCCAATCGTTAGTTGGGGATGGGGAGGGATTTCCTTACGATCCCCTTCATTGGATCCTAATCCGAAATGGGGATGGGATATCAGAGAACCCCATTATTTAAAGGGGGATGGGCGAACCCGAAATCCTGCCCTTTCCGCCGGAGTGGATGTGAGTGTGGGAACTGGGGTTGCGAGAAACCAGGGTGACGAACCCCTCGTTCAAGCAGTGTGCTCTCAGGGGACGTCTCCATTTCTAGGAGGAGGAGGAGGGCAGCTCGGTTGCCTACAAAGTGAGAATAGCGACGGAATCGACGGACACGAAAATTCATGTACGTCTTACCCCCTCCCCACTTCTGTCCTGGTTTTGGTTTCGCTTTGGGTTGGCTGATCGTGTGGGGTTAGGATTGAGCGGGGAGGCTGGGTAGGTCGGGTGTGGTTTATGGTAAAATTGCTTAACTTTGGTATGTTGAGTCTGGTCGTGGCGTGTCGGTTCCGGAGGTTGCTAGCAAGTGGAGGTTGCCTTGTGACTGTGTGGGGTGGCCTCCAAAAGTGAGGTCGGCGGATGGGAGGCTGGGTTCCGGAGGACCAACTCTTGGAGCGAACTGAATCGATTATTGCCGCCCTCCGAATTGGACCAGTCACGTCGAAAGGCGGTGGCTGGGTTCTGGAGAGGTTGACCGTCTGTGGTTGGAACTAACCTGAGTCTTGTTGTCCTCCGGAATGGTCTGGTCGTGTCCAGGAAGCCGGCGGACCCGTTCTACACATGAAAATTGATTTGGCCACCCCTGCAGTAAACACAACGGGGATTTGTTAAAGTGTTTGATTATCTGAATTGTTAAGAAGGAACTTGAGGCCACGTTGTCTGCCATTGTGGGTAAGCACTTATCCCTATTGAAGATTAACTTCAATCATCTGCTGTGTTGGGCCCTTGGGATGACTTGTAATATGTCAGAGGATTTGGTCGGAACTGTTGAGTTGTGGGCTACCCGACTGCGAGTCGGAGGAGGGCCGGTGAGGTGACTCCACGCGCGGTGTCATCGGCTCCGGATTCCCGGGCGCTCCCGGAGGAGTGGATGGGGACGCACTGCGGTGCGGTGGTCCTGGCATCCTGAGAAGTGTTGATGAGGATGATGGATTGAGGGAGTCGTTGTGTTTACCTTATGCGTATTTCGCTTCCTTTACTTTTACGCCTTTGTATTATGTGATGCTGCCGTAACTAATGCTATTACGTTTACTCTGTCTTGCGACCTTTATTGTTCTTGATCTATGTTTATGTTAATAGAGGCATATATTGTCAGACGGCTCCCGTGTGTTGCATAACTGTTTTATAAAACTTGCACGTAGGGTGAGTTATAAGTCTCACGTCTTCGCATGTGCATGGGTGGGGCGTACCAGCGATTTATCGCTGACCCCGTTAGGGGAATACTATTTTAGTGTGCAGGTTGCTTAGGAAAGAGGACATGTATAACCGCGGGATTCGAGGATGAGTCCAGAAAGTGCACGGTAAAGTTCAAATTCAAACTTTCGTAGGCTTCCGTTGGCTGTAAATTAGTTTTAAAATTTGATAAAAGAAAAAAAATGCAGGTCGTTACAGTTGGTATCAGAGCGCAGTTAGTTGAAGTAATAAGGTGGATTAGTATGCGCTTTTAGTTTAAATGAAAAAGAATAGTAAACTTACCCGTGAATGACAAGACTTGACAGAGTCTGTCAAAGTAAAATAAAAGATAGACACGGACGCACTCACCTTTGTCAGGGGAATCTTTCTGAGTGCGAATAGACTTGACAGGGTACAGTAGGCATGCCCGTGAATTGAAAAGACCACACGGATGGCTAGATGACAAACGAAAACTTACTATAAATACGATTGAGGATGCAGTCAGTGCAAAATCACATCCTAGCCAGAAAAATCACAAGTAGTACCCCTAGTGAACCCAGTTAGTATGGCAAATCGCGGCGAAGGTCGACACCCAGGACGCATGCCTGAGCTATCCAAAGGCAAAGCAGGCCCCAGTGGTGATCCAGAGGGTGAAACTCCAGAGATTTCAGAAGCCGAAGACGCTCCGAACTGGGCCCCAGACAATGAGTTCCAGCCGCCGTTTTTCACTGTACCGGAGTGCTTGCATCTTCTGACAGGATTCTTGACCGGCGTATACCATGGTTCACACCTACCAGAGCTTACTCTCTCACAGTTGAGGCGTCTGATAGCAGACCTTGCAGCGATTGAGGATGAGGACGTTCCCATCTACCGTCTTGAGAAATGCCGACAATTTCGGGACCTTGTGAATAGTATCCCCGGACTGGACCGACGTGTAGAAGACTTCCATCTAAGACTCTTTGAGGCTGCCCGTAGGGAGCTTGAGGTTGCAGTAGCTGACTACGCGCGTGGTCCCCAGAATTGAACTTAGGCTTGTGTGTGAACTGAGTGTAATTGTCATGTGTGAGTGAGAATCTTGTCAGAGTGAGTGAATGGTCATTCTGGTACTATTACCATGTGATCGACAAGTTGCAGGCGAATAGTAACCCTACATGTACGAGTGTCAGTTTTTAATAAATCGTGAATTAATGGACCTTGAATCTTGATAGTATAAAGAAGGTAGTGGATTCTTCAGTTGGAACTACGCCAATTTGGAGTACTAAACCCTTCAGTTGAACTTTTCCTACTTCCCAACTTTCTACTCAATCTTCTCTGTGAATATTCAGATGGCCGACGATGCTGGGAGCAACGCTGCTGGAAGTTCTGGTGCAGTTGGGGCGGCACCAACTAACCGCCGCCGGCTGAAGATCATTAGGGAGGTTGGGAAAATGAACCCACCTACGTTTGAGGGTAACGAAGGGCCTGAAAAGGCCTAGTCTTTCCTCCAGAGCTGGAACAAGATCTTCAAGTATTTGGAGTATACGGATGCTGAGAAACTAGCGGTGGTCGAGTATTATTTGCAAGAGGGTGCTGATTTGTGGTGGACATCTTCCATGGTGGCCGTTCGTGCACACTACCCGGGCACAGTGTGGGAACAGTTCCGCCAAGCCTTCCTGGATAAGTATTTCCCGGCCACCATGAGACTTGATAAGATCAGAGAGTTCGAGTTGCTTGAGCAAGGGGACATGACGGTTGACGAACATGAGCGCAAATTCACTGAGCTTGCTAGGTACGCTCCAGGCCAGGTAGCTACGCCGGAACAGAGGGCTCATAGGTATCTGATGGGCCTGCATCCAAGGACCCGTTCCAAACTAGTGCCACTTTCGTCACAGACTTTTGAGGAGCTCTACCATCGAGCTCAGGCCATAGAGAGAGCGCTGAAGGATAAAGACGCGCTGAAAGCACGTAAGGGGAAAGAGGAGGCTGGACCATCAAGGAAATCTGCGGGACTCTTTAGGGGAGTGAGCCGTTTCTTTGGGGGAAGCAGGGGAGCTGGTTCTAGCGGAATCTCCAAACCAAGTGGATATGGTCGTGGGTTTCGACCCTCTCATTCACCCACCTGCTCTCAGTGCGGAAGATCTCATGGAGGCATGGCGTGTCCGGTAGCTAGGACCCGCTGTTTCCAGTGTGGCGAGTTTGGCCACATACAGTTCCATTGCCCTCAGCGGACGGGGAGTGGAGCAGGAGGAGCTGGTCCATCTTTTGCCAGGTCCAACAGCATGTCTGGGAGGGGTAGCTCTAGAGGTTCGATCAATCAGCCAGCAGGATCGGGCCGCCTGAGTTCTGTAGGCCGAGGTCGTGGCCGAGCAGGTCCCTCCAACAACGCCATGTCAGGTATGATCCTTGTAAATGGATGGGATGCCATTGCTCTATTCGATACACGTGCTACCCATTCGTTTATCTCTCAAAGTTTCGTGGATGAAAGGGGGTTCAGGATTGATGTGGGAGGCAGTCCCCTGAGGGTATGGATGCCTAATGGGGAGAGCATGCCGATGCAATCAGTATGCAGGAATTGCGAGATAACGGTAAACTTTTTCCAGTCATGGATTGATTTGGTTGTCTTTCAGATCAGGGACTTTGACGTCATACTGGGGATGGACTGGCTGATGACGTGCCACGCCATGGTGGATTGCATCAGAAGAGAGATTTTATTCAAAGTTCCAGGACAGCCAGTCTGTGCATACTCCGGACAGGAGTACCAGCGTCACGGGATTCCCTTGATAGCGGCGATGGAGGCCCGGCGGATCTTGCGTGATGGTGGCGAAGCTTTTTTGGCGGTGGTGTTGAACTTGAAGGAGGAACTTCCGAGCTTGCAGGACATCCCCGTAGTACAGGATTACGAGGATGTATTTCCGGAGGAACTTCCTGGGTTACCACCGTCTAGAGAAGTGGATTTCGTGATTGATGTTGTTCCAGGTACGGAACCTATTTCCCTAGCCCCGTACCGTATGGGGTTTGCTGAGTTAAGAGAGTTAAAGGTGCAACTCCAGGAGTTATTAGATAAGGGGTTTATACGCCCCAGTGTGTCTCCGTGGGGTGCACCTGTGTTGTTTGTGAAAAAGAAAGACGGTACGATGAGGATGTGTATTGACTATCGTTTGTTGAATAAAGCCACCATCAAAAATCGTTATCCTTTGCCGCGTATTGAGGATCTTTTTTATCAGCTTCAGGGATCCGTGGTTTACTCAAAAATCGACTTGAGATCAGGATATCATCAGATCAGGGTGCGAGATTCGGATGTCATGAAAACAGCTTTCCGCACCAGGTATGGACACTACGAATTCTTGGTGATGTCGTTCGGTCTGACCAATGCTCCAACAGCATTCATGGAGTTGATGAACCGCATTTTCAGACCCTACCTTGATCAGTTTGTAGTGGTGTTCATTGACGACATTCTGGTATATTTCAAAAGTATGGAGGAACACGCGGATCACCTGAGATTGGTTCTAGAAGTTCTGCGACAAAATCAGTTGTACGCCAAGCTTAGTAAGTGCGAATTCTGGATGACCAGTGTGAGCTTTTTGGGGCATGTGGTTTCTGCAGAGGGTATTGCAGTAGACCCAGCGAAAGTTGAAGCCGTCTTAAACTGGCCCCGTCCCACCACAGTAACAGAAATGCGAAGCTTCCTCGGGTTGGCTGGGTACTATAGACGGTTTATCGAGGGTTTCTCCAGGATCGCTCGATCGTTGACCCAATTATTGAAGAAGGGCATTGCGTTTAAATGGACCCATGAGTGCGAGGAGAGCTTCGTAGAACTAAAGAAGCGCCTTACTTCGGTGCCAGTTCTGGTGTTGCCCAGTGGCAGTGGCGGCTTTGCGGTATACTGCGATGCTTCGTATCATGGATTAGGAGCAGTTTTGATGCAGCATGGGAGAGTTGTAGCTTATGCCTCCAGACAACTAAAAGTACATGAGCAGAATTATCCCACGCATGACTTAGAGTTAGCAGCAGTCGTATTCGCGCTGAAATTATGGAGACACTACCTGTATGGTGAGACATTCGAGATATTCACCGACCATAAGAGCCTGAAGTATCTGTTCTCCCAGGATGAGCTAAACATGAGGCAGAGGCGGTGGATGGAGCTGTTAAAGAATTATGATTGCACAATTTTCTACCACCCAGGTAGAGTTAATGTAGTGGCTGATGCCCTGAGTCGTAAAACTGCCTCCTTAGCGAGCATTGAGGTAGAGGAATGGCGATTGCGCGAGCAAGTAAACGAGATTGGGGTTAGAATGGGTTTTTGTGGTAATGAGGCTATGCTCGCGACAATGATTATCGGGTCTGAGCTTGTTGATAAGATTCGTCAGGCTCAGAATCGGGACCCGTACTTGGTAGAAGCAAGAGCGGGAATACCACGGCAGGTGAACGATGAGTTTATTGTATCAGACGATGGGTTGGTGCGCTTTCAGGGTCGTATATGCGTACCAACTCAGGACGACCTGCGCACTCAGATTTTGGAGGAGGCGCACCAGAGTGCTTACAGTATCCACCCCGGAGTCACAAAGATGTACCACAATCTGAAGAAGCAATACTGGTGACCAGGTATGAAAGAGACGTGGCACAGTATGTTAGTCGTTGTTTGACTTGTCAAAGAGTCAAGATTGAGCACAGACGACCGGGGGGAGAGTTGCAGCCATTACCTATACCTAAGTGGAAATGGGATGAAATCGCTATGGATTTCGTCACGAACCTACCAAGGGGCGCTTATGGATTTGATTCAGTGTGGGTGATTGTTGACAGGCTGACCAAGTCTGGACACTTCATCCCTATCCGTTTGACTTACTCAGTAGAGAAACTAGCCAAGCTATACGTGAAGGAGGTCATTCGTCTTCACGGAGTACCGAGCGTGATAGTGTCAGACAGAGATGCGAGATTCACTTCACGCTTCTGGAGTACGATACAGCAAGCAATGGGCACGAGGTTGAGGATGAGTACAGCTTTTCATCCTCAAACAGATGGACAGACAGAACGAGTTATTCAGATCCTTGAGGACATGTTGAGGGCTTGCGCCCCGGAGATGGAGGGTTCGTGGGTTGGACAGTTACCTCTGGTGGAATTCTCGTACAACAATAGTTATCAACAGAGTATTCAGATGGCACCGTTTGAGGCTCTGTATGGCCGCCCTTGTAGAACTCCTTTATGTTGGAATGAGGGCGGAGAGTGTGTCGAGCTTGGTCCTGATATGGTACGAGAGACCACTGAGGCGATTCGACTCATACAGGATCGCCTTCGCGCCGCGCAGAGTAGACAAAAGAGCTATGCAGATAGGTGGCGCAGACCCCTTGAATTCGAGGTGGGAGACTATGTTCTTTTAAAAGTCTCTCCTACTAAGATGAATCTGAGATTTGGACTGAGAGGGAAGTTGAGCCCACGCTATATTGGACCCTATGAAATTCTAGAGAGGATCGGAAACGCAGCTTACAGATTAGCCTTACCACCTAGGTTGTCTGATATCCACAACGTGTTTCACGTATCCATGCTCAGGAAATACGTTCCGGATCCTCGACACATGCTACAGGATGATATGATAGAGGTAGCTCCGAACCTACAAGTCACCACTGAGCCCATCGAGATTATTGACCGAATGGAGAAACAGCTTCGCCGGAGGATAGTCCCTATGGTACGGGTACGTTGGAGGCACGGTCAGCTTGAGGAGTTGACGTGGGAGACAGAGTCTAAGATGAGAGAAATGTATCCGTATCTATTCGAGTAAGATGGCAGTGCATTAAGAAATTTCGGGGACGAAATTTAAATTAAGGGGGGGTGGATTGTAGCATCCCGGAATTTCAGTACAAGTAAATTGTACACGTGTGAGAATATTATTGTAATAAAAAGTCAACTATTCAAATTAGGACCGGTCAGATCCTACATAGACGCGGGAGTCTAGCATTCTCGTCGTTACTAACGTTATTTGCGAATATTTTCGGTAATTCGAATTCGATTACGTGTGACTACGTCACGCGGGAAAGGGGACGCCCAGACCTAAACGTAATTGTGTTCGAATAGCGAGAACATTCATATTTACGTCGAGGATTACGATCGATAGAATGTTAAAATTAAATTATCTAATAGCCTTAGGACGATTGGTGGAATAATTAATAAAAGAAAAGAAAAAAAGAGAAATTTGATATATTGAATTTGACAAATCCTCACTCCCTAGCCCACTGTTGGTAAGGAAAGGATTAATAAAATTAAAAAAAAAAAAAAAGAGAAGAGGAGTGGGGGAGTGAACAGAGGGAAATCCATTATCTGAACCCCAATCGTTAGTTGGGGATGGGGAGGGATTTCCTTACGATCCCCTTCATTGGATCCTAATCCGAAATGGGGATGGGATATCAGAGAACCCCATTATTTAAAGGGGGATGGGCGAACCCGAAATCCTGCCCTTTCCGCCGGAGTGGATGTGAGTGTGGGAACTGGGGTTGCGAGAAACCAGGGTGACGAACCCCTCGTTCAAGCAGTGTGCTCTCAGGGGACGTCTCCATTTCTAGGAGGAGGAGGAGGGCAGCTCGGTTGCCTACAAAGTGAGAATAGCGACGGAATCGACGGACACGAAAATTCATGTACGTCTTACCCCCTCCCCACTTCTGTCCTGGTTTTGGTTTCGCTTTGGGTTGGCTGATCGTGTGGGGTTAGGATTGAGCGGGGAGGCTGGGTAGGTCGGGTGTGGTTTATGGTAAAATTGCTTAACTTTGGTATGTTGAGTCTGGTCGTGGCGTGTCGGTTCCGGAGGTTGCTAGCAAGTGGAGGTTGCCTTGTGACTGTGTGGGGTGGCCTCCAAAAGTGAGGTCGGCGGATGGGAGGCTGGGTTCCGGAGGACCAACTCTTGGAGCGAACTGAATCGATTATTGCCGCCCTCCGAATTGGACCAGTCACGTCGAAAGGCGGTGGCTGGGTTCTGGAGAGGTTGACCGTCTGTGGTTGGAACTAACCTGAGTCTTGTTGTCCTCCGGAATGGTCTGGTCGTGTCCAGGAAGCCGGCGGACCCGTTCTACACATGAAAATTGATTTGGCCACCCCTGCAGTAAACACAACGGGGATTTGTTAAAGTGTTTGATTATCTGAATTGTTAAGAAGGAACTTGAGGCCACGTTGTCTGCCATTGTGGGTAAGCACTTATCCCTATTGAAGATTAACTTCAATCATCTGCTGTGTTGGGCCCTTGGGATGACTTGTAATATGTCAGAGGATTTGGTCGGAACTGTTGAGTTGTGGGCTACCCGACTGCGAGTCGGAGGAGGGCCGGTGAGGTGACTCCACGCGCGGTGTCATCGGCTCCGGATTCCCGGGCGCTCCCGGAGGAGTGGATGGGGACGCACTGCAGTGCGGTGGTCCTGGCATCCTGAGAAGTGTTGATAAGAAGGATGGATTGAGGGAGTCGTTGTGTTTACCTTATGTGTATTTTGCTTCCTTTACTTTTACGCCTTTGTATTATGTGATGCTGCCGTAACTAATGCTATTACATTTACTCTGTCTTGCGACCTTTATTGTTCTTGATCTATGTTTATGAGAATAGAGGCATATATTGTCAGACGGCTGCCGTGTGTTGCATAACTGTTTTATAAAACTTGCACGTAGGGTGAGTTATAAGTCTCACGTCTTCGCATGTGCATGGGTGGGGCGTACCAGCAATTTATCGCTGACCCCGTTAGGGGAATACTATTTTAGTGTGTAGGTTGCTTAGGAAAGAGGACATGTATAACCGCGGGATTCGAGGATGAGTCCAGAAAGTGCGCGGTAAAATTCAAATTCAAACTTTCGTAGGCTTCCGTTGGCGGTAAATTAGTTTTAAAATTTGATAAAAGAAAAAAAATGCAGGTCGTTACACAACCAGTGGCTGCAGAAGTGGAGAGACTCTCATGGCATTTGTCAAACAATGAATTATGTCATGTATCATCAGAGCAGCACATCGAAACAACACTGTTGTAAGAACGATTCACAATTATTGGGGAATCGCAAAGTCTCTGATGCCAACGACCTTCACAACAAGGCGAGTGAGGTTGTCGTAGATATCTGTAAGAAAGTTGACCCAAAAAAGCATCATATATAGCCATGTGCCCGACTGAGAAAATCTATCACTGATGTTGGCTGGATTCACAAATCCATCACATTAACCGGACGGAAATACAATCGAATTTATAGCTGTGGTTATCGTTCTCCTAGTGGCCATGGCTAATATGTCAAAATGTCGAGAAGGAATTTACCCAGCTACTCGGTTATCAGAAAACCAGCTCCTCCAACCATCAATGATCTCATATTTGAGCAAACTGATCCAAGATTGAATCTCCCGTAAAAGGCACCTGAGAATCGTGATCTCTGCTGCAAGATCAGATTTTGATTATTATCATTTCGTTAGCATGAATGAAAACAGACTAATCACTTCTACTTGCAAGGATGCAAGAAACATATATTACCTGCTCTGTAGCCTTGAAGTGTCAAATTCCTGTGATAAAGAATCATGCTGCTAGTTTCAACTTGGCTATAGTTAACTTTGTTAGGACAGACTATCCACGGGCTGATGACTCTCACCTTTATATTGCAAACCTTAGATTAATCAACTCTAGATTGAATCAAGGAAGGATGTTCTGTCAATTGCAAAAGGAAACCTACCGGGGCTGCATGGATTGCTTTCCTGACAGTTGCTTCTTTCCGCCAAGCTGTGGAAAGTTCTACATTCTCTGCATTCGGATAGCATGAAATGAGCTCTACAGTATTCAATAGAACATCGCATTTCATAGTAAGATGAATATTTCTGGCATCATATAATGAGATCTCATCGAAAGTAAAGCACTGATTTACGTGAGATCAGGACAAGACGTACCACGTATAGATGAACCGATGAGTTTCTGCGACCTCTCACAACTGAAGCCAAAGTGCGTCGAGCGTCACAAGGCTCGGGAACGCTGTAAACATTCAGATCTTTGATAGCCTGACAAATCCAATATTAAGGACTAGAACTGGATTTCAATCCATAAGAAACCCAGTTTTTTAGCATTGGCTGAAAACTCCCGACTCGCTGTTCTTCAATAAAGATCTGCAAGGTGATAACCGTGACCTGATAAAATTTTTTCAATGGCCGTGGTACAGCCTCTACTTTGAATTTTGTCGCAAGGCTGGCAAGGTACAGCACACATATGATCCAGGCTGGCATCTTGGATAATACCTTTCATGAGTTTTGAGGCAAGAGTTGCAATATAGACCCCTGCATAAGACTCCTGTGAGATAGAATGGATTTCGGAGGACTCTCACAAGTTACCCTTTTATCGCAACTTAGCTGGAAAATCGAAAACTAGATAAATTATTATGCATGTTATGTAAGTTTAAAAGCGAGTTACTTTCTCTACCGTCAAGGACTTGTACAGTGAGGTTAATACTTGGGCTGAGATATTACTAACACAGCTTTCGAGTAGGGGTGAAAACCGAACCGAGCCAGCTAGTCGAGCTTGAGTCGAACTCAAGCTGGCTCGAGTCGAAATACTTACAGCTCGATAGTCGTGAGTTTAATATTATATAATAAATATTAATAATTAATAAATAAAATAATAAAATTAATAAAATCGAGCCTATATTCAAACATTTCGAGCCGAGCTCGAACTTTCTATAATTGAATCGACTCGAGCTTGAATTTTAATTATTTGAGCTTGATCGAGTTCGAATTCAGACGATCACTAATCGAGCTGAGCTCGAACATGAGAGATTCAGTCTCGGCTCGGCTCGTTTTTACTTCTTGTTTCGAGGCAGAGTTCTTGGGCTTTGTCTCGAATAATAAAACTAAACTTTTAAAAAAGATTTTCGAAAATAAATCGACTAACATGAGACAAACCTCCAAATTCCTCGAATATATTTTCATTGCTTGCCCGCCTTAAAACCCTAGCTAGCTATGGACGACAAACCTAGTACTCCTCGAAAACCTCGGATCCACAGCCTCTGGCAGGAATTCCGTGAGCTCACCCTGCCGTCCTCCTCCTACTCCTCCCCTGCCGTCGACCGCCTCCATTCCCCTCCTTCTCCCCTCCACTTCCTCCGCCGCTTCATCTCCCAGAACAAGCCCTGCCTCATCACCAACTCCATCTCCCACTTCCCCGCCCTCTCCCTCTGGTCTTCCCCCTCCTACCTCTCCTCCGCCCTCTCCTCCTCCTCCGTCTCCGTCCAACTCACCCCTACCGGCCTTGCCGACTCCCCCACCCTCTTACCCGACGGCGGCGGCCTCTGCTTCGCCTCTCCACATGCTCTCCGCCTCCCCTTCCCCGATGCCCTTGAGCTCATTGTCTCTGGTAGACGCGATCGAGGCCTTGTGGCATATGCCCAGGCGCAGGACGACTGCTTCCGCAAGGATGGCGGTGGCTTCGACGCCATTAGGATCGATGTGGACGACGAGATCCCCTGGATGAGCGAGGCGATGGGGAGCTTCCCCGATGCTGTCAACATATGGATCGGGAACGGTGAGTCGGCCACCTGGTTCCACAAGGACCACTACGAGAACCTATATGCTGTGATCTGCGGCGAGAAGAGGTTCACACTGATCCCGCCGTGTGAGTTTCACAGGATGTACGTCAGGGAGTACCCTGCGGCTGAGTATGTCTACTCTGAGGACACCGGAGATTTCGAACTGAGATTGGAGGAGCCGAAAAGGCAAGTGCCGTGGTGCAGCGTCGATCCTTACCCATCTCCAGAGGATCTTGAGCGAATGAAGCGCGAGTTTCCCCTGTACTTCAACGGGCCGAAGCCAATAGAGGTCACAGTCAAGGCAGGGGAGATGTTATACTTGCCGAGCATGTGGTTTCATCATGTTCAGCAGAATGGAGACGAGAGGGGAGGATTGGCCGTTGCCGTTAACTATTGGTACGACATGCAGTTTGACATCAAGTATGCTTACTTCAACTTTCTGCAGTCCATCCAGGTTGAACAGGAATCCGAAGAACTATTGTCTGCCGACTAAGTCTGGTATGGTCATACATGGAGGTTTGTTCTAAATACCTTCATTCGCCGAATTTTGAAACTTTCAGTCGTAACGACTAACGATATATTGGAACAAAGCTCGAATTACATGTATGAGGTATTACTGAACTAGAGAGAATGATTTTTGTATATTTAGCCCATTGGCTCGAATTGGAGTTCCCTCAAATGGGTATTATCTGGTGCATCTTTGGGTTTGCTAGCACAAGACCTGTAAGCTCAGGGAGCATGATCAGGAGATGGCAAGCCGCTAGTACTTACAGTTATGTTCAGTCAGTCCAAGCGTATGCTTCTTGAGATAGTAAACAACCAGGTTAAGAACCAAATCTGCAGGAAAAGCCAGAAGCGGAGTTTCTCAAAATGAGTTACTAGTCATTCTGGCCATCCTAAGCTTATAGAGCAATCCAACGCAGGTCAACCATACGAGCATCAATCAGTTCCTAAACTGTACAAAAAAACGCAATTTTATTATAACAAGACTTGGAGGGTACCTCCGTAAAAGGGTCATGTTCTTTCCATCCCTTGACTGTACATGTACACCACTGTTCTGTCAACCAACACAGCATTGATCTTGCTGCGTTAAGAATGACAAGCTAGTTAAAGCAAAAGATGGCACCAAATCATGAAATTTGTCTGTAAGACTGAAGTCTCGAGTCTCTCCGGATAGAAAATAAGAGGAGAACAATTAAGTCTGCCCTCAGAAGCTAATATAATATCACATTGACTGACTTACCACCAATTGGGAAAAAGTACTCGTGAGGATAACCTAAAACTCAACCATCCCCATCATCTTTAATCCAATACCAGAAAGCACCCAAAAAATTAGACATCAAGACGCCAAAAATGCCATCCTAGTAAGTTCTAAACACAGAGTCCTGCTAAAATCCCTCTACTCTCAGCTGAATCCGGTATGAATTCCCGAACACAACGACTGATCAAGCTCGCCAAGAGACGAATGACTGTCACGGGCATGAGGCCGAAGCAATCCCCGCCACAATCCAAAGCAGATCATAAACCAAAACATGGTGTGTGTGACTAACCGGTCCCAGAGGGATGCCGTTGCCACCCAATGGTAGGTCCACCGAAAGGAGGAACGTCGTGCTTTGAAAGAAAAACTGAGCCGGCCCACTGCTCAAACCCAACGACAATGGGAATTGGAGTTTGGGTTTGCAAAATGTTTGTAAAATATTACTCCTAGTTCTAATATCACGTTGAAAAATTCAAACCGACTCCTTCCTCGAACCTAAACATATAATGAGCTCAACCACTGGCTTTCGCTATAGAAAAATTGGTCGCCATTTTCTTTTCAACTTGAGACTCCGGTGCTTGTGTTCGAAAACCCTTCAACATGCTCCCTCAACGCACTCAACGAGCTCTCCTTCGTTCTGAATTAGGAAAAAGAACGGGGCCACCAACGCAGCGGAAGCAGCTAATTCTCCATCAAAGGATCCTCAGAAAAGAAGAACAAAATTCCCCCTCGTCTCCTTCCCCAGCTTCTTCCAACTAATCAGGCGAGCAATGCCACGGGAACCACCGCCCGCAGCTACAGATAGAGGAAGCGGTGCCGGTCTGAGACTATGAGGGGAAGTAGTAGAAATAACGTCAATTATTTTACGGTTGTGTCTGTAATTTTGCTTAAACTGACTTTACGTTAGTGAGGATGGTGCCGTTGGATGTCGGCCTGAAATATATCTGCACATCGACAATCTGGACGAATTAACAGGGAAACATGTGTTCCCAAATGTCCAAATCACAACCACCCTAATTTCAGCCGGGACGAATTAATAGGAGCAGACTTCTGACTTAGGTTCTGATATTTTGCCAAAATAAATCACGATATTTCCCAGCTATTTGAAAATGTTGAGGAGGACGCGGATAACGTGCCCGCGAGGGGACGTCCCCCGAAATTATTACAATACATGAATTAAATTAGTATTACTACAATTGTACTAATAAAAATTAGTACAATATATAAACGTTGTACTAGTACATGGTTTGTATATTGTACTAATTCTTTTTAGTATAATTGTAGTTATTACAAATGTACTAATATGTACAAAACTTTGTGCCGGTTTGTACAATGTACAAACGCTGTACTAGTACACGTTTGTACATTGTATTAATTTTCATTTGTACATTTGTAGTAATTACAAAATGTCAGTTAGGATTCGAAATTTTGAACTTAGTTTTATTAGTACATTCTTAATGTGTTCCGAGCCTAAATCCTATCCTGTCGTGGATATGCTTTTACCATTTTGCACCTTCCCTTCCCCCCCACACAGTCGTTCCCCAGCTTCCTTGGGGACTTTCTCCCAAAGTTGGCCACGTGAATTAGACAATCGAGTACGGTTACTCATCCAAGCCTGTGGTTTAGGCTTTTCGGGGTGACGAGGAACAGAGAGTATCAAAGTCGGCAATGACGAGAGGGCACTATCGAAGTCAGCTAAAGTGGACAGAAAAAGCGGAGCATTGCAAATATTCACAGTAGGTTCTCCCCTATGATCGCGAAGTGTACCACGATCATCAAGAGGACTACAGAAGTTGCACGGAACAGTACAGACAAGCATACACAGGAACAGACTTAAAGCTATGCAGAATAACTTGACAGCCATTGTTTACCGCGGCTTCGAACAAAAGACGTAATTGACAGTCAACTGTCATCGCTACCCTCCAAAAAGAAACTGGTTCTGGCATCCACAACCCCATCTTTCACACGTCTGAGAATATGTTCCTCGGGTTGTCCTGCGTAGACGTACAACGCAGATGAGTTAGGAGCAGACGATAGGTGATTGAGAAGTTAGTATCGCTTTTTAGACATATACGTACCATAACAAGCACACTTGCGGTCGCGATCAACTCCTCGAAGAAATGGATCGAAACCTCCTCCCGTCGCCACAGGATGAATATGCTGCCACGCCAAGAACTGACAAGGTGATGGTCGCCGAAGGGAAAATGCTGGCATATGGTGGGAGCGTCATTGAGTGCGAAGGACGGGGGATTAACGACCAAGGTAATGCACGTCTTCTGGACGACGAAGAGTTCCATTGCATCATTTACGAAGGAGTAGTTATTATGGTAGCTTGGGCAGCTCCAGATCATGATCGACATTTCGTTGTGCACCTCAATGTCTATCTGCAAAGAGGCTCGAAAGTTTTTTCAACGGGAGCTCCATGCCTTGAAGCCATGCCCGCCCCTCTGCCTCTCTCGCATCGTCGTCACCGGTAGCATGCTCTTTCGTAACAAAAGCTACCGTCAAAACCTCCGATCATCGCAGGCATTAGTCCCCTTCTCAACCTCGCCGCCAACTCCTTGTTCAATCCCTCCTCTTCACGCCGCCTTTCTCGTCCTTCCTCATCTCCTCCTACATCTCTCGTAACTCCCTGTCCACCACCCTGCTCCTGTTAATTCGTCCCAGTTGAAATTTGGGTTTTTGTGATTTGGATATTTGTTCCCTGTTAATCCGTCCAGATTGTTGATGTTTAGATATATTCTAGGCCGGCATCCTACGAAGAATGACAACTAGGATGCCGTTTACGCCACCTCAACATCTTTACTAACGTCGTTCAATATTGGCCATAAAGAGGTAAAACATAAAACATGAAGTTAACGCTGATAGAACAAAAAGTTGGTGACCCAATCGTATATTTTGTTATTATTATTTTTTAAGAAAATTAGAATAGCAATTAGTAAAGTTTGTAATATTATGTTATGTTGGGCAAAAACTACCATTTGTAAATTTACATCAGATAATTTTTTATATAATAAAATAAGAAAAAAAATTCATTTTCAGATAACTAAATTATCAAGTTCATCTTTTAAGCCATAGCATTTATAAACGATTTTGAAAAAAAAAAGCCTAAAAAAAATCAACTCATTGCTAAAATAATTTATACTCATTTTGGCGATGCTGCTGTCCTTCAAAAAAAGGTAACAACAAAGATTGACTCCCAAGGCTCAAGAACGTTGTGGAAATGAAAAAGCACTGGAACAGAAGAAAAAGTTATATAATAAGAATGGACTAACAGGTGAGGTTCAGGCAAGCAATTCGTTTCCACTTTCAAGTTTCAACATTGCTTCTAACTAATGGATCAAGAGAGAAAACAAAATCAGCAACGCTTCCAAATCCAATTAATTCAGATCAGACTCTCGTCAATAATTCACCCATCAAAATCCCGCATTATGTAAAGGATTACTCGGGGCTTACTTATTCTTCTTCTTCTCAGATTTCGGGGGTATTTTCCCATAAGCTTTTAGCCTCGACTCGGTTAACTTGAATTCAGCCTGCCGTCTTCTTCTCCTTGCATTCCTGGACAACTTCTGCAGATCCTCGCCAGGGCCATTGCCTCCATTTTCGTCTTCGGCGGCACTAGTGGACGGCAATCTGTCATCGTCTCCATGTTTCTTCAGTTCATCAAACTTATGCTTCTTTGATTTCCCTTCTTCCTGGTCCCCGTCATTCTTTCTCTTGATTTCAAGTCTCTTCTGGTGAGGCACTTTCCATTCCTTCTCCCTGTATGGAGCCAGCCTCTTCAAAGATATGTACTGGTTCAAATCCTTGTCATCCAACATCAAGATCTCTTCCGGCTTGAGTCCATAACGGTTGGGTTTGATCTTGGCATACTTGAACCTAGTCTTCAGATCTCCAATCGTATCCTCATAGTCTAACTTGTAATATTCCTCCAACATGGCCTCTTTTGCTCTCTCTAACAGCGACAACTTCTGCTTCCGCTTCCTCTTTCCCTCATCTAGGAATTTAACGTCCTCGTTTTGCATGTCCATCTCTTCAATTGCCAAATCCATGTCAAAATCACCATCATCATCATTCTCTGGTTTAATCTTTAAGCTCCTCTCCCTCGCAGCTAAGAAACCATCACTCGATCCAGAAACATCCCAACCTTTAGGAAGCCCAAGCAATTCATCCTCCTTCGAGAAATCGGGTTTTTCCATGTCACTATCACCTTCATCATCCTTATCACTACCGAAATTGGGGTCAACATCTTCGGCAGCATAGTATTTCTCATCAAAGACTCGCTTCATCACCTGGTCATGCTTATCCGGATCAAAGTCATCCTCAAGTACAGCATAATCCAACTGGCAAGCCTCCCCCTCGCCTATACCTGATATCTCCCTCAACTTTTTGAGCTTCTCCTTCATCTCCTCCTTCTTAAGATTCTTCAAATGCTTCAGCTCCTCCTTCCTCTCTAATTCCGCGGCCTTCAACCTCTCTTCCTTACTCTTCCTCTGCTTCTTCCTCGCATTGTCAACCTTCCGCACAGACCCATCGACACTCCTCGAATGACCCCAAATGACATCAGACAAATCCTCCTCGTGCCTAAACGTGTTCTCGTAATCCTCCTGCTTCCAGATCTCCTCCTCGTCATCCTCCAACTCCTCCAGCTCCTCATCGCCGACCCCCACCTCCTTCTTCCCACCCTTATCGATCCACATCTCATTCAAGAAGTAGTCCTTGAGAAAGGCCTCGTTCTCATCCAATTTTTCCTTGGTGCCAAAGTACTCCTCCACCCTCTTCTCGAACTCCACGGCATCGTCCTTGTCATCGCGACCACCGTCCTCCCTCTTCTTCTCCACAAGTAAATCAGAGCTATCCCCATCCTCGTCAGTAGCCTCCACAGCTTCCAGGAAAGCCCTCCTGTTCTCATCCTGCTCCTCATTGTAACTCTTCCGATAATTGCGAGCCCGACTGCTCTCCGCAGTCTCATCATCAAATTCAGGCCCTTCCTCAATCAACTGCTTCGCCGCCACATCTTTCAGGTAAAGCTTTCTCTTCCTATCCCTATCCCTATCGTCTTCCCCACTCCCGTCACTACCATCAGACTCAAACAGGCTAACGTCCTCCTGCTTAATAATAGGGTCACGGTTCCTAACCTTAATAAGAGCGCTGAAGAACTCCGCCCCCTTCTTGCTAGGCTTATCCCAATCCGCGCCGTAAAATTCGCCCGAGGACTCAGAGTCGGATTCGCTGTCTTCCGAGCTGTGACCGGAAGAGAGGGAGGGATCGTCGACGAGGCCCTTCTTCTTGAGCTCCTCGAAGCGCTGCAGGTCCTCCCGCTTCTTGTTGTGCTCGAACCGCCGGGCGTAGTCGGCGTCGACCTCGATCTTCGAGATGTCGTCGACATCATCAGCCGCGCCGTCGAACAGGTTCAGTCCCATATTTGCTAGGGTTCTTTTTTGCAGTCTAATCGCCTAAACAACTCGAATTATATATATGTGAGGGCGGTGTTATTTAAACGCTTTATTTATCTTTAATTTTATGCTAACATTTTTACTTTTATAATAAATATCCTTTCATAAATAAGTTAAAAATATTTAAAAAGAAAATATATACTCAAACTTAACAAACCCGATCTTACAAAGACATGTCATTAAAAATAAGCTCTTAATTATAAAACAAAAGGTAATATTTCATTCTTTACCATGGTAAAATCTTGAATTTTGCTAGACAGCATTTTTTGTATTCTATAATAAAAATGAGTTTAAAAAAAGATGTAATAATATAATGAATTTTTTTATTTCCAAAACTAAAGTTATAATACACTAATTTATTTAATTACGCGTCCCCTAATTATGTAATGTTTACTAATTATAAGCAATCTACGCGTGTCATACGTGCATGATTGTTACTTAACAACCTCCGTGTAAACTTTACGAAATAGATCGATAAAAAATATTTTATCGCTAATAACATGAAATTAAAATTTGATTTTTTTAACGTCAAATTTTATTTATAAATACAAAGAAATCGGTGTTTGTTTTTAACGCGGAGTTTATTATAAAATAATAAAAAATTATTATATTTTTAATATCAAATTTATCTAAAAAATAGAAAACTCGGTGTTTAACACCTAATTCAAAAATCTCTACAGTAAACATGGTGTTTTTTAAGTGAAATTGATACTCGGTATTCGAATTTTTTATTAATGAAACTCGGTGTTTCTGATTTCTTGACAAGGAAATATTTTATTGACCGACATATTTAGCATTTTTTTTTTTCTGAAACACTAAAAAGTAACAAAGCTCGTCGTAAGTATTTCATGTTGTTCAAACAAACGTAGATGGGACTGATATTACTCGCAAAATGTCACAAACACTAAAATAAAACCCCATCCTCCTGAAGAAACCAGAGGATATCGAATCCTTCTAAAATCTGCCCTCTATTTCTGCTATATCAATCTAGAAAGCAAACAACAATGCTTCCACCCCCCCCCCCACCCCCCCCAAAAAAAAAAAGAACTGGTAGTTTTATCTTACACTCTTCATGATGCATCACCTCTTCCCACGTACTTTATCTTCTTCTCGTGGCGGCAGGAGCTGGGCCTCGTACAGCTCCCTGCTGTCCCTGCCCGCCGGTGCCATCTTCGGCCATATTCATGGCCTGGGTCATGGCATTCATGACGATGAGCCCGAGAGGGATCAAGTACATCCACTGGGTGACATCATGCAGTTTAGTATTAGAAACATGACTATCGCAGCATCCAAGTAGTGTCAAACAGAAGAGAATCACCGAAAACACTCACGTATTTCGCCCAGAATGAACGTTCGGGTGGCTTTACAACCTCAGCCTCCCCATTATCACCTATAAGAGACTCCTCGGCGAATATAGGCCTCCTGTCATAACCAGAACTCTTATGATCTAAAAGACAATTGACCATGAATTTGATAAAAGAAGTTTCTCTTCTGATAAGTGCCATCAACTCAGACACCGATGCTGATCTAATTCCTTTCAATCAATCTGGCACAGGACATCCAATGCTTTATCACTTTTTTATTTAGTCATACTATGACCAAATTATCTCTCCTGAACCACATCAAATGAGAAGTACACGCTACTTACCTTTCCGCCAGCTTGGCGCTCTTGAAGACAGCATGCGACGTGAAAGTCCATTTACCAGGCTGAGACAAAATACTCAAACTCAAATTAATTATTACAATTGATTAATAATACTAGAAGAAACATTTTAGTCAGCAATTCTCTTGTCATTCACGCCTAAATAAATAACCCACTCAATTCCAAAAATAATTTAAAAATGATAGAAATAAACTTACTACACAAACAAAAAACACTTAGCAAAGAGGATGACAATACAAAAAGGATAAACGGGGCAACAAAAGTGTATTCTTAGTAAAACAGCCTCCCAGGTCACCATTTTGACATCTCCAAGAGGCACCAACACAACATCATCAGCCCAAAGTAAAGACCGATGCCTTCACTGATCATGCATTCTGGAAGTCATGGAGGCTACTGCTAAAGGAAGAAGAATGCTTTGTTAAAGTCCCATGAGATGGTCTACAAAACCCGCTCTGCTTCATAAAGATAATATCACAACTTTGCAGGAAAAAGTTAATCATGATCATCATCAACCCAAACTTGTTTCATGATCAAAGAACACTTCTAAAGCTAGCTGATCGAATTTTTCCCCCGTTGAAAACTTCATATAAAAAAGAACTGAAAAGCAAACAAATTAAGAAAATACGTGAATGAAAACGAAAACAAAGAACATAACCATTACTTTATTCATCCGGGATACAACTTCCAAATAATGATAATGAAAACAAAGAACATATGATATCAAAAAAAAAAACCAAAGAACATAACCATTACTTTATTCATCCGAGATATTATGCACCACAACTTCCAAATACTATACCCAATATTGTTGACAAAGGAAAACCATGAAAAACCCAATGCTAGCACATGGATTTGTTGAGGTGCCATAGTCATTAATGCACAGTGCCATCATTTTCCCATAAGGAGAAGATACATGACCAGAGACATCCAAAAAGGGGATGCAGTCTCTACGAAAGAAGTATAATAGAAGAAGATAAGATTGTTTTCAAGCTATTCTTATTTATTATGAGCACCTTCACAGTTCAAACTAGCACCGTCGAAAGAATAAACAAGCATGGAAAAGGATCAAAAGTCTTACAAGCTTTGCTTGGCGAGGATAAGGGCATGTCTTAGGAGAACCATAGTCGACAGCCAAGATGTTAAGACCATCCTGTGAATTCAAACGTGAAAGGCTGCATCAAATTACCAGAATCATGTTGAGAAGCAGGTGGCGAAATAGAAAAGTCGCACAAAGAATACCGCATGGATGGAAAAATATTCCTCCAAATTGTCCCTCAACAGACATCTCTGGCCAATAACAGAAGAATTGTTAGTGTTGCAGATAACAAAATCCTTTGGTTTGGATGATATGAGATGGAAAAAAAAAAATGACAACCATACCAAATAATCTATGTGACCGAAAAAACACAGGTCAAACAACGTGCTGCACAAGGGCACAAAATTAGATGACTCTTGAAACTCGAATACTTCAATGAACATAACCTTAATACATCTTACATTAAAAGTAATGGTAAATAATCGATGAAAATGAATAAGAAGAATCATCGAGAAAAATATTGTTCAAATAATAACTAGGGCGTCCATGAAAATTTTACCGCTTTGACAGAAGAAACAACGAATTCCCTGCCAGGAGGGCTCAAAATATTGGACGGCACTCTAATCTTGTAAAAGTCATCTTCTTCTATCAGCTTCTGCTAGCAAGAAACCATACATTTCACGTTAAGAACATAAAAAAAAAAAGAAAATCAAGCAGCATGATTCCGTAAGGACATCACAACAGAAAGATCACCTGAAACTTTGCCTTCTCTTCAGCGGTGAAGCCATTCCTCGAAAACCGCGGCATAATAAGTTTCTAATCAACACATTCAGATTCAACAGACATAAAACTCTGTCACAGATTCAGTAATGAACTTTGTTCCTCGTTAGCGTTGGTCGCAAAAATATTTCGTGTTTTAGGACACACACTTTTAAAATTCTCGAAATAATGCCCCAAAGTCGAGTTTTATAAGGCCGAATTCACCTTCATAAATGTCCTGAACTCGGCTTTTAAAAATTCAAAGTTCATGAGGCCACTCAGGTTTTATTACGTGAAGTCCTCCAAACTCGGCTTTATAAAAACAATTTCTAAGCATCATTTCAGGAATTTTAAAAAACGAATGCCCTATACGCGAATTATTTCAACGACCAATGCTAATTTGGAACAAATCTCGTTCAGAAATAGCTAGAGATCATGACCAGAAGTCACTAGTGCCAAATCAAAAGAAACCAAATCACCTGAGGGCTGCGACTCCAGGTCTTGATACGGGCAGAGAAAGATCCGGCGGGGGTGAAATCGGAGTCTCCGAAGGCGTGTTCCAGGGGGAACTGGACCTTCGAATCGGAATCGGAATCGGAATCGGAGTATCCCCTCCGAGTCGTAGCAGTGGTGGGAGGGGAAGGCTGAGGTACCTCCGATCGGGAGCCCGAAGGGATGCCTTCGAGGCCGAACTCTTCGTCTTCGACTAGCAGCTTGTCTGACTGAAAGGCCAGTGACGACGGCAGCGACACGGCGGCGATAGCAACGACGCAGAGCGTCAACACCAACACGTCCAGCTTCGCCATGGTTAGCTGTTCCTGTCGTTCGCTCCCCCGAGAGGGCCCAAGATTTACTTAATCCGGACTCGAGCCCGTAATTTGTGGGCCCCAATAAACCTTGTTGCGCGTGTAATGATGGCCTCAACATAATTTTCTATATCAATTAGGATCCCCTTGAGCTTGCATGATGCACGAGAAATGGGTAACACACTCTCCCATGGGCAACCGTTCCTTACTCCACCACAATGGCTATCGCCGTTAAATACTCCCAACTGCATGTCTCCTCTGGCACGTCTTCGTACCCTCTATCGTCAAACTCTTCGTAGTCGCGGCCATACAGTTACCACAACGTCAATCTGGACAACGGCCAACAATCTTCTGTCGAGCGAGGGACTCTTCCAGAGCTTCTCCGCCATGTTCTTGAGCTTTGGGAGGCGGTTGTTATTCCGGCCATTTTGACACGAGTATCACCACTGCAGCATTTTCAATTGCATGGGAGATCTTCCGGGGTATATATTTGTTTTGAGTTCAGTGTTGCACTTTTACCATGATCACAAATGCCTGTATATACATACCTGCTCGTGCACAGTATGACAGGTACCGAGTGACACGGTATTTGCACCTGGAAACCAAAATCGACTCAGCAGTCATTCGTTGATTACAAAAGACAGATTACAAGATAAAAGTTTGTTTAGGGACTAGAATTAAGATCACCGGCATTTTTACATACAAGAAACTCTGCCCCATCTTGGGACTCGGCCCATTTCGTCCCCACCTCAAGGAATATACCAGTAATCAGTACCATGAGTTACAGGTAAAAGTAAAAGGACGATTGGATCATGCATAATACAATCTGTCCCTTTTCCAATCGAATTCTAACAGAGGGGCCCAGGCTTTGCCTTTGGAATGTTGGCAAACCCATTACAGTCAGATAAAAGCAGTTTCCAGAAGGGATGTCCCAACAATTATTTCTCAAAGAATTAAAACAAATTTCACAACAAAAATAGGTAATTGTTCAGGAGTGATGTTAGACTTCAGTAGGACTCTCCCACAACCAAACCAGAGGCAAAGAGCACATGCACTCGTAACAAAGCTAAATATATTCCAAAAAGACATCTATCTAATAACATGCTCTTTTGAAGAAAGAGGAAAAACAACATCACCCTCATTTAGCCTGTGGATGAGAAGCAATGAAGTCTACTGCCATCTTAATGTTGGTTATCTTATCTGCTTCATTGTCTGGTATCTCAAATCCGAACTCCTCCTCTAGGGCTATAACTACCTCCACAGTGTCCAGGCTATCAAGTCCCAGATCATTCTGAAAATGGGCTTCTGGCGTAACCTTGCCAGACCATAAGGAGAAAACAAATTAGTCCTACAATTACTACTTCCTATTGTCAAACCAGCATCTTACACAAACACAACAGAAGATCAGCAATAACAGAGCGGATATTCCCCCACGAAAAAAAAAATAATTTGTTCGAAATCTGACAGGTGCTGCAAAGGAGAAAAGACAACAGCAGATGAAAAAAAATGATGAGAGAGAAGCTAATGCTATCAGCATCAAAAGCAGAGACGCCTGGGCATATTTTATAAGGGAACAAAGGTACATACAGCCTAGAATGCCGATGGCAATCAACTTTTCCAAAACACATTGTGAGTCACAGAGCCCACAGATCCTTATTTAAATGAGCGCCTCAAACATATAAGCCCACACAACCAGGGTAAGAAGCCCTACTAACAAGTAACAAGTTGGTCATTTGAACTTGCTCTATACAGAGTTTGTGTCATACGGGCTGATTTTTCAAGGCCATTATCCACTCTATGTAAAGCATGGGGTAGAGATGCAAGCCGGGAAACGATCAAATGGAGGCTGATAGAGGAGACAATAGCTACTAGTTAACTCAACAATGAGTGATACTTGTATAATAGGCCTAGGAATTTTTAGTACTCCCTTGCTGGACTCCGAGGTTAGCGAGATGAGGTTGAAGAACCCCTTTCATATCAAAACACCCACCTTCGATCCCCACAAACAACGGGTTCCAACAAAGGGAGGAAGATAATGGACAGAATAAACTAAAGGAAAAATATTTTACAAGGAGGAATCTGACTGTTAACTATATAGGCAGTCGTAAAAACAACATTCCTCCAACGATTCCACCACAGAAGGAGAAACAACAAACAATCATTGTACTCGAACAAAGAAATCAATGCTCCACAGATCCAGGGGAGAAAACGCAGAGGAAGTTTATACCTTGGAAGGATCGACCTTCTGGAAGTTCTTGACGACGGAAACAACACGATCGGTAACCTCTGACTTGTCGAGGAAAGAACCCCTCACCTCCTCCGAGAAGCGGCGTAAGGAATTCGCGAGCAACCAAGGAAATCCCCGCTGGCCACCGTGAAGCGAGCCCCCGGCGACTGCTACTCTCAGGTGCTTTAGCACGGTTGCCCTCGCAGCCGCCGCCGCCGCCATCCCTCCGCTACTCCCTTCCTAGACTTCCGCTTCACCGTCTTCAACAACACGAGAAAAAACCCGTAGCTTCGGCCAGTGCCACCGAAACACCAAGTGACGGTTTGAACATGGGCCTCGAGGAATATGGGCTTAACCTACTGGGCCCAAAAGGTTTTCCATCTCTGGCTCTGCCCATTGACCCCTTCTGACCATTACAGGAATCACAAGTACAAAATCATGAACATGAAAGCGTTTCTTCCGGCTACCATGAGGAAAGAAGACATTGTTACTTTGACGTGAGAACTTGTACAGACTGATCTTTTATGAGGCATATAAATAACGGGCCCCTTACGAAAGGTCATTATTGCCGGACATCACTGCGCTATATTTGTACTTCAAATAAGCCTTGATAAAAGGTTCGAGCTCGCCATCCATCACGGAGTTGATGTCTGAAGTCTCATGCCCTGTCCTTACGTCCTTGACGAGCTTGTAGGGGTGGAACACGTAATTCCGAATCTGCTGGCCCCATTCGGCCTTCACAGCATCTCCCCGTATCTGTTTGATTTCGGAAGCCCTCTGTTCCTCGGCAATCACGAGGAGCTTTGCTTTTAACCTGCTCAAAGCTTTGATTTTGTTCTGAAGTTGGGATCTTTCTTCTGCATTGCCAGGCATGAGAAAACAGCTTCAACTCTCTTCCAGTTCACAAGTATCCATTAGATTAGAATCTCCTACACGAAGTATAAAGAGATGAAGCGGCAAGGAGAAACCTGTACAGCGGACAGTAACTCCGGTAGGTATGTGGGTGATTCGGACGGCAGTTTCGACCTTATTAACGTTTTGACCTCCTTTCCCGCCTGCTCTTGAAAAGCTGATATCTAAATCCTCCTCAGGGATTTCGACATCCAGGGAATCTTCAGGAAGAAGGGGCATCACCTCAACACCTGAAAAGCTCGTCTGCAACAGGGTTTTGTTGGCTATGGTTAAAAATATGTGATAAAAATAGATGTGAAATAAGGGTCATGGATGAGCAAGTTTACCTGCCGAAGACCTTTTGCGTTGAAAGGAGATTGCCTCACAATCCTGTGTGTCCCTTTTTCACCAGATATATAGCCATAAGCATAGCGCCCTTCCATTTCGAGCGTTGCCGACTTGATGCCAGCTTCTTCTCCGGCGGATTTCTCGACCACTCTTACCTTATATCTCTGTTTCTCACCCCACCTCACATACATCCTAAGAAGTATGTCAGCCCAATCCTGCACTGGAATGAATCACTCAATTAAGAGTGGATGAAGAGCAGCCATCGGTGTTCTATTTCTGGAAACGACACATGAAAACTCATCCATCATTATGGAGTTGTTTGATTACCTGAGCATCAGTCCCTCCTGCCCCAGCAGATATAGTAATAACGGCACTTTCTTTGTCATAGGGACCAGAGAGAAGTTCAGTTAGCTCAAAGCGGTCTAATGCTTTGTTAAGATCCTTGATAATGCCAGAAGCCTCTTGAAGAAGGCTTGCATCTATAGACTCCATCTCTTCGGTTAGTGCAACTACCGTTTCTGCTTCTTCGGCCTGTTCATGTGTTGCACAGGAATTAACAGTAAAACATGGACATAAAATAATATTAAATTAATGTCCGTCAGTGGTACTCTTGAACTGTGACATATAACACTAAGTTGGAAGAAAATCAAGAAAACTGAAAATTCTCAGACCATGCTTGCGGTGAGAAACTAATCTTGCTTTTGGCTGCAAAGATCTTAAACATTGCTGTATACGGGAATATAGCCGACAACTCTTAATTCCTAATATTAACCACTACTATCACTAAATATCAGCAGCACGTCCCCCAGATGTTGTATAAACTGACAAGGAGAAAGAAGTCACCTGAGCTTTGAACTCATTCAGTAACCTTAACTTATCCTTCGCGTCTGTCAGCGATGACAGAGTCTGCTGAGCTTGAGCACGATTATCCCAGAACGCGGTGTCCGACGCCTTTGCCTCCAAATCCATGAGCTCCTTCTCCAATTGCTGCAGTCCAGCAGCGACCCTGATCTCCTCGACTCGACCAGAGATGACTTCCACCTCTCTCCTCAGCGAATAGAAATCTGCAGCACACCATAAATCAATGAAAACCCAGATTCCTCCTCATTAATTCACAGTGTCGGCGCAATACGAAGCTCCACCTCACCTTGCATCGCCCATTCGGCGGAATCGCTTCCCCTGAGCTGATTGTCAGGCACCGAGTGCACCGCTGAAAGACCACACTCGAGATTCAACAATGAGAAAACCGATTAAAGTGAAAACCGACAGACTCTTGAAAACAAGAACGGAAGGGGGAGCGCGGCGACCGGAAGTGGACGGCGGACGGCGGGAGGAAGAGGAGATTCTCGCCAACGGAGGATCGTAGCTCGGGTTCACTGGCACTGCCAGAGGAAGGAGGACGCTGCCGCGGCCAAGGCGGGGACGGTGAGGTCCCGGCGAGAGGTATAAGCAACACGAGGGCCGCGCGACGCCGGTAACTTCCATAACGGGATCCCCTCCGTTGCGACCTTCCGTCGTCATCCTAATCCCACATTTGGGTCAGGTTAAAGGGGCAGGATTACCTGGCCCATCTCTTCAAGGCCTATACAACACCAAGGCCCACTAAATAAGCCCCATCGGTTGCCACCGGAACCCCACCCGAATAGAAGTTGAAGGCAAAAGTATTATTTATGTGAAAATCATTGCCAGAAAAATAACGTCCACCAAACATGTCTTAAATATTTTCATGGCAGATGTTGCCACAACAAATAAGATTCACGAGAGCTTTGTTACTATTTACCGTGAGTTCGCAAACTATTTTATCATTTATGGCCAAACGTTTTAAAATTCCCCTTTTCCCGCACCGAACTTACCATTACAAACATGGAGTTCATAAATAGAATTTGAAATTCACGATTTCAAAAAGCAAGTTTAGTAGAATCTGGAACTCGTTACAAAAAGCGAGTTCATGAGAATGTGAAGAATAACATAAATTCGTTTTTTTAAATAATTCTCATGTCACCATACCAAGTTTGAATAACTCGTTCTTCGAGAAGTTATAACTATCTCGCGATATGCCCATTATATAGTTCAATTCAGCAACGTCGCCTCTCGTTGCTCAAATAATTATCTCGAAGAACCTATTTGTCTACAAAAGAGTTTAGGCAGTACAATATCATTATACTCAGTAATAGTACTTGTTTGAATAATCACCATTGTACCTAACATGATGCTCATGTGTGAGTGTACAGACGACTACGACGCATGTACCAATTGTCGTACCCAATAGAGGAGTTCTTGTTCAATGACACGATAAGATTACTTCACACATTCCATATGGATATGTATTGGACATGATATTTACCCAATTATTAAACTATTTCAGTGCACATCAATCCGATGCAGACGAGTGGGAACCTACTGGCACAAGTTGTTCTTCAAACTAGTGGATGACTATGATTGGGAAATGTCGTTTTACCACAAAAAAAAAAACATATGAGTGAAATTCGCGCCCACCATGACTCATCACCGTCTAAACAATATGGCGGTAATGTAACAAGCATGATATTCGTATAGAGATGTCAAATACTTGCAAGTATAAATTATGTTAAGCTGAGGCACAAACTAACTACGATGAATAAAACAATAACGAAATAACGAAATTAGTTACATGTTATGCAATATGCCTATCCAACACCTCTCTATAGACAGATAAGACATACATAGATCTAACTCAAGTATCACTTAAAAAAAATATGACGAAAAATGCAAAAATACTTAGCAGTATTGAAATATGTTGAAATTGTTAGCAGTATGGCGAATACAGAATCTCTAATATGCAAATGAAGGCGTCTAACCAACGTCAACATCATTGACCGCGCTTCAATATCCAAATGCCTATTCAAAATCAAATATATGTCAGGCCTCTCATCACCCACCACATAACGTTTGAATTGAACACATCTCATAACCAGCATTGACATTATTAAACATTTCATCATAATTCATTATAATACCTCAAAATTATCCGTGGGCCATGAATTACTTTTTAGTCAATTACATAAACTCAATTTAAAATAATATAAAGCCCAACGTTCATTTTTTACATTAATAAAATAGCCAATGCCCAATTCTAGCTCACCCTCGTTATTATTACGAATTCTATTTATTTTAATTTTTAACCTCATCCTTTTCAATGATTTTCACTTCTCGTACCAAGAACTCATATTTATCCGAAAAGAGGGAAATAATCTCACGAGAAAATTCTCCGAATTCCTCTGTTTCACACGCCATTACTCTCTCATCGTCCCCGAGATTCTAGGCACCAGAAAATCTCTTCGATAAAAGGAGTGAATCATCTGGGGCCTAAAAGGGGCACCAGACAAAAAAAAAAAGACACAGACACGCTTCCACCTTCAGACGTTTCATCGGAGAACCCCTGGCGTCACCAACTCAAATCCATGCTCTCGAGGCCTTGAAGTTGCACCAGCATAACAGGTGTCGTACCAATAACAACGACCTTCTGGAAATTTAAATGGGTCGGTTACCTCAACTGAAACACATCTGACCCCGTTTCCTTTTACCTCACGGTCAGACTCGTGGGAAGCCTTCTTGTTGTTTTGATGTTTTCTTTGCACGTGTAGGATTAAATCAGGGAGTTTGGACATTGTCCAATTCCTGTGGCGTGCCTGGCCTTATCGCTCTCTCGACATCAGCAGATATCAACCTCCCAACTCTCCTCAACAACTCCAAACACTCATCCCTCCTTTCGATGCTCCAACCCCAGTTCGATCAGCCCAGATCCGTCGTCCCACAGTCTCTAGTTAGCCCCCGCCATCTTTGACCCACGCCCAAAGCAGCTTCAGAAGCAAGCAGCGCATCCCGGCGACCAGATATGTCATCCCTCTTGACTATGCGGCTCCTCCTTCTCTTCACACAGATTCGACTCCTTTCTCGACCGCAGCGTTTTTAACGTTTCTGCCAGTATCCTTCAATCCGGGACTCCCTCAAAGATCTGGCGCCAAGGACGCCACATTCCGATGTCCCAAACCAGCCCCTCCAGTATCGGCGTGCCATCCCTATCCTATTAGATCCGCCCTGACCAGCCGATGCAAGTTCTCAAGCGCTCTCCTCCCAGATTTGGCGCCGGACATCATCCCCAGGCCGCCTCCACCGGATCTACCTCGGCACCTCACTTCCCCAACGATTCCGCTTTTATTTCGAACCCCAGGATGCCAACCGGAACCCGACCTCCGAGACGCACAGCGGGGTTGCCCAAGTATTGCGCTCGGTGAACTGGTTGAGACTCAACCCGCCTCCCTCTACCCCTTTCGGTGCCAATAGCACTGGCCTCAGTGTTTCTTCCTTCTCGCCGCCGCCACCATCCACCTCAGCGCCAATGCAAAAAGGAGAGCGTCCCTTGACCAAGGAGAAATCAGGTAATGCGTTTTCCCTTCCCCGGTAAAGTCGACGTGGGTTTGTGCTCGTATGAATTCAATTTGATTTATTTGTTTTATTTTTGTCTATCTCATTATTTTATTACTATATGATTATTTTATTATTATTAAAAGTTGTTAAATGCCAACCGTGAAATCTACATGTTTTATTTGTCCTCTTTAACAAATGTCTTGCTTACCATAAAAATTGAATATCTTTTTATTTTCATTTTTATCTTATTATCATCATTATTTGTTTTATTTAAAATGTCGCGTGATCTATTTATCATTGTTTTACTTGAATATTCCCAAACGCAATAGTTTCGTTCTTTTTAATTGCAAAGCATGTATATTTTTATTCAAAAAAACGAAATATTTATTATTATTATTCTAATTATTTTAGTTAGAATTTACTCACACCACCACTTTTTTTATGTTTATTTTGCATGAAAATCACCGAGAAATTTGGGGATTCGACAAAGCGATCTCGAAGATTTAAGAAGGCAAAGCTCGAAGACCGAAGGCGGGCGGGGAAACCTGTGGTGGAGGCACACCTCGAAAGCGGCCCCAACTGATTTTTTTTATTTCCACATGTAACGGGTCGTGGGACCAAGTACATAGGCCCACGATCACCATCCTTCCCCGTTCCCTTTGATCTAAATTCTTGATCTGTGATTGAGGGTTTTTAGGATTTTATCTTCGCATGTTGTTTGCTAAAACAACACACATGAGTTCGGGACCAAAAAGCCCGAATCGGGTCCAACGCCCATAAAATATTGAAATGAGTTCGGAGTCATGCCCGGATCGGGTCCAACACCCGTTAACCAAAAGCAAACTTTTGGAGCAAACACCACCTTTTCGCATCTCCGAATCCTACTCTGGCAGTTTTCAATACTAAGTCGGTGGCGACTCCGTAATAGTTTACCTAGATTAAATAACCACCACCTTTTTGCGGAGCCATTTTGGATGAGGAACTGACGACACAAGCCGCTCCCGAGTCTTCCTGAATGGTCCTTTGTGAGGCCTACGCGCAGCCTTTCGCCCGCCGCCTTTAAAGAACTGGAGACGGTTGGCGAAACGCCCCACAGGTCCATTTAGGAACCAAGGGAGGGTTCAACCCAATTTCCTTCCACAGCGTCCGACGTTCGAGGAGCGGGCCCGGATACTTGGGTCGTCCGAACCGCCACGCTCGTACTAGGCCGGAAGGCGTGCGTATATCCATCAAATAATCAATAATACGATTCTATCTTTCACCAGAACATTCTCCAACTTGATCCAACCTCTCTCTACTCCACCGACTACCCTCTCCATTCATGATTCTGACATTGTAATGGGACAATAAACTATCGCCGGGACAATTTCATCTTTCACTTCCAAAAAACATAAATTTGTTGAATATACCATGAATTTACAAGTGCAAACTTAATAAGTAATCTCACGTGATTATCTCCTTGTAAAGGCACTATCATATATTTGTTGGATTGAAACACGCTTGAAACTACAAAATTAATAAATAATCTCACGTAATTATCTCTTTATCTCCTTATAAAGGCACCAACATATACTTGTTGAATTGAAACACGCTTGAAACCGTAAACTTAATAAGTAATCTCATGTAATTATCTCCTTGTAAAGGCACCATCATATACTTGTTGGATTGAAACATACTTAAAATTGTAAATTTAATAAGAAATCTCACGTAATTTTCTCCTTGTAAAGGCACCGTCATATACTAAATAGATTAAAACATAGCTGAATTGCAAACTTAATAAGTTATCTCACGTGATTATCTCCTTGTAAAGGCACCATCATATATTTGTTGGATTGCATATACTTGTTGAATTGAAACACGCCGTAAACTTAATAAGTAATCTCTCGTAATTATCTCATTGTAAAGGCTCCATCATATACTTGTTGGATTGAAACATACTTAAAACTACAAATTTATTAAGTAATCTCATGTAATTATCTCCTTATAAAGGCACCGTCATATACTTGATGGATTAAAACGTAGCTGAAATTGCAAACTTAATAAGTAATCTCATGTAAGTATCTTCTTATAAAGGCATCATCCTATACTTGAAATTGTAAACTTAATAAGTAATTTCACCTAATTATTTATTAACAGGCACTAACATCTACGGGTATGCCCAAAATTTACTGAATTGAAACACACTTGGAAGTTAAGGAATAGACATCTATAGATATCTAATTTATGTCAACAATTACTTACACTAGTTCATTCAATGATCACGGCAGGAACAAAAGGAACATCGCAAACCTCAGATGATATTGACCCGCCGCCACATCTCCATTGCTTCCGTCCACGATTTTCCCTCACGAAACGAGGAAAACGAACCCCAGACTTAATAATTTTTTTTTAAAAAAAAAAAACAAAGGAGAAGAAGCCAGTACAGAACTCCAGTTGCTAGGTCCCCAACCGGGGGCGGAAGAAGAGGATCGGCGAGCGAAAAGCACTTGGTAGGCGGAGGTGGCGACGCCGAAAACGAATCCGGGATGGAAATTGCCGCGGGGAGATGGGGGATGGTTGGGGATCGGCGGGGATGTCCCCCTTCTTCGGCATGGTGAAGCGGGGGGTGGGGATCTGAATCTGGTTTCTTGTCAGCTGCAGAGGCGGCGCTGAAGACATCTGCGAAAGAAAGGGCAAGTATCTAATGTGATGGGAGCGGTCATCGACCGGCGTCAATCACGAAAGTTGTCGTGTCAGTTCAATTTTGATTCCCCGACGATTTGATTATAATAACTGTGGTTAGTGAAAGATGTCACTTCACAATAGTTTCTACTAGCCGTTCATCCTTCTCAACGGTCAGATTGTGGCCATCCCTCCCCCGGGCCCGTCCGATCTCAAGACCCACCTGATTCACCAAATATGACCGTTGAGCCCTCATTCCCTTCTACCATAAAAACGTTCTTCCTTCTGCCCTACCTATCCCACAACAAACACACAGCAGCAAACCACCTCCCTCCCTGTCTTGTTATTCTAACTCCCTTTCTACTTTCGAAAGAAGAGAAACGAAAGCAATGGGGATGTCGAGCATAACCTTGAACAGCCGCGTTAACGAGTCGTCCGGCAAGTACTACCACACGCACAAGTTGTTCCTCCTCTGCAACTACATCCTCCTTGGAGCTGCCTCCAGCTGCATCTTCCTAACCATCTCCCTCCGCCTCGTCCCCTCCCTCTGCGGCTTCTTCGTTGTCCTCCTCCACATCTTCACCGTCGTAGGGGCCATCTCCGGGTGCGCGGCAGCGTCCTCAGAGTCCTGGCGCTGGTACGCCGCCCACATGGTCACCACGGTCCTCACAGCCATCTTCCAGGGATCCGTCTCGGTGCTCATCTTCACCACCACCGATAACTTCCTCGGCAGCCTCAAGTCATACGTCAGGGAAGATGACGCCGCCATCATACTGAAGCTGGCCGGGGGTCTCGGGGCAGTCATCTTCTGCTTGGAGTGGGTGGTGATGACGCTCGCCTTCTTCTTGAGGTACTACGCCTACATGGAGGGCGAGGGGGGCACGAGGAGGACCGCCAAGGTGCAGGAGGAGAACGTGAAGGACTGGCCGTGGCCCTTCCAGGTCTAAGAAATTGGCGACACCAGCAAAGTCACTTTTCACTACGATTCCCTCGACCAGACATTCGTTCTATACTATCTGTTGGCCTGTTTTTCTGTGGTTTATAGAGAGATTGAGATATGCTTGTATTACTATTATTCATAGTAAGTTCCGACCTACCTTTCAGATATTACCAATTTCTATATCAGACAGTACTAATTCATCTGCAGCACACCGGAGAATAACAGCCCAAGGCTCTTCCATAATGTAGAAAGAAAGATTATCGCTGGACTGCAGAAAAGATAGTATACCAAAAGATACGCAGAAAGGTGACTGGCAGAATCTACTCCAGCCCTAAATTACATGGGAGGGTCATGCCCGTTAGGACTAGGATTGGCTGGTGCTCCCACTTCTGTTGGCAGGAGGCAAGCACCTCTTCGAGAAAAACGAGGCAATGCCTGTGGATCTTCGTGTCCTCTCTGCCATTAAACAATTAACGAGAATATGTCAAATAACAATATGCGAGTTATCCACTGCCATTAAACAATTAATGATAGTATGTCAATGAACAACCACCGGATTACACCGATATTAAACACAAAGAACAGCTATAATCAATCCAACTGCAGTGGCAAGGCAGGGGTGCCAAAGCTTCAGTTCAGATTTGTGAAAAACAACATAAAACCCAAACCTTTTAAAATAGAAGCAGGTCAGTTTGATTTTTCTTTCTTTTTAAAAAGTGAAACCATCTCTTAAATCGGTTTCTCTCAGAGTATAATGAAAGTGTGCTAAAAAATCGAGTAAAATATAAAACTAATTGAAAAACTAATTATAGAAAGTTGTTATCAGCAATGTTGAGTTTTTTCAGTTTCAACTATGAAAAAACCCAATCAATTATCATCATTGATCAAACTTAGTCCAGTTTTTGTTCATCTGATTGTCTTAGTACCCATGCAAGGGAGAGTGAACAAGAGAGTTTAAATGGGGTTACCTGGAGAAATTGGGGAAAGAGGCAAACCAAGCTTCTCCAAGATCTCTTTCTTGACCTGCCAAAAATATGGTAACTAGTGTTAGTTGAAAAGGAACACACCCCCCAAAGGAAGCAGTATTGCAACTGCTGGTCGATGCACTCTTCAGACCTGCCATTGGTTGTCGACATAGTCGGATATCTCGCGGACCTTATTTCTCAATAGGGTCTTAGATATGACGGGAAGCTTCTGCTGCAAAGTATCCACTATCTTATTGATGCCTTGAGGGCTTGACTGAATGACTGCAACCTGTAAAATCACGACACGGGCAGCAAAATCAGTTTGGACATAATACCTCAAACAAAGGCTGTTTAGAACAGAATTTCCCACGTTGGGACAAATTAATTCAATTCAAGAGAAAGCAATCTACGCCTACAATTGTGAGCAATTCTTCATCTGATATTGCAGCTGCAGTTGCGGCGGGTGATGAACAGCTTTTGCTTTTGACCTTCTGATCCTCATCCAACATCTCACAAAAGACTGGTTCCGGAAGTGCAGCACCAGGGAAGGGACAGACCCTCAAGGCTTGCAAACAGATTTGCTCCAGCTTTTCTGAGCCACTTAACTCATCTGTTGTCGGTAGGGAAGACTTTTCATGCATAAAGTTCAATAAGACAAAAGGCTTGTTTTTCTTCAGGGCATGCTCAGTTAGCCTGCGTAAATGTTTCTGCTGACGAAAAACCTCAAGCAAGGCCTTATTGTCTACATGCTGTGAAGATGAAGATGCATGCTCGACTGACATATCTAAGTCCACTTTGTCCACTTCCACACCCTGAGAAAGAGCATATAAAAATTGTAGAATGTATGTTGAGGTTTCCTCAAGTGTTTTAAGAATATTCAAGAAAGTAAATGTCAGACAACTACAAGAATTCACCTCATCCTCGGACAGATAACCATCAGGTACGAAAAACCCATCTTGACATTCTTCCTCGTCAACTTTTGAGCAGTCCTCCAACATTTCTTCATCATCTTCATTATAATCAGATAAGTTTTCACCAGGATCCTCCTGCATATGATTATTTTAGTCAACTTATCTTCTCATAGGCGGAACCAACCAATCAAATCAAGCAGTACCTCTTCCCATTCTTCATCACTGTCAACGTCATAGTCCAGATCTGGGTCCATCCTAAAAGGATGGCGAGGCCCAACAACATGACTATAAAAGACAAGAAAAGAATCATTAATCATGTCCCGTAAATAGCCTTGGCATAATTAAATACCAGAGCATACATAAATTAACGAACCCAGCATAAATACCTTTTCTTAGGCCATACACCGTAAAATGCAGGCCTGTGACTTTTGTCAAATTGTAACAACTGCTTCCTTCGCATATGTTTCCTAGTTTTCGGGAGAGTCTCATGTCCACTATGACATAATGATGTCCTGTCTGTCCAACCATCAACAATCCTTTCAATATTCAACTCTTCGTCCATTACAATCTCTTTAGGAGTATTAAGCTTAAGCTCCTTGTATAGCTGAACTTTTGGCTTCTGTCGCATACCCCAATGCTGGTCCTTTGTTAACCGAATGGACTCACCTATGTGACGCCATGCCGACAAATGACATCTACAAGGACCAGAATATTAGCAAGAAAGAGCTTTCTCACCTGATCTACGACAGAGAACGTTAAAGAAACATACTTGCGGATGCCAGCAACTGAGAGCTCCTGATTCAACGAAAGAGTAGAATCCATTGACTGTGTTACTGCCTCAGCAATGCTCGGACAGATATTATCTGATGGTTGGGGCAAGTTTGGTGAATATTTTTCATTTTCATTTGGTGAGTCAGTCTTACTCCTTTTCAGAAATCTCTCCATCATGGAAGCTTGCTTCTGCAGAGCAAGCTGTCTCTTAAGCACAGCCTCATCTCTCTGTCGCTTGCGCTGGTCTTTCTCAGCTTCTTCTTGCTGTCTTTTCAATTGCTTCTTCAATTCGATGTATTCTTTCTCACGACGTCGCACTTCCTTTTCTGCTTCCTCTTGCACACGCTTCAACTCCTTCTCCTGGGATCGATTCATTAATGCAAATCAGCGCATAAGTTAAAACATGAGAGGCCTATGGTCCTGTTAGATATAAAGCATCACCTGGAGAGTTCTTTTTTTTTAATAATTAAACCCGGAGAGTTCATATAATAACTAAAAGAGGCTCTTTGGTTATGTGAAAAAACATTGTCAGTATCATTCCATTCCATGCACCAGCAATTCATTCCGAGGACAAGTTCCAGAGAACCAAGCAAGGTTGACCTTGCATTCAATCTTGGCCCACTAATTAAGTCAACCAAAATGGCACGTCAAATGGTGCCTGAAGAAAAAAATCTAGGAAAAATAAAGTACCACCTATACTTACAGCTTTAAACTTCTCTTTTTGATGTTCACGGTCTATTCTTTTTTTCTCTTTCTCAGCTTGCCTTTTATTTTTCGCCAGTTGTTTTATTATAGCCTTCTCGTCTTGTTTCCCATCTGTCCCAGCCCTGATAAACACATGCGAAGTTGTGGTGATTTCCTGTTCTTACAGCAATATTTTCAACAGGACACAGAAACACAACACCAAGCCCTTACAGCTAAAACCATTTCAAGGAAATGACTACTTTTGACAGCAATTGGAGTACTTACATGGAGGCCATTTGATTATTTTTTAGAAGGCCATCAATCAAAATACGGATATCTGCCTCGTTTAATACTTTATCAAGCTTATCAAAAGCCTTGACCAAACCATGCCCGCAATCTTGATCATTCTCTGACCTTTGCAATTGATGAAGCATAGCTGAAAGTAAGACAAAAAGGTACAATGATAAGGGACTGTAAGCAGTTGACTGTGCAAGCATTTGATGAAGCGAAGTGGCATTGCATCCTGCATGACCCACTTTGATAATAACCTGACTACTGATATAGAGACATAGATATAAACATCAACAATGTTATTCCAAAAAATCCCGACATTTTCAAATACACAGTAAAGTGCAATTACAAATGCATTAACAAGAAAAGAAGGATCACATTTTCATTCCTAATTAGCTAAGAAGTGCGGAGGATTAAGATCCGAAAAATCGGCTCACTTCCAGCTCATTCAATTACAAAACATGCAAAACCTTAATGACTGACTTATAGCTGAATCAAATAAAATCAAAATCAACTTCACCGAAAATAGTTAAATGCATCATTGCATCAAAGATCATCAAATTCAAAGCATACAGGAAACATTAATACAGTCGATGTAAGGAGACACCCTTCAGAGAATCTACCAATAATAGAAAAACAGAAGACTAATTAAACCTATTGGAAAATTAAAATTACCAGAGACGGCGCTAATTCTCTCATGTATCTTTTTCCGACAAGTGCGTCGAATCTTGACCAGTCCATGCACAGATTTAGGCAACAACTTCATCTCCCTTGTCTACATAAACACGTGGATTGAACAAATTAAATAACTTGTTGAGGCAGACAACCCCAACATAGAGCCGAATAACATGATATCTTTTAATAAACTCAGATATCCAGAAAAATTTATGGAAGCGGTAATGCGCCCCAAAAACCAAACCATTCGACTCTTCAAACAGAAAAGATATCGAACATCGATGCATCCCCTCACAGCATCCATTATCAAATGTTATAAATAAAGACCCTTTCTATTTATAAAAAAAAAAGGACCCTTCCAGATATTTAGTAAAAACAATTTCTAGGGAGGGTCTTTTAACTGTTTCCATGATCAACACTAGACGCTCTCCCGGTAATGCAGGGAAAAAGAACATTCAGAGGAGGCAACATTTAGTTTTAGCATCAAATCAATCAAGAAAACAAAATTCGACTTTAAATTACCATAAATCAAGCAAAATAAGCAAAAACCCATCGGACCTCCCAACACCAGAGACAGGAAGGGGACTCGTCCTCAAGGACGTCGGCGTCGGGGTTCGGAATCCCATAAGCAACCCTCTGTCCTACCGCCACGACCACGCCCTTCACCGCGGCAACCGGCACATCCCCTTTCCCCATCCCATTCCCTTCCTTCAACCTTGCATGGATCACCTCCACCAATTTCGAAAGCGGCAAATCGCTCTCCTCCATGAAGCAAGCAATCGCCCCCTTCTGCGACGTCGCCCCGTCACCGGAACCCAAACCCGAGCCCTCCGCCATCACCTCCCGGAAATACTTCAACAGCCCCTCCATTTCCTCCCTCAAGGCCGAGGCCCTGGCACGCACCTCCTCGGGCGGAATCCCGGAGTCAGATCTCTTCCGCTTATGCTCAGCCATCGCCGACCCGCTCATGCCCACCTCCCGTCTAGGGTTTGAGGACGCCGATTGAGGGGATCCCTCGTTCCTTACCACCAGTAGAGATTTCGAGGCGAAATGGGGATGGGAGGGAAGTCGAAATGTGTAAAGGCGTGGAACTGAAAGTTTAGCCCCGGGAGGGATTCCCGCCAAGTGCCGGCCCTTCCCTGCCCAGAGTGACGTGGAGCTTCCTCGGGGAGGCCCATTAATGGAACTGGGGAATAATGGGCCTGTCCATGTAATTTGGGTTGGGCCGAGTGGATTTGGCCCAATAGGAGAACTTGGGAAACGAACAACACCTCGAAAGGATGTTAAGAGATTGAGATAAATTGATAGGCAACTCGATTTGCTGATATTTGTGATGAAATTATTGATTATGAATAATAATAAAAGATAATTGTCGATGTAAATTGTGTGTGCTGTATTAATAGGCAAAAAGATGAATAGTCATTTAACGGAGAAGATAAAAAAGGAGAGGAATCAGGGGCTGATGATACGAATAGTCGTCGTATTCATTCAATTGACATGTTGGATAGCCGATGAGGATGGCATAAACATATTTTACGAGGACATCTCTCTGCAGATATCTGATCATAAACTAAGTGAGAGCCGATGTTTGACATGCTTGGTTCGATCATTATTTTTCGACGTTGGAAGAGTGTTGGTGGCCGGCGGAGCTTGTATCGTGCTATTAATATATTTGTAAGTAAGGATGTCATCTGGGATAGCCATAATTGATGGTTGTCGGCCGACAACCTGACCATAACAACAGTGTTGATGCCGGAAGTGGGTGAGGCCGTAGGGCCATGCAGGTCGGTTAACAGTGAACGAGACGGATGTGCAAAGGCGGGAGGTGCAATGTCTCCTGTTGTAGCAAGCGGTAGGGCGTCAACGGACGATGTCGTGGAGAGTGTGCCGGCTGCAGGGGAAGGAGGGTGGGCAAAAACACCCGGAGGTACATAATCAGGAGAAGCTTTATATACCTTGTTGAATTCTTAGTTATGAATATAATTAAAGATGTCTAAAATAAGATGTATAATCATTTAATTGAGAAGATGAAATGAGGAGTCGTGGGCAAACGAGACGAATAATCATAATAGCCATTTGTGACTAATAGTTTGGGTGTGGGAGGAGTATTTAGACTCTTCTCCTCCCGCCGGATCCGCTCTCCCTCTGGCAGTTGAAGTAGACGGCAGCCACGGGCAGCCCAAGGTTGTAAAGCTCGGCGAAGTCCCTGGTGTTGAAGTTCTGGCGCCATCCAGGCGGGTACACGGTCTGCCTCCCCGGCTGCTGGAATACCACGAACACGAACCTGTGGATTCCCATCGATGGCCTTGGCGGCTGGTAGCATACTATCTCTTGCCCTTCACAGACAATGGGCACAGGCACGCCCTTCGTCAGCACACAGGTAACCACACCCCCTCCCCCTGCTCGCTTGGCGAATCAAACATTCTTAAGAAGAGGACTCACCGAAGGCTGGCCCTGTAGTGGCTGGAATATCGGTAACCAGCCTGTGTACGATAAGAATCACGCAATGATAATCACTTCTCTTGGGTATGTCAGTGAAACACATTCCGCATTGTGCAGAAACAGATTTCGATGCCTCGTACTTATTGTAATTATTCGGACAACTTAAAGAGTTTGGCCTTTTTACATGTCATTATCGTGTGTTCCGATTAAATGGGGTAGATTGATTTTTATACTCTTACCAATGCAAATATTCTCCGAGGTTTGGGTCACTGGGGCTGGGTGCATCCGGGTCTACCATCACCTGCACCCAACATAACATGTTAAGACTGAAATAGCGAATCCATTCCCAGTTATTGGAAATGTGCGAATGTACCAGGGTGTAGAAGGTGCGGAGGTCGCCGCCACCGATGTCGACACGGGGCTGGGTGACCACCTGGGAAGGCTTGAGCTCGCAACCATTGCTGATCTCCCTGTTGTTGCTGTAGAGGACGCGGAGGGGGAGGGACCCGGTGAAAGGGTCGAGGACGTCACCGATCACCCTCCCGACGACCAACGGGTCCCTGTACCTGTCCCGTGGCATAGCTACAAGGATGTTACTAGGACCCGGGTGTTACTGAGTCTCCCTGCACTTAAAGACAACTTGAAAGAACAGGGGGCAGTGCAAAGTTTCCATGTTATCTTCCTCTTTATATCCACAACATGACGAGGCGCGTGGAGGATTCCATCTCCTGCTTTATCTTTTTGTTTTACTTTTGGTAGATTTTTCATCGTGGAGGAGATGATGGTCTGGTTCTTCCCCCTTTTGCCTAGGTTTCTTTTTCGGGACAGTGAGTCCAAAGTAAAACGGGATTGTCCTTGGATCTGCTTTTCCTTTTCCCCTGGAGGTGGAGGGAGTTTGATAACCTTGAGCTTATATTCCCCAATGCGCGAAAATGTGTCGACATGATGCGCGAGTTTGTTTGGCTTTTCTGTCTATATTTTTCATTTCCGTGAACAGCCGCAACATGTAGAGAATCACATAAGGCCTAGCTCGTGTTCAAATCACTAGCTTCTTCTGCTCTCAACGAAACAAACAACGATCAGTGAAGGGTTTGTAACTCGAAGATAGTTATACAAAACTTGTTGTAAAGAGATAAGTATCCTAAGGGCCCTATAAGAAACACAAGAACAAGCCCTAGGTAACACTTTTCCCGAGCTTCGGCCGGTTATGGCCTCGAATCGACACGCCTTTCAAACCCTTCACTGCTTCACTTCATTTGCTGTCTTTTGTCTTTCTTACTAAGATGAGATTTAATCGCTCTTCTTGAGCCAGTAAAGAAGGTGGAGGGGTTGAAGATTCTTTTTTGTTTGGGCAGAGAGTACAAATATTGCTAGGATTTGCTCTCGTATGTGGTTGTTTTCTGAGGATTTGTTCCCCCGCGCGCGGGAGACGACATATGCAGATGGAACGACAGTGAGGCCTGTTTCGTGTGTGGGTCCATTGTTGTGGGCTTGGTTTCATGAAACCCCGGGTGTTCCCACCGTTCACGCTCAAAAGCGAAGAGAGCACAAATTGTGCACGCAACGAATATTAGGAAAAACTACCCTCAGGTGATCATTCGAGCACACGTCCCAGATTAGTTTTGGTTTGTACTCAGACTGCGAAAATAGAACGACACATTCGACACATTCGAACGACACATGTTGCTTAAGCTTCTTGGCAAATCGAACGACACATTCGGATGAATCACTCGTACTAGATTATGGATTCCCAGTCTTGTTGCTGGTGTGCTGATCTCACCTCTCGACCGAGCCTCAACGGCGGACCACTCGAGCTCAAAAGTTTTAAACGAATCAAAAATGCTTCTCATATGAACTTAAAGAAAAAGGATGTCTATCCAGAAACAAAAACGGGAAAGAAAAAACAACATGGACATACCAAAACAACAATTCCAAAGTATGTCGAAAACCAAATGCCGACTCAGAATCTTGATCTCCTCGGCCCTATCTTATCCGAAGACGAATTCCCATCGCTCACAATCCGGCCGTGCCGGGAAACCTCGTCCTCCACCATCTGGACGGAATGGAGTAGAGCTAAGCCAAAAGCTGGCCCTCTTTTTGGTGTTGGCTCATAACGGAAACTCACAGAAAAAGCAAGGAAAGAAATGGGAGACACGGTTGTTAAGGGAAAGTTGTCTGCTGCCTCCAGACATCACGAGGTGCCGACACAAAGCATAATATATCATCGGATCAAAGTTGGCATTAAGATACGGTTCGATAGAAAGTGTGAGGGAGGGGGGATTTGAGATACACACATCAAATATCGCACAAATTTATTTTTAATTAATTACTCAAAAGTGGGAAGGTCGAGGTCAAACTTTTATGTTTTGTTGTTTCTGTATTGTTTTTGTTTTGGAGGGGTAAGTAGTGGTGACGGGGAAGACATTGTCCCCCCCCCCCCAGCATGATGCAGACAGAACATTTCCTAAAATGGAAAGGACATGCTTATTACAACTTCTTTCTTAATCAATAATATCTTACTTATACATCAAAGAAGAATCAAATTGTTGTGGTAAGCAAGGCCATCGGATAAAGAAACTACAAATGTTTTCGTTTAATTCATTTACTTATTTCAAACAGAACCACATAACCCCCCCCCCCCCCCCCTTCGCGAAGAGACTTTGGTATTCGCCCCTATTGCAAAATGGGTGGGCATTGGCTGCTTGTCCCGTTCGGCAATGTCAAAAGCTAAAACATAAAAGTAAAAAAAGAAGAAAGGAATTCCCTTCAAAAGAAAGACAGAAAAGGGACCGGGGGGAGGCAAACTGCAGTTACATCAATAATGAAATGTTGAAGCATGTCCTTTCCATTTTAGGAAATGTTCTGTCTGCATCATGCTGGGGGACACAATGTCTTCCCCGTGGAAGTCTCGTAATCGCAACACATCATTGGATTCAAGTCCAAACAATGAAGCTTCTCAAGAGTAACAAGCACAAGCGATAGAAGAAGAAGATGATTAATTGTTTGTTGCTACGTGTTTCTCGACAAAGGTACGAGATCAAACATACAAATCACATGACGTCAGATTTGAACCGTTTTGTGAGGCTGGACAAAGCTGAAAAATTTAAAGTAGTGATTGGGGATGGAGAATTCCTATGCCTTGTCGTAAAGATAAAAACAGGTACCAAATATATATCAAATGTTTTATTTCACTTGGAATCAGACAGAATTTGTTAAGTGTGGATTAAATGTTAGAGAAAAATTATGCTTTGCATTTGACTGCTCCATTGTGAATCCTGATGGTTTATGCCCGTGAAAATGAAAAAGAAAAGACTTCCTATTATGTGGAAAGAAGAAAGCACACTTATGTCGGAAGATCTCAGAGAGGAAAAAACGAGTAAGATTTCAAGAAAATGTGAAAATAATCAAATATACGAGGATGAGCTATATTTAGAAGATTAGACTGAAGAATTGTTGAATAAAAATTTTCAAGAAGATAAAGAGAAAATATTGGCATTGGCAATAAAACATAATTAGAGCGTATTTTCGCTTCCGCATATCCATACTGAAAATACCCAACATGATGCCATCCCCAATCCTCTACCCCTCCAGACAAACTAGTTCTTCAACTCAGATTAGATCAAAAGCCATCGAATGGTTCTATAATTCTTGTTAATGACACTTCCCACTAATGAATTTTTACCCAGATTAAGTTCTTCAACTCATCAGGCCACCAAGTAAACAAAGAGGCTTCCCCGAAGTAAAAAATAATAAAGAAAAATATCCCAACCCCTAACAGGGAATGCGAGCATAATTGGTGAGTGCTGATTAACAGTGTGCTTCATTGTTACGATTCAACATCACTGTTCTCAACGAGATGAGAAGAGATCCAGGTTACAACATCTTACAATAACATTAAAAGGCTGGGTTGATTTGGCTAAATATGTGTGGTTAAGTCATGCATCAAGTTACTATCAACAGCACCTCTCATCCACCCAAAAAGTTTTTCCTTAAAAACAAGAAGAGGAAAGAAATGGTTCTGAATTCAGTACCTTGGAAAGATATATCTGAAAGAAGGTGGCTGCAAAAACTGATGCTCAGTCGTCACAGATATTGATAGGGAACACTCGGGAGGAGCTCACCCCAGGTTCAGTCACTCTCTGATCCTCCAGGCCATAAAAAACTACCTTCCCGTCACAGCATAGCTAATGCTCCTTGTTTCGTAGACAGCATAAACCAACAACAGAGGGACTGAGAAGCAATACCATGCGAAATTAACCATGGGATTCATATCATAACCCTTTGCAAGAGCCCTGCAGCTCTGTCAAGAGAAAGAAAAAAACGCTTGGGTTAAGGAATTAGAATATTGACTAGACGAAGCTAGCGGCTGAAGCATTCTCCTTGCAATAAAATTTTCTTACGATGGTCAGCTGAAAGGAAGATTGGGTAATGTTCAGACAATAATCAAATATAACGACTGAGGTGGTATTAGATTATTGAATTCCGCGTTCACTGAGGAACTATAATACCAGAGAAGTAATCCTACACCGGGCACGATGATGAGATATGACAGGCCCACCAATCTCTAGAATGTACTAGACTGAGCTCCTTTCGAAATAGCCAACATGAACGTGATTTAATTATTTGCTGAGGAAAGCTCCGTGTCCATCATTTAAAAGAAAGGCCCGGTTTTGACCGGATTAGGAAAGGCAACCATCATATAGGAGCAACAGCACACAACATAAAGTTGCAAACCTCATTTGTTAGAAGTCAGTCTACCAGTTCCAAACGTGATATACTATGTGTTGCGTAATCAAGCTTATCAGTGAGCTTTTCATACCAAAAAAAACACAAATATCAGATGAGCATCTTACCTTATAATGCTTCCATAAAATTCCCAAGCAAATCAGAAAAAGGAACTTGCGTAACCACCTCTTGCTAGTTCTAGCTCTTGGTATTGAACTTCCCTGATCATTCTGTGTCAAAGATCTCTTTTCCTGAGGATAATCATCTTCCTTTTTCTCGAAACTGGTGTATGTGCATTCTTGGTAGAAGCCTCTTTCAGCAGCAAAGGTTGCAACACAAAGGATCATCGGCAAAACAACCAGGATAAGATGAGGGAGAACAACTACCATAACATCAGGACGGGCAATGTACAGATGATTTCCACTAGAAGTGAAATCCTCTGGAGCCCAGCCCTTATATGTCATATATCCCTTTCCACTGTCGGTAAAAATTTGGCCACTACACCAGGGGAATATGAGAAGGAAGAACACATAACCGATTATGCTGAACCATAAGGCATGTATGGTCCAGATTTCATGCAAAATCCATGCAATAAATCTTCCTATGCATTTATGGGCAATGAAACTTCTATAAGAGACCCGATTAGTTGTAATGATTCTAAATGTTATGGGAAGAAGAAGAATGACAATGATAAAACACAGGGACGACCACAGGATTGAGTAGTATAAGGCATCCCATTGACAACCCATGACAAAGAACTCCTTCCATGTCCATTTGACTTTAGCAGTAAGACCTTCCACAGAAAATGGCCTCAGATCACTCAAGCTTGATTTTCCGTTGCCATCAATCGCCTCCACCTGAATCCAATATCGATCAGGTGATTGGTCTTCAAAAGCTTTGTAATTCCAAGGAGCACTATACAAGTCCCCCCGAAAGTTGTCACCCTCTCGTTTGGTCATGGGAGTCTCCACGAGTAAATTCATTGATCCAACTTCTCGGTCATAAATTCTGGCCACTACGGAAATAATTGGAGTGGCAGAAAAAACGAGAGCACGGATAGTTTCATAGGACGAAGGAACCATATGTTGGCATTTGTATTTGTAATATACTGACGATAACGACATAAATCGCGAGTCCAATGGAAAGGTGGGCATGACGATGGTTTCTTGAAAGCCTGGCAGCAAGTCTGTGTCCAAATATGAGACATGGCCATCATCAATGGCCAAAATACGCAAGGCTCTGCTCTTTCTCCAGTCACCCATCTCCCATTCCCAGAACTCCTCGAAATGGGGCCCTCCTCTGGAACACGAATTGGTCATAGTTGAAGGACTGTTGTGAATATTCAACTGAAAAAACTCATTGTTGATAGAAGAATATCTGGAATTCGACTGATGATGCCGCTTCAAGTTTCTGCCAAACTTTGTATGCAGATGCCCACAGAGATAAGCAGACAGGGAATGTCTGAGGAAAACGTCTCTGAGGCTCTTCCCCGAATCAGTGGCAGCAGAGAAAGAAAGTGGAAAATGCCCAAAAGCCAACTTAGTCACTGATCTGGATGGCTTAGAATCCCACTGGGAAAGCTCCCCATCTAATTCATATAACAGTTGGTCAGAAGGATGACCAAAGAGATTCGTTGGGCCACGCACGCCAACCGGCATCGCGCTATCAAATCCCACAAATAGATGTTTCCGATCCTTTGTCTGCTTAAACAAGAATCAAAAGCATTAACAATGAAATGCAGCAAGATACACATCTACAATCAGAAAAAAGTAATTATTCAGAAAGGACTAAATAAAAGGACTTGGAAATAGTTATCTGTTGGCTAAATCAACTCAAAAGTTTCCGATAAAGAACTAAAACTGCCCAGAGAATAGATAAATATCTACAGATTTCTGGAAGTATCCCTTTTGATAGGTTTCTATTCATTGGGGAAGCGTTTTATAAGCTACAAGACTTTAGTACGCGAAGTTAAATGAGAGAAGAACTACAAATAACTCCTGCACGAATTTAATTAAGAGAAGAACAGCAAATAACAAGTGCAGACGGTAACAGATCCATGATCCTTAATTCTCCTAATCACTGTTAAACTAGCCTTGTTCCTAGGGGCATCCAAAATCATAGCTGATCACTCTCGGCATCCACTAGAAGGGGGAAAACAGAAATTAGAAAATATATGCTTAACTACCAGGAGCTTCCATCAGAGATGTAGCATCACTTCCTGGTTATTCACAGCATAATCAATCAACTTGAGACAAAATAATCACCAATCTGTGTCAATACCACAAGAGTGACGCTGTTGACGGTGCCATTCCTCCCTAACCGGCCATTGACACTATACTTGGCGTAATAATCCAACGGCCCTCCGCGAATAGGCACTCCGAAGCTATCGTGATTCCCCCTGACATCATAGAACAAGCTCCGATCGATCCCGCTCCGACTCGCCACGTCATCGATCACGTCCCTGTACTCAATCCACTCCGCCTCGTCCTGCTTCATCGTGAGCAGGTCCTCGCTCTTGCCATCGGTGAGGTCTCCGGTGATGAGGACGAGCGAAGGTTTTATGATCGAGAGCGCCCGCTTCGCGTGGCTGGCAAAGTCGCGCGCCCGGTCGGGATGGTGGACGCTGAAGTGGAGGTCCGAAAGCTGCACCACCCATACCACGCCCTCTGGCCCTCCCTCGACTTCCTTCACCACCCCGGCCGTCGCCGTTGTCAGCTGGAAAGAAATGAAGCACAGAATCGCCGCCACAGCCGCCGTCAGCATCATCTATCGTCTCTCCGTCGTGACTCCGACGAGTCTCGGGACAAAAATCGGTCCCGGCGCAGGAAGTCTGATTTATTTCTAGTCCTTCAATCCACACAACTACTCGTCGCTGTAATTCGCTGCGGAAGTAAAGAAAGACATGGAAGGCCCAGAACACAAAGGGATGATCTGTTCTTTATTCAAGCCCACAGCAACTGCAGGCTCGTATCATAGCTACGACAACCTTCTTTTTACATAAACAAGTATTGAACAATAATGATTACACATACTACCAACAGTCCTAGCTATACCGACGGAACTGTTAACATCAGTATGTTTGACAGATAGTTTAAGAGACACGGTACACAATAAGTAATAGGAAGAGGTGGCCCCTACCGTCAGGAAGGCCGACAGACGAATAGGAAAGGGACGCATCTAACGGAAGGGGGGTGCACCCCGGACTAATACTAGATAATGTGACTAAGTAGCTGTAACCAACCCTACTGTGCTCTACATGGTTCAGAACTCCGACTTCATGAGCATGGAGCGAGGCGTCACGATTATGCTGTCATAGGGCTGTCGCTGCTCTACTTGGATGTAATCCCTCGTCTTAAGTACCTGCGATCCAGGGAATTTCAAACACAAGGTAAATCTTTGCAAATTCAAGGTAATCCGAGGGAAGGTGAGCGGAAATGCCAGTCTGGCCAGATATTGGAACCGATAAGCTTACCAATGATTCAAAGAACAGCCTCGACGCCTCCTTACGAGTTTTCCCCGCCACCAAGTTGTCCACAGCAACCACCTTTCTTCCCTGTATTTCGGGGAGTCTCTCCTTTTGGAAAAGAGTCTGGAGATACTTGGCGACACCTCTGGAAGAAGAAAGATGAAAAAGAAAGCAAGTTCAGATAGCTGGTAAAAGCACATAAACGATTGCATCATCTTATCGAGGATAATAGACATCACATTGTATCAAGGACGGCAGTAGCTAAACCGGAAAAGCATATGATTTGTCTAGAACTGTCAGTAAATCACAGAGTTCGGGCCATGTTCTTCTCCTACAAGCCAAAGATTTCCCATATCTTGAATGCAGGATGAAAAACAACCTGGTTCTGACGGACCAAACCCTGTTTTCAAGAAGTTGAGGATCATTGGCATCTATAGTGCCATCATCGGCCGCGTCGTCGTCGTCGTCCATGTTCAGAAATTCTAAGTTAAATATTGTAAGGCATCTGTTCAGATTACGCAGGGGTGGAAGAATTTGACAACAGCAGAAAAGAATGAGCCCTTTAAAGAGAAAGAACCTGTATCATTCATGGCCATTGCATCTTCAAAATCCTGCATGCATAAGATATGTTTTAGCACAGGCATACATCAGCTAAAGCAACCAATTTAGCACCAAAATTGCCACCAACCGAAAGCAACGAAAAATGTTTGGGAGCTTCAATGAACATTAACATGGACACATACAACAGAAAAAACTAATATTGACCGTTCTCTCTAAAACATGAACTGCAGACTGAATGAGACACCATGGACTCAGTCAAAAATTCACTTCATCTATCCAGAGCAAATGCAATAGACAGCAATGCTTGCACCACCATTCATTTATGTTGAGTAATTGTGCATTTTCTTCCTAATTCGTGTAAAGCATGATGCCAACAAAAGAGTCAGAGGCGAATAATTTCTTAGTTTGGAAGGAGGTAAGAAGGAACGACATATGAAAGGAGAGGAGAAAATAATAAAACCATTGGGTAATACATAAGAACCCATGTGTTTTTATACGGGAGAAAACTTACTGTGTACAAATCGACAGCTGAGTTCCCAACACTAGGGATTTCCCCATCTCTGCTACACTGAGGGTCAAAGCAGCTCGTGCTTTCTTCATAACCTATGTGTCCATTGTGTACCAAGGAGTGACCAAAACCACCTTGAAATTCAATTGGATTTTGATTGTATACCAACTCTCGAATATCCTGCTCCAACAGCTGATCACCATGGTTATGAAGGTCACCCTCCATGCTGTTAGCAGTAAAGCAACAATCTGTCTCCACAGTAGCTCCGTAACGCTCCCTAAAGCCATCTCCTCCCACAGAAACCTCCTCTCCCATTTGATCCGTAGATTCAACCCTGGGATTGTCCCTAAACACATTTTCTTCTGCATCGGCGGAACCTTTTCCCAACATTGAACCTCCTTTAGAGGAGTCATTCTCAGAACACTGAGCATCTGATGTTGTTGGTTTAGGTTGGTCTGCATTAATGCATGCACCAGCACCATCACGAACCACTGAGTCTAACTTCCTAGCAGAACTTCCAGCATAACTTTCTGCATCTTCAGGAACAATAGAAGGGAAAGAATATGTTTCTGGCCGGGAAACAGGGGCATCGTTTTGCAAAATTGCATCAACTCTTTCTGCTTCCAGCTTCCTTTCACTTACATTGTCCATATGCTCCTCTTGACAATTCGCTCCAGGAATACCAACGAGAGGAACGAGACCAAGATATTCACTCTGTTTTGGCTCGGAACATGACACCGTCTCTGTGAGTTCTGGGACCAGTCCATCTTCAATGAATTGAGTGTCACTGCTGGGTCGAATTTCAATAGGCTCCTGCACTGAATCTACTCCAACAGCTAGAGTAATAGCTTCCAAAACTATGGTTCGACTTAGGTCATATGCCTCCTTATGTAGATTATGTAATTCCAAAGAGAAACCTGAGAGTAGAAACTTGACAATTGTAGACTTACTTCATGACACGTTATGCACCAGATGTCAATCAGAGATTACAAATTTACCTGTAATGATTGGTTCCGTAAGTATTTCCTCTCCTAAAAACTGTCTTTGGATGGAAGATATTTCTGGGAGGGTGCAAGGAGCTTTCTTCCGTATACGTCGCAGATCTTCCGTATTTGTCAACTGTTCTCGAATAGCACTATGGACAGATTCAAAACAATACTTAGAGCAAAGAAAAAGCCAAAATATTCCTCAAAATGTATGAGTCAAATAATAATGGAAGTGTACAACTTCCAGGTAAAGACAAATAGACATACTCGCCATGCAAGACCATAGAATCATCAACAGCAACCTTCCTCTTATTGGCAGCAACACGCTGAGTAATCCGCTGGCGCTTGGAAAGGGGCAGTTCAGAAGGTGCAGGGCTAGGCCTCAATTTCAAAGCAGAAGACCTTCTCCCCACTAAATAAGTAAACCAATAGAACATAGAATTCAATCATTATTGTGAATCAATGAAAAAAATTATCAGAAAGAAACTGAACGGCATCCAAAAATAAATACATCTCTATGGATAATTAGGCAACCAAGAGGCTAGTAGCTACCTAGAATGGAGGATAACAAATCATCATCATCAGGAACTGACTCCAGAGTTCTTTTAGAAAAACTCATCTCAGAAGATACTTCAGTCAGTGTACTTTCAGTAAGGCTCCGTTTCTTTCCTGAAATATTTGTCATCTTCGCATTACCCCTGTGATCTACAAGGAACTCCATGCCAGGGGTGAAATCTTCAAGCAGTGTATTTACTTCATCAGCAGCATCACCAGCTGCCAGCATTATCTCGGTAGGTGGTGCATCGGAAGTCACTGTACTCTTTACATCTTTTGATGGACCAGTTGGAATAGGAAAATCATCCTTATTCTCAGATGAAAAAGGTTCCCCCCTCGGGATATCATCTAAATCTGGACTAATACAATTAGTGCCAAGGGCCTCCTTTGTAGCTTCGGCATGCAATACATCTTGCCTTCTGTTATCATCGTCCTGTATCACATTATGGAGATTCGAGTTCTGACAATCCATCGACTCATCCAAAGTACCACTTTCTAAATTGGAAGGCTTAAGTGCACTATCTGGTGAATCAAAGGTGGCATCCCTTTCCTGCAGATTATCCACATCCTTTCCTGCTTCTGCTGTATTAAAATAATCCATTATGACATTTATAGATGTACTTTTTGCAAAACTAGACTTCACAGGTTCAGAAAGAATTTTTCAGAGTAAAAGTAGATGATTCGTCACCATTTTCTAACATATGCTCATTCATGGAAGGCTGTGAAGTCCCTTCTCCACTAGTTTGTAATATGCCCATCTCCACGGCATTATTCTCAGCGTGCATCACTGGAAGCAGCCTCTTTATGGTGAGTAAACTTCTTGAAAGAAGCAGTCCACATTTATGATAAACATAAAATACTGATACCCTATCTACCTTCATCTGTAGTAGAAGCCACAAAATGATTATCAGAGTTGAGAGCCTCTTTGACACTGGACAAGTTTGCCTCTTTAACTAATCCAGGAGTTGCTGGGGCCTCTGCATATTCTGGCGGCTCAGAATCGACAGTTGTAGGTTCAATCTGCACCAGTTAGACCAGATATCTGAGTTCATATTCAATGGAAGTCACAACTAATTTGGGTAAATTTCAACCATGATAAAGTTTTTATCAATACAATAACCTGCTTATTCCTTGCATCACCCAGCACAGATCTCAGAATGTTATTTCTTTCAAATTCATCTTCCTCCTCCTCTTTTGGCGTTATAGGATGAGGAGATGCAAAATTATTGCTGTACAAAAGAGAATCTCGGAAACTATGTCAGAACCATGTTGAAAGCTGAAAGTAGCATTTTCCTTTCACTGAACATGAAGTAATTCTACCATCTTCAAGAGACAAATTTATAAAGGAGAAAACAAGAACATACTGTGATTCAGCATGCTCTGTTTCTTCAACCTTCTGCAAGAAAGCCTCCTGACATTTGTGAAAAGAGGAATTTCAAAATGAAGGTCTGGAAACGATAACATCACAGAGAGAGAGAGAGAGAGAGAGAGAGAGAGAATCACTTCCCCTTAGGGGAGAAGACAGATAGACTAGATCAAACATTTCTGCCACCGATAAAACTCTCCCAAGCGAGTTCACCAATCAATCTCCCCTCTCCCCTATAATAAATAGATAAATAAACCATACCTCATCAAGATCGAGATTAATTTCACAAGTGCCCCCGTCTCCGAAGCGCTCTGTACAAAACACACTGAAAAATGAACATGCTCCACAAAGTCGATCATACACTAAGAAACTTTAAACCCAACAAAAGCCATGGGTAAGGAAATGACCATCAGGTCCAAATTGTGAGGAGTAGACAACCCCCTCCATGGTGTCTTGAAGTGTAATTTGTTCCCTAGCACTAATGTGATGATCAACATAGTTTCTGCACAAAAGCATGTCATAGATCAAGATAATTTTACCTACTTATATATAAGGAAATTTCCCTAAATTTAGAAATCAAGCCAAGAAAAAAAATCGCAATTCAACCTGACTTTTAATCAAACATCATAATGTGTTCCTATATGAGCAAAATCCAATGCAAAAGTCAAAGTTAATTTGATGCTAACCCTTGGAACATTTCATTTTCTGGGAGCTCAAAATCATCTAGATCGAAAGTCTCCGGTAGGGTAATGGAGTGATATGGAGCAGTAGATTCTTCCGGAGGCAAATCAACAGCAGTGGACCGAAAGGCCTGCTTTATCTTAAGCAAGGCCTCACTACAATCGTCAAAAAGGTAATTCACCTTTCTTGAGTAAATTCTCACCACACCAAGCAATAGATGGCTAGATAACCTAAGGGCAATCGGCACCTCCGGGAAAATAATTGAATCTGAGCAGAGAGAGGGAAAAATTAGAACACTGTGAAAAAAACCACAAAGAAAATAATTGCATCAAATCGATCTCCATTTCAAATATACTTCCCAGGAAACTGTTTGGCAAGCCACGAGTAGGAGAACGGAATTGGAACAGCCACTCAGATTGTCATTTTAATCATTTAATGAACCAGCAGCATGTTTTCGAGCCATGAGAACATGCTCATTGAGAAGTGTCTTAATGATGTTTTAACGGATTCTCCAAAAAAAGACGAAATTCCAAATAAAGAAATTCGATCTCAGCTCTGCCAGTAATATTTTTGTCTTTCACAAGTTCACCAAAAACTTAGTAAACGACCTAAAAGATCATCAAGATTCAGGAAGAGGGACTTGATTGAAGTGTAACTTATGATTAATAACACAGCACCATCTCCCTGGAAAAGCAACTTTTCACTATGCAAAAACTAGGCACCAAACTAACTCTAGGCTTCGGCAAACAACTCGGTACACACAGACTACTTAGAACGACAAAAGGCACCAAATATTAGCCCAAAATAGGACGCAGTGTCTTATCCTTAACTAGGCAAAGGACTAGAAATTCGGCAATCACTTCCTCAGCAGAACAGGGGACAAGGGGAGAATCAGCTCACCCACGGAGACGCCAATATCAGTGTCAGCCACCTGATTCTTCCGAAGCTTACGCTCCAAATGAGCAGCAATCCATATCGTCCCGAGGGGACCTTTCTTGGCTAATATAAACTGCGAGTAAAACATCTCCCCACACCCAACAAAGAATAAACACAAAAGCAAACAAACAAGCCCTCAAACGGTCACACGAAATCTCCCCTCAAATTCATCTCGAATGACACTAATTGTCAAACCCCCAATTCAACCCCCCCCCCCCCTCCGCCTCCTCATAAAACCCTAGATTTTCCCAGCAGGGATACCTCCCAATGATCCCTAGCAGAACCCGGAAACAAAAAGGAGAAGCTCCTTTCTTGCTTCCCCGACCTCGAACCAACAGCCACCGGCTCAATTGAACTCCCAACGCCACCAAACCCCCCGGGGTTGCGCCACGTGGCAGGAGTCGACCTCGAGCAGAAAGAGCAACTGAAAGACTCTTCCAAAGTCCTCAGCTTCCAGCTCCCCGTCTTCTCTCTACTAGTTGTTAAGCTCGAAATTTGAAAAAGAACTTCCCGATGACTTCAGCTCCAGCTCGATTTCCTACTGAAAGTGCTGTTTGAAAAAAGCACGACTCTTGCGAAGCGAAGCGCCTTTCGATCCGGCTCGATTTCGAACCAGAGAGAGTGATCCTGTGCGACGCCGGCTCACGTGAGGCTTAATTGATTACCTCTTGATCATACCAATAGAAGTACGACACGCGTCTAATTGCGGGCCTCCTCGGACAGACTTGCGACCACGTCGGGTTAATGTCATATTTGTCTGGATCGACAAGAGCTTGTTAAGAACGAGACTACCAAACTCTTGCTGCATTAATTTCGGTAGACCGATGAAAATTCGACATTAATTAACTGCCTACCTTTAATGGAGTAAATGTACTTGTATTATGGGAAACATTTATGGACAAATAAAAAACAATATTTTTCCTATGGAATTCAAAAGACGACAATAGCGAGTGGTGAACAAATCCAACGCATTTGCCCACAAGGATAATTAGATAAAATATTTCTTTAAATTTTTTAAATCATATTTTCAAAAAACTGAGTGTTTCGAACTTAGAACTCTCTTTGAAAACCTTAATTCAATATTTTAAATCTGAATCTTTGCGAATCAAATTCGCTGCACGGGCAATGACGAATTTTAAAATTAGTGTAAAACGTCCAATCCAGTTCGACGATCACTTTTACAACCTTTTAAGAAGCCAACTAACTCCGCAACTACATCCATGGCTAAGTGTTTGACATACATACTTCTCCCTGAAACCTTCAAAGCGGACATGAGAAGCTTAATATCAGCAAAATCCCCTTTCGAAGAAACGAAGCATTTTGGCTGAATCTTCTGGTGGAACTACGAGTGCGATTTCTTTTCCTCGACCGCGTCGTCGAGGTTGATCTGGCTCCCGATCTCCTCTGCTCGACCACAGAAAGAAAACATGAGAGACAATTAGGGGTAAGAGAAGGGGAAATAAAAGGCAGTTTTTACGCCTCTATCGCGAGTTTCTCATTTTAGGCAGCAACAAACACGGGTAAGACCCAAAACAGATAGATCGAATCTTAATGACCGGATGATTTTCTAGCGAGCTTTATGCCAACATAGGCTTCTATTTCGCAAGCTTGTTTCTAGGAAGCCTCAGCTAATGCAACAGAAAGCAGAGATTATGTTGTCCGGGCATCACTGACCTTGATCTTTGGACAGATAACTAATAAGCTCCTTTATGCCATCTTTGCCGAGGGTGTCTTTGAGGAACACAGCAGCATTTGTAACCTCCTCAGGAGTCACTTTCCCATCATAATCTCTGGAAAATTTAAGCAACGAGGTTCAGTGGAAATCAAATATCTGAAAACTTTAGTCAACAAATCTCAAGAGCACGAATCAGAAATATTAGTCATGGCCAGAAATTAGAGGACCGAAGAAGCATCCAGCCACTAACTTGTCAAGCAATCTCCATCGGTCACCAATTTTAGCATCAACATCGTCAATTTCTTTTTCGAGGTTATGGAGCATTGTGTCAACCTGAAATGGAGATAAAATCATATCATCCTTGTGATGTGGTGACTGCTACAGGGGCAGATCTGCAAGCTGATGGCCTAGCCCATAGTTTCTGGAACAAGGACTTATCAATCACACCATATTCTTCAGTCTGTTAGGCCTTGGCCTTTGCTTTCATGGAACTAAGTCCTTCGACCGCCTGGTCGCATTCCTCCGGCGAAGCTTCCTTCACCTGCTTGGGAGCCGCCTGTTCCTTGTCCTTCTTCACCTCCTTGGCCGCTGCAACCAAATCACACCGCATAAACCGCGACCCTTCCGAAACCTTAACGCCGACAACACACCAGTTACCCCTGCCACCGATGTCGCGCCACTTTTACAGCCAGGGACCGACTAAATAAGCCCTAAACCCGATCCGAGGCCGGCATTTCCACACATCAGAACCAATATCGATAGGATTTTGAATTTGCCGTGCTCGGCAGGCTGGAACAGGGGACGACAAGGAGCAGCATCCAAAAGCCAGGGGAGGCTACGCCTCTCCCGACGCAAAATCACGAAGGAAGCCATTGGTCACGTAGTAAAATCACTGAACCGTCCCGATCACGGAGACTAAGTTCTCTGCCCATTAAAAAATCCGATCAATCACGCAAGAGACGGAACAGCAGCTCTGGACACGCTAGCGGAAGAGGGGAAGAAGCTCCCCTGTTGATTTATTATTATTATTATCTTCTCGGTTCCTTCCGTGGATTCCCGTTTCCGCCGATGATTGTAAAAAAATAAACACATAAATATTAAAACCTTAAATAAACCTGACTACTCTGAATCCAGCTTTAAAAACACATTAACATGATTTATCTTTTATTTATGGAGATGTAGTTTAAGTTTTAGAGAGTTTAAAAAAAAAGTGAAATGGATTTTGTTCAGAAAAAACGATCGGGGGTTGTGCTGGAGGTCCAAATCAACTTTTATTGGGAAAATAATTATCAACCACCGAATTAACGTTAAATTTACGTACGATGAAAATTTCATATGAATTTAGGTTATTTTTAATATCGAATAAATTCGGTGTTACAAATACATAATTCACTCTTACAATAAAAAGAAAATAAGAAAAAAGTGACATAAAACTCTACCAACACGAGATTTTATAAATATTAAGGTAAACTACTAACAACACCGAGTTCATCATCACTACTCGTATGGTTAAGCCTTTATACGAGGGGTCTAAATAAATCAAATAGCTAAAGCAGTCGAATTGCAAGCCTTATATCAAAGTTTGAAACCAAATTCGATATTTTTAAACGGAGTTTGTATTTACCTAATTTTCAAACTTTGTACTTTATTTTAGAAATTATTTTTCCAATAAAGTTAGATAGGAACAAAGTTCGTGCGGGAATGATCCATTTTTCCATTAGTATCTTAGAGCTAAGACCACCCTCCATCGTCTAATCTATACACAACAAACTCTCACATTCGCCACCTTACTTTACTCTGTAACACAAGCGCACACTCACACCCGCACACACACTTCTTCTCTTTACTACATGCTCCCACCTCTTCATCTTATTGTTGTTGGTTATTATTACAGTGCCGAGATCACGAACGTTGATTTTTTGCCCGCGTCGGTCTTCCCCTCCGATCCGAGCATGGCATTAAGCTCTCCCTCGAATCGCTCCATCGCAGCAGCCGGCAGGCATACGGGCACCACTATCCCATCCTCCCCCATCTTGTTCTTGAACGGTATGTAGAAGCTCGCCACCCCCGGGATGGCCCCCACTCCCCCCTTTGCCGGCCCGCCATACTTGGGCCTCCCCCACCCAAAGTCCACGTCTCCGAACCCGGCCCTTGTCACGTCCGACACCAGGTAGCTCCTCACCACGGTGAAATGCGGCCTCCCCCTTGTGACCATGAGATCCGCCAGCGACCTCATGTACTCCTCTGTTACGCTGGCCTTGGTCTTCCTTATCAGCTCCAGCGCGTAGCCCAGTGGGTTTGTGCACAATTTCCCCGCGGTTGTGACCGCCACTGGGAAGGCGAACAAGTTGCCGTAGTACCCCACGGGCAGCGGTGGTTCGAACTTGGCCCTGGCGTTGACGATGCAGATCATCCGCACCTCCTCGTCCGGGTCGGCCTCTAGCGCGATGGTTCGGCATCGCCACAGGCATGAGGTGAGGACTTCAAAGGTGGAGCATCCACGGAGGTGCGGTGGGACTGAGCGCCGGATGGCCGCAATTTCGGCGGCGCCAAAGAAGAACGAGCGGTGGGTCATGTCGTCTAGTGGGATGATCGTGCCCTTCGTGTCGGGCACCTCCTCATACTCACGGTGTGTGCAGGTGACCTGAAGAGGGTCCCTGGCTTCCAGGAGCTCCCTCCGCCAAACAGGGAGGACTGAAGGTGCTGCAGCTCCCCGGGCCATTTCTCCAACAGCGTTCATGAATTGGACAAGCCCTTGAGCATCCGTCATGGTGTGGTTGAGTCGTATGGCTAAGATAAATCCTCCGCACATGAGGCGCGTCACCTGTAAGAAGTCAGCGATTACTTTTAAAACTCACCAGTGAACAGGGGGATAAGGCCGATGCGATCATGTGAGGTGTGATTAACCAAGGATTTACCTGAATAAGCAACAAGGGCGCATCGAGGACCTCAGCAGAGCCAGGAACATCAAACAGGAGCTCCTCCAAGCAAGGGAACGGAGGCTGGAGCGCGTCGCCAAACTGCTCGAGAGTGACATCCGCATCGGCCTCAATGAACAAGACTCCCTCCCCGGTGCAGTCCACCATCAGCTTCCTCCCTGGCAACTCCCTGAGCCGTCCCGCGAACGGGTAGTAGTACACGAGCGCCTTGGACAGGCCCTCCCTGACAGCGCGAACAGGATCCTTCCCCTGCATGGACGCGTCACGTGGGTAGAACTGGATGACAGGGATATGGAACCGGAGGCCCTCCTGGTCGTCAATGTCAGACAGCCTCCTGAACTCGTGAGGGGTTGGCTGGGCTGGGCGGACGAGCTCGGGCTCGCGCCTGGTCACCGCGAACGTCAGTGTCTCTGGAGCCATTTGGAAGTGTGGGGCAGCAGAGATGGGGGAGGGTGAGGGGGGTGTACTTCCTATTACCGGAAAGGTTAATGGCGAATGTGCGCCTTTGCTGCACATCACATGCGACTATTTATACTGAGTTTTGTTCTAATATCGCCCTAGTAAGCGAAAATATTCGGTGAAATAATATCGAATGTTATAAAATTCATTTATTAATGAATTTAAATCGATGAAGTTGTTCATTTAAACACTAATTTTTTCATTTTTTTTCGAACATAATTGACGTAGAAGGAAATTGATATTTAAAAAGTCGATTCGGAACGAAATTTAAAACTATAAATTTACGACCATACATTCATAGCTCCAGTTCATCCTATCGTCTAGTCGTACCACGTTGGTACAATAACCCGCTACTATATAAAGAATTTGGACAAAGACTTTCTGTTATTTTTTTTTTCGGATAAAAATTGGTCTGTCGTATATTTATTTCGTGAGGATTCCCGTTCGCATGCGAACAAACCAATAACATTTGTTTCGTGCAAGTTCAAATCAATAATTATACATTTCAAAGAAAGAACAAGTGTAGAGCATTCGTCCGACCTACAGTGGCCCGCCTTTCATGTCGTGTGTCACGTATCAAGACGAAACAAAAATAAAAAATAAACAAGTCAAGGTCGCGTTCAGATTCAACACGAGAGTTTCGTGGCAGGTACGTCCTAAGGCCAGTGAGAATGGACCGTCAACGTTGGGGAAAACTAGTAAACGCTAATACTAGTAATAATTAATAAACATTGACCCAAAATACATTTGTGGTCGGTCGACGTCGTAGTCCAATTACGAGTAAGAAAAGGACAATTTAAAAGTTGACGGCATTGTTTGGGTAGTTAGACGGTGTTACGTGATTTATTTAATGTCACTTGTGATATTTATTTTGTAAATCCTCCCCCATCCTCTCCTCTTACAACCTCGGACGCGGGCACACACGCGGATGTAGTTTTTGCGTGGGACTAACTAACTACTAGTTTCTACCATTATTATTATTATAATGTTTCATGAATAATAATAATAAGCAATTTGTTTAGTGGGAAAAAGGAAATTTGCAAGTTATGATAATAAAATGAAGAGGAGGACTTAACTCGTAAGGTAATTATTTTATTGCGTCAACTTTTAGGTAAATTTTCCGGCTTGATTTTAATTTAATTTGTTGGAAAATTTAAAAAAGAGGATAATACTAATTAGATTAAGTGGATTGGAAGCTGCGGTCCGATATTTGCCTATTTAAAAGTATGTAAAATCGATTAATAAATCATGATGAGTAAGTTACGGGGATACAAAATAAAAAAAACTAGCCTAAAATCAAGTATCGTAATTCACGAATGGTTCGGATACCGAGAGAGGGGGGGAACACGTCATCCCACCACCGAGGCGAATGAAAAATTCAAAATACGATATCGATGAGATTATCTTTTGTTGTGTATTCTGATGGGACGGGGATGGGGATTCCCCCCCCTTCCCGGAAAGTAGTGGTGGCGGAAAGAGGAACATGCCACCACCCCCAGTCCCCACCCCCACCACCACTACAAAATAAAATATATTAATATTACATTTCTTTTTCACACAACATAACTTACTTGCATTACCCATAATCCCATTTCTTTTAAATAGAGATTGATTTTAAGTTTTCAGACACTGGGCGATCTAGTCAAAGTCTTTTTGGTCAGCCATGATAGGAAAAATATAGATGGCTTCTGCGAAAGATCCCCCCGCATCGCATCACATCAGGTGCATTTGTAATTAAAGAAACAGAGAGTCGCTTACCAAAAAAAAAAAAAAAAAAGAAACGGAGAGTCAAATGGAGATAAATGCCTGGAACTTGCTCTCCCTCCCTCCCCCCCTCCCACTCTCTCTCTCTGTCTCTCACACACACACAATAATGGCCAACCCCATAACAATGATGGAGTGGACGATACCCAATAATTTGGTTTGGTGGTGGTGGTGGCTGGGTCGGCAGACGCTGATCATTTCACCCTCTGAAGAGGACGAGACACAAACACCCACACCCACACAATTCCCCCCAATTTTTAGTGGAAAAAAACAGCACTCGTGTTTGGGGGTTAAACGACTGTGCTTTGGACCAAAAACACACTCACCTAAATCGGGTAAATACTCTAGCCTATCACCCACCCTTTTTCTTTTCGGTCCATTCAAGGGTATGGAAATCTTCCGAAAATTTTTAAAATTCTTATTTAATATTTAAAATTATGAATTTTAAAAATTATTATCATATTTCATAAAATATTTTCCCGACGAACATCACATGCATCGTCATTCTGCGAGATCCGAAGAAACTACCGATAGGATCCGATGACGCTTCAGTATCTTACAAGTAGCCACTTTTGCCATGCCATAGTCGAGTACTATCACCATCTCGTCGTCCAGATCGAACCTTATATTCTGTCCCGCAAAGTCCTCCACGAGCCTGTATAAATGCCTCAAGTTCTTCACCTCCACCCCGTCCACCTTCTTTACCTGGCAAAGCAGATATTAACCATAAGACCTCGACCTACAAGATAAGGAAAGGTTCTTGGCATTGTAAAATCGAGTCTAAGCATCGGATTCGAGCGCTCACCTGCAATTCGGCAAGGTGTTCGTACCCAGAATTAATATCGTCCAATAGAATCTGAAAACAATATGGGGGTTCTGATCAAGCTGGTGTTGTGTTTTTAGCAAGCTTTTTCGCAAAGAAGTTCATGGCGGGCGAGTAATTGGGCTCAACTGAACTCGATTCCAGGGGCATGAAAAGTAATACCTGAGAGAGGATGATCAGTTGTTCATCGGAAAACTTTGGCAACTCTCTCAATGCGAGTTCACACAATCGCCTCCGTGAAGTATGGTTCCAGTCATCTCTATACTCTTGAAGATATGGCTGAGTTAGAGGCACGAACACTAATCCCGCAAAGATATAATAGCTGGGCAGCTTGTCGAACTGATGCACGGGCACTAGAGGGGTCAACTGTAATTTGAAAAATCGTCACTCGTCAGCGCTTGGTTACTTGGACGTTGTAGATAAGGCGGATCAAAAAGGTCTAGTAAATGTCATTGCTCTCTGCTCAGCAGGCAGATGTGCCGTCAATATGAGCACGTTGTAGGATTGCTGGGGGCATTCGCAACTCCTACGGAGTTACCAAAAACAGAATAGTTAACCACCAGAAAGGATCGGTCAGTTCAAACACTCCATCTATACCTGAAGAATCACATTATCCTGAAGAGATGGCCGAAATAGATGATATAAAGAGACAATCACCTCGCGCATAAATATCCATTCCTTCAATTGGTGCCTATCACCCGTAATGTTGCTCGCTACTTAACAAGTTTTTATTTGGTTTATGGTCCTGGCTTGTTGAACTAGTCTTTCATTTAATGCATAATCCATATAATGTAGAACTATTTCGTAGTATACACAGATTTGTGATAAAAGAAAGAATCACTAACCGGTCGAATTACTACGCTGAACTCATGCTCTACGCCATCTCGCAGGACATGAAGCAGGGCAGTATCGCCTGGCTTCTTCATAGATTCCAAATGATCAAGTGTTAACCGCTCCCTATTCCTAAAAGGAACTGCAATACAAGTTCGCCAAAGCAATTATATAAACTGGATGAAAGCTCATAAAAGTCGAGTCCGTCATCCAAAAGAAGAGAAATGCGGAAAAATGGCAAAATGAGAGACTGGTCATGACAATGAAACAGTTTCGCAGGACATGTTTAAAAGAGGCATACCTGTTCCGTCGTTTGCTATAGGCACACCATCGAAAGCGAGGACGATATCATCCTTCTTAAGAATGTTATAGGCATCTGACACGGGGTTGATTTTATTAACAAGTATCCCTGTCATTCCAGGAGGCATCCCAAAGTGCCTCTGCATTTGTTGGTTTTCAGTCGACTGGCAAGACAACCCGAGAGAGCAGAATCCCGAGTAGCGCCCACTTTGCTCAACACCAGCAATGAAAAGTTTTATTATGGGAACCGAAATGACGTAGCTGCCGAATGAAACAGATTAAGGACATGAGAACATAACACTGTCAAAAGGATCTAAAAGAAATGAAAGTATCAGGGAAACACGTTTGCGAAACTTTGCATCTTCTAGGCCGAAAAACACAAGTGCTCTGTTTCAATAACACAGCAACTACACATCATACGTTAGAAATAACGATACCTCGCACTCATCTCATGCTCGGGTAATCAGACAATATTTCGAAGCATAACTTCATCGGAGCTCACCCTATGTTTTCCGCATCTGAAAGGTTCTGGAAAGCTATGCCGACAACTTTATCGCCCATAATGGCGGGGCCACCGCTGTTTCCTGGATTTATAGCCGCATCAATCTGTATGGCCAAAAGATGCGTAGCACCATGGACATATTGTGTAGGTTCAACTCTGGACACGACACCTTTGGTGACGGAGATATTGTCACCTCCTGCAGGCGTGTTCAGAAACGAAAAAAGCAGTGAAGAAGCTCCGGAAAAGGTTCACCGTAGTGCAATTTCAAGCGCTGACATGAAGTGAAGAGAAAATTAAACAGATCAACCAGAAACGAACACAGCATACCTTGAGGATATCCCACGACGGAAATGGATTCTTGCAGAGAAGGGATGTCGCCGAGCTCCAAGAAGTCCACACCCTGCCAGAATTCCTCGCTTTCCACTGCCAGAATAGCCAAATCACACTCGTGGCCAGTAGCCAGCACCTCAGCCCGGTACTTTGTAGGGGAACCATGCTTCCGAACCATAACAAAAGTATGATCAGTGACTATGTGGGCATTCGTGAGTATCCTCCGACCTGATATGACGAGCCCTTCAATTTCAATAGGGAGACTATGTCAAAAACATGGCCTCTGGACAATGGAAAGGCATCGCAATCAGGAGAGTGCTCATCATTCATAAAAAAATTCCAAGTAAAGAATGAACATCTGGATACCAGAGCCCATTACTTCCCGCTGGTTCTTGTTCTGCCACGGAAGGAAGTAATTGGGGCTACTGAAGACCGTGAACACCTTCACCACAGAATTAAGCGCTGTCTCGATCGCGGAGTTTTCCTCTCTTCCCAAGGAAAGTGCCCCTCTGGCCGCTTCATCCACCCTTCCCTCTCCCTCGACCTGCAATTCCTCATCCACATCGTCTCCTATTGCAGATTCGGCAACAGATGTCCGCAGACTAGCACCCAAGGAAGCTGCACAGGCCGCAGAACAAGCAGGGCGAGATATCGGGAAAGTTCGGGCAAAGAAACCACCACCATTGCGGACATGATGGACACTGAGTGGTCGTGGAACAAGCGAGGGGCTGCAGAAGGCCAGACATGATGAGGGAAAGCAACGGAGGAGCCGGCACAATGCTCGTCCCATTCTTCAGGCGGCAAAAGGGGAAGGGAAGACTTTCCAAACAGTCCTCTCTTTGGAGTCATGGAAGGACGCCACAAATTTATATGGACAAATGGGGCTATTTTCCTCCGTCAAGCTCTGTCCTTTTGCCGCCAAACAATCTTCAAAATGCCGGCCGGATTCCCTTTGTCTTATTCTTACTGTCGTTCCTTCCAATCGCCCGTTGCAGTTCAGGGAAGATGGGCAGTTGAAAACGTCCTTCGGAAGGCGTATATACACTACTCCGACGGACAGTCCACCCCAGCAAGGATGAGGACCTCAATAGGATGGCTTCCGTTCTCCAAATGATCGACGCCGAGAAGCCCGAACTCATCTGGCGGCGTACATCGTACCTTCTTCGAGGGATCACAAACCTCCACAACGGCCTTCGCAGCCGTGACGCCAGCGTGGTGCCCAGCCAGACCATCGTACACCTCCTCCCCGAGCACTCTGGGATCGACAAATGCCAAAAAAAAAAATAACAAGGCCTCAACTCAATCCCAGCCCATTAAATAAAACGGAGCACTCTAGCATTAGGGACCGGTTTCTGAATATAATACCCTCCGAAAGTGTTTTCGATAGAAATAGAATTTATAGAATTTGGATAGAAGTGTTTGGAGTAACGGAGGGGATGCCATCCTAAGTCCTTGTCTTCTTCTTCTTATTCTTATTCTTATTCTCATTTCGCCATGAGTTCCTTCCCGTCATCTTCGGCGGCACATTGCATCCCGCCGTATGATTGCAATTGTGTTTAGCCTTCTTTACTGGCATTTCAGGGTGTTACGCTAAGAGGGGGTGAATTAGTGTTAAATTCTAATTGAGGATTTTTAACTCTTTTTCGATTGACCCCATGACGAAAGGAAGCTTCTGTAAAATAGAACCGTAGAGACAGTTTCTATATAACAGAACGTACGAAAGTGATTGCACGATTTGTTTGATGCACACAAGACTTTTTATAGTGGTTCAACAACTTAGGTTACGTCCACTCTTCACCCAGAATTTGGATGGTATTCACTCAGACTTAACTTCGTAACAATTACAGAAAATGATCAACAATAGACCTTTTATAGCACAGACCAGAAGGTTCTGTACCACATAAGACTGAGTGGCAAAGCACGGACCAGAAGATTCCGTACTAGAGTGAGTAAGTTGCACAGCACAGACCAGAATGTTCTGTACCAAATGTGTCAACCCTCTATAGCACAGACCTAAAAGGTTTTGTTCTAGAGATGACTTGGTTTTATAGTACAGACCGTAAGCTTCTGTACCAAAGATGTCAATCCTCTACAGACCAGAAAGTTCTATATCAGAAATGACTAATTTCACAGCACATACCTAAAATGTTCTGTACTAAAGATGTCAACCGTCTACTGCACAGACCGTAAGGTTCTGTAGCAAAGGTGACCGGATTTCAAACCACAGACCGTAAGGTTCTGTACTGCAGTGACTAACAAATGTAACCGGTTGTCGGACGTTTTCCTCAAGCAGTGTCCTCTCCTGCACAGCTACCTGTCGTGACTTCCTCCGAGACTTTTCATTCCGCTCCACCTACACAGCACCCAGCTGCGACTTCCCTTGCGCGATCCCTCGAAATCTCGACTGAACAAACACAAAGCCCTTGCCCAAGGCTCTCCTGCGTGGTCCCTCGAGACTACGACTAAGCAAACACAAAGCCCTTGCTCAAGGGTAACCTGCACACAGAACACTACACCATAGAAGCTGGTTAGTCCCTCACCTTCTGTGCTCCCGGGGTTGTGCCCTTCTCTCCGGCCCATTGCACGTTGGCCACACCAGCCTCCAGCCGCGCTTCCCACCAACGTCTCCTGCAGCTTCCAACCGAGTCCCTCGTGGCCACCGAGTCACTCTCCCAGAAGATTTCACCAATGATGCAGCCTTCCGCAGCTAGCGCTCCTCGTGTGACTAACTCAAACTCGAACGAACAGGATACAAGCTCTCAGCACACGCTCTTAGAAATAATGAAAAAGTTACACTTAAGATTCGTGGCTGAGTGCTTTTATTTATACAAGAATTTGTCTAAGTGAAAGAATAAAGAATTGCATGATCAACCTTATGCAAAACAAGGAAACCGAGCAATCAGATAAAATAAAATAAATAATTAATAAAAATGTCACTCACATGCATAAATACTTTTATATAATCAAAACATATCATTTAAGATTTAGATATGATAAAATTCTCATGTATACTATGCTACAGAAGGTTCTCGCTGAGTCTGGTCAGCAACCTTCTGTAAATGGAAATAATCAAAGATTAACTTTCATATGAGTTGAAACCGAAACCATTCTGTTCAGCACACTCAAATGAATGTATCTAGACAGATGGTAATGATTGACATCCCAAATAACGGTCATATGGTTGTCGTATAACACCACAAAAGATACAGCCTTACAGAACCTTGCCATAAATAGAAGATTATATTTCCTTTTATGAAAAATATAATCACTAATGGGGTTATTTGGAAACGTAATCTATTTAATTTGATCATACTAATATCTTAATCAAATCCTAATCATGTCGTGATTAATTAATCATTAACTAATCAATTAATCACAAAAATATTTCTTACAGAAAGTTCAACGTGAGTAGCTTCTGTAGAGTATATGTTTGACTTTTGTTACACAGAAGGTCAAGGCTATCATCAAAACTTATATTCAACAATCTCCCCCTTTCTGATGATGACAAAACATTCATCATTGAGGGAAATATTTTTGCAAGTAACTCCCCCTAGATAGGTGAGAGTACGAGTCTTGCACCTTACAGAACCATGTGGTTTCTGTTTAAGAGAGCATAGAAGTTTCTGTTATAAAGACAAGTTGTTCACAGAGCACAAAGCTTCTGTGATATGTACAGAGCGTAAAGCTTCTGTATCTTAGTCCGACAAAAATGACGAGTTTTCATTTTTACACTCCCAGTAAAAGTGACTATATAAGATCACGTTTCGTATAGCCGCAGAAGGGTACATAGATATACCTTACAGGGGATATCTATTCGGGTCAGATGCGACTGATGCTGCAAAATTGACGGACGAAGAGTCGACCTTGTCTAGAGATGGCGTCAACCTTAAACACACGCTGTCTCAGTTCAATCGTCCTGGCGAAATTGATCAGAATCACAAGGATGAATTTCAGCCGAATGATTCAGTTGGACTAAAAGCAATAAATAGCTGCTGGCGCCTCTGGCGCCTCACAATCCGCGAGGACATCCGGCGACCCCAATTGAGAACGAGAAGCATAATGAACAGGTAGGTGGACCATTCTTCGTCCTCCGTCATTCGCAACTAGGCCGATGAGCACTAGGGAATTCTCCGGGATGACGAAAGATGGCTGCCCTGCTTCAATATCCCGACAAGCTTACGGAAGAGGGATTGACTTTGGGGAAGTTTACATTTCAGACGAAACTAATGGATTTGAACTGGCGTTTGCATCTTGACAACAGTTGGTTTATAGGCTTTTGTTGAACAACAACATTAATAACTTGTGTAGATGTGAACTTGGCATTGTACCAGTTAACAGTCCTCCCTCTCTATTTAGCTATTATTATTATTATTATTATTATTATTATTATTATTACAAATCTAGAACATCTAACTCTTTAGTCAACGCAATAACTTAACTCCCTCTTTGATGGCGGCACTCAACCTCTCTCAAGAGACCTGACTCCCACACACTCCCCACTTTTTCTTAGTGACAAAGAGAGGGGGAGAATATTTTAATTGGTTATATTCTTAGGAGGAGGGGCAGGCACGCCCGGTCTGGCCAGGCCCTGGAAAATTTAATCGGCACGAAATGTCACGTTCTTGGGGACGACTTTCATTAGAGACGGGGGCGTATCCGTTTTCCACAGGATCTCACACACACTCCGACACGAGTTTATGTAGAAAAATCGTACCCCATTTTTTTAGGTTTACGGGTGAATTACTCGCTATAATTCACGACAATGGAATAAATAAAAAATAAAAAATCGATATTGGACGAGTTGGTTTTATTTGGTTGGGTGGTCCAGCTAAGGAAAGGATGCAAAAAGTGCAGTCCATGTTATATTCGCACTCACCAATCCTACATCCCTCTTTAAACTTCAAAAGGGTTAAGAAAGAATAATAAGGCCAGTTTGACATTTCCACAAGTTGGGATTAGTGCACAGACCATTCGTTTCCTTTTCATTCCTTGTTGGTTCATGCACTAATCAATCTGTGCCTCCCCCCCTCCCCAATTCTTTATTTCCCGTTTCCCCCCGGTCAACACTTCCCCCCTCCTCTTTGATGCAGATGCCTAGTCCTTAGGGAGGCACGACGACGAAGGAGAACGAGGAGGAGGCGATCGCATCTCAAACCATAGAGTCGTCGACACGATGCACGCGCGCAACCATTGGGGCGGTTCCTTTGAGATAAACGGGGAGCCAGGGGGAGTTGGTTCCACCACGGTGGACGACGATGACCGCCGCAGCAGGGACTGGGACCGTGCCTCCCTCGCCCACCAGCGACAGTTTGAACACCTCGACGAGACGCAGCAGAGTTGGCTCCTTGGTCACACGGTCGACGAGCGCAAGAAGAAGAAATATGTTGACCTCGGCTGCGTTGTCTGCAGCCGCAAGGCCCTCAAGTGGACCTTCTATGGATTTGCAGCAGCGTTTTTCCTGATCGCCCTCCCCGTCATCATTGCCAAGTCTATCCCCCGCCACAAGCCGAAGCCTCCCCCGCCTGATAACTACACCGTCGCCCTTCACAAGGCCCTCCTCTTCTTCAATGCGCAGAAATGTACGTCGTGGCGAAACAGAACCATTTTTACTTGATCATACAGCTTTGTTATGTCCGTGGAAGGATCGATTCGTTTGAATCGGATCTCCGATGAATCAAGAACAGGATCGATTGACTTTGATGATTTGCAGCGGGTAAATTGCCCAAGAGTAACGGGATTTCTTGGAGGGGAAATTCCGGGCTGCAGGATGGGAGCGACGTCCTGAATTCGGATGGCGGAGTGCTGCTGGTTGGAGGCTATTATGATGCAGGCGACAACACTAAGTTCCATTTCCCGATGTCATTTGCGATGACGATGCTGAGTTGGAGCGTCATTGAGTACAGCCACAAGTACCAGGCGATTGGCGAGTACAACCACGTACGGGAAATCATCCGGTGGGGCACTGATTACCTTCTCCTTACCTTCAATTCTTCTGCAACCAAGATCGATAAGATCTACAGCCAGGTAAATCTCTTCATCCCGTTACTTTCGGACCCCTTGTTGATCGATTCGGTTGAAACCAGCAGAAACAGTCGAAGTGAGCTAATAATTCCCTTGATACAAGGTCGGAGGATCGAGGAATGGTTCGACAACGCCAGATGACCACACCTGTTGGGAGCGGCCAGAGGACATGGACTACACAAGGCCAACACAGGTGGCCAACTCTGGGCCCGATCTGGCAGGAGAAATGGCTGCAGCCCTGGCTGCGGCCTCTATAGTGTTTCGAGATGATGCAGCCTATTCCAAAAAGCTTGCAAAAGGTGCCCAGACTGTATTCACATTCGCCAGGGATGGTGGCCGAAGAACTCCTTACTCTCGCGGCAACTCATTCATCGATCCCTACTACAACTCCACGGGTTACTACGACGAGTACATGTGGGGAGCTGCGTGGCTTTACTATGCAACCGGAAACTCGAGCTACATCTCCCTCGCCACCAACCCAGGCATACCTAAGAATGCGAAGGCATTTTACATGGTCCCAGAGCTGAGCGCCTTGAGTTGGGACAACAAGTTGCCGGCAGCGATGCTCCTGCTGACCAGATTCCGAGTGTTCCTAAATCCTGGTTACCCATATGAGGACATGCTTCGGATGTATCACAATGTGACCGGCCTCACCATGTGCTCGTATCTTCAGCAATTCCATGTCTTCAACTGGACTAAAGGTATGATTCGAGAAAACGAATGAATCCTGAGCGGAGTGGTGTGCGAATAGAGTTTGCCTGGTTGCATTGCGGGGGCTGACTTCTGTTTCCTGAGCCTGGCAGGGGGAATGATCGAGCTGAACCTAGGGAAACCGCAGCCGCTGCAGTATGTCGCGAACGCAGCGTTCCTGGCATCACTTTACGTGGACTACATGAATGCAACAGGAGTTCCAGGATGGAGCTGTGGCCCGACATTCATATCTTCCAACACTCTCCGGCAGTTCGCCATATCACAGGTGCAAATTTTTCGTCTTCGCAACTATGCCGTGCCCGAATCCCGGATCCGTATCCAGAGACCTGAATCCACCGCAAATTCTATTTCAGATGGACTACATCCTTGGCAACAACCCGGCGAAGATGAGCTACGTCGTTGGGTACGGCAGCAAGTACCCCAAGAACGTGCACCACCGTGCCTCATCCATACCACGTGACGGCAAGAAATACGGATGCCAGGATGGGTTCAAGTGGCTCGATAACCGCGGGGCAAACCCGAACATGATCACTGGGGCGATGGTCGCGGGGCCAGACAAGTTCGACCAGTTCAAGGACGTGAGGAGGAACTACAGCTACACGGAACCGACCCTGGCGGGGAACGCGGGACTGGTGGCGGCGCTCGTGTCCCTGACGACCAGCGGAGGCAGCGAGGGGGTGGACAAGAACACGATATTTGCGGCCGTGCCGCCTCTGTATCCAGTCAGTTCCCCACCTCCGCCGCAATGGAAGCCTTGATCATACTTTATCTTCCGATTTTCGTCCCTACACCATGAAAATATGTCAATCGAACGGATCCATTTAATGTCACGTTCTTCCGAATATGTTCGTTATATAAAAGTTCTAGTTTTTTGGATAGCGTTAGTCCTGACCTCACCCGAGTCACACCGGTTCCGTCCGACGGTCACCGGAGATGATGCGCGCGGCCGTGCCGGCAGTCCTCAACGCCGCGAGGTGTGGCGGCGGCGGCGGAGGTCTCTCCTACCTACTTCGCCCTCCGAGAGGAGTCGAGTTGAAGCCTCGTTCTCTGCCGTTCTCGATTCCAGGGCTCGGCGGAGGTGTTGCGGCTCCAGGTCGTTCGACGGTCTGGTTGTGCACCGTGTCCGACGGTGGGGTCGCGGCCGCGGAGGCGGTTGTGGAGGTTTCCGATCCCTTGGAGGAGCGGAAGAAGGTTAGGGAAGCGGCGAATATGCTGGACATAAGGGTGGGGAGAATCCTCAAGGCGTGGAGGCACGAGGAGGCGGAGTCGCTGTATGTGGAGGAGGTGGACGTTGGGGAACCTGAGCCTCGAATCATTTGCAGTGGACTCGTGAAGTACGTCCCGATTGAGAACCTTCAGGTGAGGATTCTTCGTTCGTTGTCAGCAGTCAGATGTTGTTTCCAGCTCCTGCTAGGAATCTGTTGAGCAGGAAGGGAATAATCTATTTTGGCTTTAGTTCGAGCATCCGAGCAATCTGAACAATTTCCTCACAGTTTGGATGTCAAACAGTTGGCATCAACTCGGAACACCTTTTGGAGTGTTAGTTTTGCTGAAACCGAAATTGTTGTTGGTAGCTTCTGATTGATTGATTGGTAATTTGGAACGATAGTGCGATTAGCTTGAATAGCGAGGGATTGATCATGTAGGGAATAATGAAGGCCTCGGGATGTCTACATTATGGGAGGCGAGTGTTGTTTCAAGTTGCATCAAGCGGATGTTAGTATTGGTAATCTATGATCGCAGGGAAGCAGTGTAATCGTCCTGGCGAATTTGAAGCCCAGGAATATGCGGGGTGTTAAATCGTGTGGAATGCTCATGGCTGCTTCCGACGCATCTCATGAAAACGTGGAGCAGCTTTTGCCCCCCAGTGATTCACTACCCGGGGACCGGGTATGGTTTGGTGACGAGGATGAAAAGGAGGATTTGCCCCCAGTTGCTACACCTAATCAGGTTTGTTCTAGGAGGCCGTATTGTCTTTCATTATACAGTACAGAATCCCTGCTCTTTGTTATTACCTGGTCTCAAGACAATTGTTTTTCTTGCATTTTAAATTAAGATATGTTAGTATTGGATGTAATACTGCCCTTTGGAGAACCTGGGTGACCGAAAACTCAGCTAAAAGGATGAGTATGTAGTTAGGTCAATAGTGACTGCATGCAACGGGGAAATTCATGACTGAGTTTTAGAACTGTTAATTCAACCAAAATTATTCCAACAGAACTTCAAGCAAGTTTTTCATCTTTCAATCCCCTCTCACTGGCAGTTATGTTGCTTGATTCAACACTTGTTCCTCATATTGTCATTACAGTAAAGTATATATACCACACGTATCCGGTGGCATCAGGCATTTTGATATATTGATGCAATCATGCAGATAAATTGTTAACATCTTCCAGTTGATTCTCATGTGGACATCTTGTTGACTAGTAAGACTAACATTTGCAGGTCCAAAAGAGAAAGATCTGGGAATCAGTCCAGCCACATCTAAAGACGGATGACTCGTGTAACGCTGTTCTTTTCGATCATTTCATGAGAACTCCTGCAGGTTTAGTGACCTGCAGATCTCTGAGGAATGCAAATATATCATGAACATCTCCGAAAGTGCTGCCTTTTGTGGCTTTTGAGTTGTAATTGGCCTAGCCGGCGATTTGAGAACTATAGTCATGCTTTTATTTATTCCAAAAGCAAACAAACTGTACGCCTCATTCTGTTTAAAGTTTCGAAGCTTCTCATCCACAAAACACGTTCATTTCTTTTAGGACAAATATGAGCCACTCCCCATGCTGCCTTTGTTCTTATCGAGCTTGAGAAGTTTACTTTCTAGCTCATCTAAATGTTTATTTCTTCTGCATTGTCGTTTTTGAAAAGCTTCTATCTAGTTTCTGTTGTTTCTCGACCTTCAACCTTGGATATTGTGTTGAGGAACCCATGGCCGAGTACTGTAAGAATGCAGTAAACAACAATGTCTGCAATCAAAGGGAAAATTTCATTGATCACACTAGAGCACTGGCCATCCCATGCACAAGGCAACTATGCGATTATGTAACCAGATACTCGATTAATCGTGCAGCATTCTCAGCTGCAGAACATAATGAACCGTAATGTAAAAAGGAACAGGGGGATCACATAACAGACGCAAGCCTCGGATATGTTACCAACTTTGAATAATTTGTTCGCAACAATGACGAATAAACTTTTGAATCATTTGAATATGCTTACTGCGGATAGTAACCAATCCCCGGGCAGCCTCATATGTCCGAGAAGACAGAAAAGAGATCACCGTTGATATGATCATTATCAACCAAGCTGACTAGGTATAGAGTGCTTTTTGCAACTGAACGAAGACCATTGCTTCAGAATAAGGAAGAATAAAGAGTTGTCTGGAGATGACAAACCTTAGTCCTTGCAGAAGCCAGTCATACGTATAAGAAACTATTATTGATTGGGGCATGATGCCAGGGCCCAGGAGACAATAGGGGGCAAGTAATTCCAATTTCGCCACAATCATTGACAAATTTGAGGAAGATGTACAGCCAGTTTCATAGAACTGTTGGGTGACAACAATAAGATCAGCCCCCATCATCAACATACACACAAAAACCAACAATTTAGCCAAATCCAACAAGATTTCAAACCACAATGCATTGAGAACAGAAGGAAGAGAAATCAAGCAACTCCCGTTTCAAACATGCAGGATCGCTCCGGTAAGACTCCAGTGTAGCCACACCATCCGCTTATTCCGATAACACCCGGATGACGGCCACCCTCGGAAAAAACAAACGAAGCTTTACCACGTCTGGCCAAAGTCATGGGTTTGGTTAAAATGTTGCGAGTGGATTTTTCTTTCGGTTTTTTTTTTCTAAATTTCGGTTAACCGGTAGGAACTATCCTGGCGGATCGAATGTACCCAAAATTCACGGGCAAACATTGGCTTTGGGGAAAAATAGTACTGACCCTGGGGAGAAATGGAACAGCCTAACCTGGATAGCCGGCCGCAGTGACTCCAAAGCAATCTCCGTTTATTTTTTAAAAGGAAATTATATGAATTTTAAGAAAGTCAAATATAAATTGGTCCCAAGGCAACGTAGGTGCGTTAGTTGAAATTGAGTGAAACTAAAAAAAATTCATTGCAAGAACTGCACATAAGCGCTTTTTGTCTGTATCCACACCCCTAACTGTTTCGTACTGCCGGGGAGATACCACCCACGGTATTTTAGCCGCTTCCCCAAATCATATATATTCACTGCCCTTCTTCCGCCAATCAGCCAATTCTAATCATCTTCTAAACTCTTACAATTAGTCCCACCCACCTGTTCTGCCGTGAGCATCCCCCTCGTCAATCAACAAGCTGCGTCAGACATATTCAAAGAGCAGCCCCGTCAAACAGCCCAGCCGACTAGTTGTGATACTTAGCAGCATGTCCTTTTGAAAAGAGCAAGTCGAGACAAATGTTGAAACAACCCATCCTCTATTTTGGTGCAATACAAACTCTTCCAAGGACAAACTAATGCCCACGTGAATGTAATCCCGTATCAAACTAATGGTAAACAGTTACACTAATGGCACAACAAAACGTTCTACTTTTACCTTTATCCTATGGGTGGTTACACTGTTGAACTTGAACGCAACGGTCATGCCTGTTGCGGCTTATGTAACTCTTGCTGCAACAAATTATGGTGAACTACCCAGAGAAATGCTTGTCCTCTCTTTATTTGAGAGTCGAGAAATCAGTTTCAAGGCCTTCCACAGAGGTTAAAGTCCCTCACTTTTGGGACCTGAAATTTTAGTCAGCCGAGCTGGTATAAGTAATGGTTAAAAAAAAACGGCAGACTCATGATAACCAGGTGAATGACAGCCAGCAACCTATCATCATGCAACTTTCAAGCAGAAATATGAATGAAGGAATACAGACATACTCAGTATTTCAAGTCATCGATTAACAAACTCCCAAGGTTCCTTTGACATGTCCAAGAAACAGATCGAACCATCCTCAAACATGACCTACAAAAGATAAGCATATACGTAAGTGTTCATACAGCCAGACAACACGATTATCAAGGGGGAAACAGTTCTTACGGCGTGTTTCCGAGAAAAGTTATCAAACCGTCTGACGATCCCAAATACCCTAGGCATAAAATTATAAACAAACATATTATGGAAACATTGGCCTTGATTTAGACAGCTTTGCTCTATATGTCAAAGAGAGCCTAATAAAAGTTTAACAAATATCATCTGAGCCAATTCACCTTTCATTCACTGGCTGAGCAAGTTTTACAACTTCGCCTACACAATTAGTCCGGTGATTAATGCCCTGCCCTCGTCCTAAATAAGATAGAGAAAACACACACACACACACACGAGATTAGTAAACCTGGTTGAAGCTAGGAGTTCCAAACCAGAAAAGGACAGACAGAGATGACTACCCGCAAGGAGGCCTCCACGTTGATAAACCTTCCACAGAAAATAATCAAATAGTCAGTGTACTTTAAATACCCATACAAATACAAATGAGCATCGAGCGATCATCCCCATACATCAATCTGCACCACATTGATGTATATGAGGACGTTAAGGCTCACAAAAAATCCGAGCAACAGCGACAAAAAAAAAAAAAAAAGAAGAAAATCCCTGTGGTTAAATCTAAAAATTAAGCAAAGGGAAAGTATTACTCTCCTTTTTAATTACCAAGCAGAAGAACACAGAAATATGACTGAATTTCAATTTCTGCCGCTACTTTTATGCATCTCTGGATCAGCCCTGGATATGCCAATTCTCAGTTTACTTTAAACACAGCCGGCTTTTGTTCAACAACTACTTCTCAATTACCAACAAATCTTTCAGCAAGTTACACAACTACCGCCGAGAATTATTGATGTTTTCTTCCAAACATCAACTTTATTTCAATGGTCCTGATTGATGTTTTCTTCCAAACATCATCTTTCAGCAAGTTACACAACTACAGCCTAATTAGAGGTCCTGATTGATGTCCAAACATTGCAACTTTATTTCAATGGTCAGCAACCAGATACCTATTAGTTACACAACTTTCACGACATTTAAAAATGATTACCCACCTGGCAATCAGCCGACTCCTTGGGTTTGTTAGGGTTCACACCAAGCTTTTTCCTACAACATATAGCGCCGCAGTGACATTCTTGATCGGCACCAAACTGAACAAACCTGCTAAACATTAGAATCTGAGAAGATGTATCTCTCAAACAAAGTGACAGGAAGAATAAATACTGCCAAGAAGTAGTATCGGCGAAGCACACAAAAATAAAATAAAATATTCCCTTCATGTAACCCAAAAGGGCAATCATTGATAGCACGTGTGAAAGGTTACCAGAGAAGGGTACATACTGGTAGTCATATGTAAGATGCTCCCCCTTCTTAATATCATGTGTAGCAAATATACCAATTCTGGTTTCACCATCTATTATCCTTTCAAGCAACAATAGAAACCATGTAATATCCTCATATAACACCAATCTTTTTACAGAAAAAAAAAATTATATTATACCATTTCTGCATCTCGGTGTTAGGTGAGCAGCTATGGTTGATATATCTCGACTTATTCCCCTTGTAAGTTGCATCAATTACCATGTCACGATTTATTTCACACAGGTAGAAGTTTGTTTCACCCAGATGCTTCATTTTCCAGAGCCTTTCTTCACAAGTCTTGTCATCAATGACTGTAAAAGATGAAAAAGATCAACTATGTTTCCTTATTTCTCATGCAAGAAGGGGGAGGATATACATTACTATCATGAGCAACCCAAAGGAAAGCAGATCCCAGATATTATGGAGCCATGACATGTATATCTCTCACCTTCACCTACATATTCAATGATGAATTCTCCCCGTTGAATATCTTCATCTGCTACAATCCCGGAACCACACTTCTCAGTCTATGAGTCACAAAAGTCAGCATCAAAAGATCCAATCCACACATATCCAACAAGAGTGGATGCTTATCACAAAAGAAACAGGACTAGGAACTTCACACACAACAGCTCCTGACAAATTTACATAGTAACTTGCTGGAAAGCGTGTCTAAATTAGAAGCAATGTGTTGGGTACTATATCTTTCGCCACTGGTGGTGCATGCTTAAGATGTTTATGAATGCATACCTCCACAAGTTTCATCTTCTTAATGTGTCGACTCTGAAATGGTTTGTTAACACAAGAATCTCCACATTTGCAACCTGAGAAACAGGTAGACAGCAACATCCTATACATTGAACAAGCAACCCTTAGAAAGTATCCCTGCAGCTCCAATTCTCAAATAAGTTCCGTGTGGGAAGCAGAAAAGGAAAAATCTTCTATTTTTTTTCAATGCAGACCATGTGAGACGGATGAATGAGCAGAAGATGAACAAGAGGTTGCTGACAACTGAAGTAGTTGAGCCCGTTGACAATAAAAGTACCAGCGATATTTGCAATCTAATTTTAAAAGTCTATGAAATTTAGCAACAATGACAACTCTGTATCTTACCCACAATGGCAATCTTTGCTGCACACGCCAGAAGAACCAGGAGAAGGGCAGCAGGCACAAAAGATGCCATCATCCTCCATACGTTTTTTAATCCGCTTTGTGAGATATACATCTTACAAATGGTAATGGAGAACAAAATCGAAACACAATGTGACGACTCACAATAAGATGAACAGTAGTCATAAGTAGTAATCCAATTAATATGACAGCATGAAATTCAGAACAAGTGGTTAAATCGATCAATGCAACCCCGAGTTCATCTCCATGCCCTACCAACACAAAATGGATGCATGATTAAGTGGCACCAATTGTTAATGAAATTCAAATCCACATAATTTCAATTAATAAAAGAAAACAATGAAGCAGAAGCATCAAGTCAAATTCCGCATGTAATCAAATATATATATATATATATATCGAAGAATACAAGAAAAATTCCCCCATCCACTTATGGCCACAGAGGAACGGTACTTCTACAGGGAAACCTTTATGACTATCCACAACCAGAAAGGATACTGCGCCTAATGAAAGTGTAAGGCAACGGTTTGTCTTTATCATAATTGCACCATTTCGGTACCTTGAAATCAACAGGATTTCCAGTATCCTTGAGCAACTTCTCGAATACGCCAGCAATACGGCTCGACTCCAAATGCTATGAAAAGAAAAACCCACCTGATTAAACGGCTAAAAACTATTTCTACATGCAGCATCAAACATAGAAACCCTATTGATGATGGTCCTTCGGATTTTCTAAAATGCCAGTGAGAATCGCAGCCCTCAACAGAGACATTATAATCTTGGCGGCATTTAGGCACGATTTACAAATAACAAAATCCTGAAGAGACTCTGAAGTACCTTTCTCGAACCTGGCATTTGCTCGATGGGTTTAAAACCTAGACATATCCAACCAACGATCTCCTGGAAAACGAAAAATATTTCAAACAAACGTTTCCCCTACATACTTATCCCCTCCGTTCACGACGCAGATAAACACGACAGTTGGTTCTCAGAAAGAGGACTCTCCACTCCATTTCATCGGATATAAGCAGTTTCACTATTTAGGCCAGGAGATTCGTCTCCAAACAAGAACCGTCACATTAGAGTCCAAAAACATAGAAATTAATACGAGCCAAGAGCGCATCGCTAATGCAGTCCCAGCCGTTGTTATCCGATCGGCTCCCCCCATAACCACAAGAACGAAAAAGAAATGAAAAAAACCAGAGAAATCCCACGCAAAATCACTCCAATCCCTCCCGCCCAGCCCAAAGACAAACAAAAACCTACTCCGGCAGAGAGTTTCGGCTTGTCGGATCCCGGAGAGACCGAAACCGAAGGAGGGTTTTGTCCTCCCGCCCGTTTCAAGGGAACTATGACGACTTCGGGAGGGCGAGGGCGAGTGACGTAGGCAACGGTTTACCAACAAATAAAAAATTGAGCCCGTCGTCCGGTCTTAAATTAATGGGCCTACGTAAGCCCAAATTGGGCCCAATATAAGAAAGCCCATAACCCAATGAATCGTCCCCCCACTTCCTTTGTCTTGTTTTGGGCGCTCTCCCTTAAACCATTTCATTTCCACGATATTCTCCTCCATTTCCTTCTTCTCTAACCTGACCAGCACATCATCGGCAGCCGAGGGACTGACATGTTAACCATGATAATCAAGAGCAGTGATGTTGAAATTGTGTGTTGGGGTGCCATTCACCTAAAAGCTAGCAATTAGATAAAGGGTCACAGCTTATATATGCATTGGCTCATACCTCTCTCTATCCGGTGTAGGATTATTTCCCAACACATGGGACTGTGAAAGACTGGGATTTGTGCAGAAATAGGTCGGACCAATTTTGTCACAAATTAACAGTGGGAAACCGGACCAAATTATGAAAGCAAATTGCGCACCCAAATGAACTCAGAAGATGTGCTAGCAACAACCTTGTCCTCCCGCCTTTGTCGACGAACGAGAAACAGATTTTTAACAAGCTGATTTCCAATAAATAATGTTACCACCGAGATAGACAGCATACATTATCCAGATGAAAGTTCGAGAACATGAGTTTAGGGAGGTGGAACCAGAATGTGTGATGGGTAAAAACGTGAACCATTTCATAGAATTATTTCCTTGGGGCCACCATAATCTGAGAAGATGCAAGCAGTTCTTTGTCGAAGCAACATGATGTGAGTGTCCCGTGTCAAAAATCCAAGTCTGAGAACCATGATTTTGAAGTATTGTGGGCCAAGTGAACCATGTATAAGACATTGGTTTCATCAGAAACTGGGCCAACTGATTCGGAAAACCCTCTGCCGTACTAGGATGGTTGATACGTAATCTGTCCCCCCGGAAGCATAACTTGTAATTGCTTGCCGCATCTTGGTTACTGTACTCTTTTCATGATTTTGTCTTTCCGTGATTGCAGCATGCATTTTTCAAGCAATTCTATGGCTCAGTAACCGGGAAAGATTACACACTACTATTTGCTACGTTTTCATCATGGTAGATGATCTCGCTTATGAGGTTTCCCTTTTCCGTCTCGCGCCACTTCTTGACTTTGGGAGGAATGCAGACCCATTGCCTGAGCAACATTAAGTTCAATTTGTCACAAGTACATGGCACGTGCATTGGAGGCAGATTTCAAGGAAGTTGTTGGAATCAGGTGAGATACCCTACAACGAACGAACTCCAGTATCTTCCTCTTATACAGTTGGTACCTTTGGCTGTTCATCGGACCTTCTTGTTGCTCAACGTAGCCGTTGAGATTTGCCAGTTGTTTCTAGCTTGGATACTTCTTTGTGTACCTTGTCAAAGCTAGCATCCGTGGAGCGATAACCTATTATTGATCTCTAGTTGCAGGTTGGCACTCATACTTTTGGGTAGCATTCATTCCGTTGATCATAGTTTCAGCCATCTCCCATAATTTCAATATTCTCTCCTCTTCGGAAGGTCTGCACAACCAACACCGGTCCATTTTAGCTCTTGCTGGGAGTCATTGCAAAACTGGAGCACGTCATCTCTCATCTGGCATAGGAAGGAGCTTCGAAGCATCCTGCTATTCAGGGGAGTTTTGGTGGTTCAACCTACGGATGATCATCTCTGGTTCTACAGACCTCGGGCTTGTCCTCATCCTGATCCACATCATATTGTTCCACAACTCCTTCGAGCTAGCCGCCTTCTTCATACTGGTATACCGCAAGTTGAGTCCCAAATTACTGGAATGCTCGTAGAAAAGGCTTTGTCGTACTGAGACAAAGTTAACCTTCTTCATAGGTTAACTATGAAGTTCAATCTCTCTGAATCCCTAGTTATTCGCACTAAAAAAAAGTGATGATTTTTTAAACTTTCCTGTGCCAACAACGGTGATAGACGAGACCTTCGTCCAGGTTTTTGTGCAGCTTCAGCACATTACCCTTGTATGAAATTGTCAGGCAAGTAAGTTGCATGGATTTCTTATTCTGGCAGGGCCCTACTAAGACGATTTCACATGCATATGGGAAGTTTGTTCAAGAAGGCTATATTTGACGAGCACATAGCAGACAGATTCGCAGGTTGGGCTCAAAAGGCGAAAGAACACGGAGAAGAACTGGTGGGTCCAGTGCATCAGGTCACTCACATATAGATTATTCATCTGTGGCAAGCCTCGAGATGTCGACAGATGGAGTTAAGGATTCTGAGATAGAGGATGTGGAGTCACAGCGCACACATCTAGCTTCTGCACTATCTCCAGTCAGCAAGAAGCAGTCACCATGGGTTCAAAATAAGAGAAGACAGGGCAGGCTAACGCAGCGACATGCCCTTAGGGCGTGAAATGCTTTGCCAACGCGAAAATGTCACAATATGTAACTTGTTTCAGTAGAAGCAGCAAATGTCCTGTATGCGGCACAAGAACGAAGAGTTCTGAGTGAACAAGCCTATGACTTGTATTGCCCCAACCAAAGATAGCAACATCATACTTCAGACCCGGCTTTCATTAAAAAAGAAACAAGGTCTTGGCGTTTAAGGAAATCTATTCATAAGATGCAAAATCGAACCTATAGTAATTCACATGACACTGACGGGACAATTATAGAAAAAAACACTATAGAAACAAATCCCAAAGAAGTTGCTTGGTACAGATGATAATACTAGTTCATGCAAACAGCGGACAACATGCTGTTATCATCCCTTTAACTTACCTTCATTCCTCCGCAGCACTGGCAGCACTTAAGTCAACACTGAGATCAACAACCTGTCCCAAGATCATGTGGATCTGTTAGAGTTCACAGTTTGCAAGCTATGGCTACCGTTCTTTTCATGACAGGAGCAGTTGGATCTATATGATTATTTCTGACGCTACACTCTGTATGCGTGTACTCATGTAGATACTATAAAAATGAAAAACTGGAGATCCTATAAAAAATGAATGAATTGATTAAACGAAATAAGAAAATATAATTCAGAGATCTTTTCTCAACCTCAGCAAAGATCCAAGTGTACCTTTCCAGTGATCATCGTATACATGCTAAGGACGTCCGCGACAGTTGACTCGAAGTGGGTGGTGGCATCATAACTCTGCAGTCACAAATAAAGATCATATCATTCTTGCCAGAAAGCTGTGAACCTTTCTTTTCCCGCAGTTAACAGTAACCAGTTCTAGGAGTGTGAGAACCCAAGGAGGTGGGAAGTTAGATGAAGTAACTCACCGTAGATATGAAGCAGTTATCCAGAGATGGTTCATTGACTGGTTCATATCTATCATACGTGTCATAGAAGACTTCATCAACTGGACCCAAAAGGTCGACCCCAGGCTTCAGTTCAATTTCTGGTTGATCAGTTTCTGCCTCGGCAGAGACAAAGGCAATAAACTTTCCCTTCGGAGCAACATTGTGAGAGTAAGAACAGCAGAAAAGATACCTGCTCAGAAGTTCTTTCATCCATTAGAAAATAGAGCTACAGATTGAATGGTACTGTCAACCGAGGAAATCAATTTCCATCAGAACAACATTTAAAATAATGGAGAAACTAATAATTTAAGGACCCCCACTCCCCAACAACGCACATGACCACATTGTCTTATTCCGGATGCGAATAGTGTAAGACAGAAAGACAGCCTATTGCGCCAGATTTTGACTTTAGCAGCGTTTTCTTGAGAATGTTGAAGATAAACAATACTATCCTATAAACTTGGACTTTGAAAGTAAACAATAACAAGCATAATAAAAATTTAACAACTAACTCACATATCCGACTTGCGACCAAGCTGCTTCTGGGGCAAGATGACTTGAACAGAGTGAGAATCGCTTGTATTTGGAATTGGATGGTCCATAATACAGATTGCTCTGGCAACTTTGCCTATTTTCCTAACCTGTACAAGACAAATCAGGTAGCTTAATAAGGGTTACGAGGGATTTTGTAATATAGGTGAAAAAGGTTTGTCAGTTTCGGTACAGCATTAAGTATGAGTTCTGGAAAAGCAACAAAATTGGAAGGACAGAACATGAAGACTCAGATAGAGCAACCTTATCAACAAGGACAGACAAGTCTCGCACTCTTCATAAGATTAAGAGGGATTTCTAAGGATGACATAAAGGGAAAATTATTGAACTTTACTTCATCCTGAGAAACAAAGTTATAATCTTCTTGATGGCAAATGATACCTTATTGGGCAAATATGAAGGGTCGCAGACGACTTTTTTGCACTTGGCAGTTTCTCCTTCGGAAGTCACACCCATAACTTTGCCCTCATCGTCGAACTCCACCTGAAAAAGCACACCATCAACAATGATATCTTCACTAGTAGTATATCAAATAACTAGCTATCTAAGTTCAAAAGAATAGGAATTATGATGTCCTCACCTTGCATTCAGGTTTGTTCAACATATAGGTCCCCCCATATACAGCACTAAGTCGAGCAAATGCCTAAATTCCACAAAATCTTTTAGGATCCCAATAAATATGAGAGACAACTCTCAAAAAGTACTTTAAATCTGCAGTTTGGATTTAGCAAATGTAACCTGAGGGAGCTCTCCCAATCCATATAAGGGATAAATATAAGGGGATCCTCCTTGAAACCGAGCAAGTGACTCTGAATAGAGCTATCAAGAAGCCAAGGAAACATAAAGAAAATAATTTCATCAACTGGAGAACGCACTTTTGGAAATGATTGAAAAAAATTCAAATAGTAGTATACTTTCATTCTTTTGACAGTATCAAGTGCAGGTTCATCCATGTAACGATCATCTCCATGCAGTGCGATAGCATGGCCAATGATGTCCATAGTATTGTCATCAAGACCATATTTTCTGTACACCGGAGCAAACAATGGTAAGTTCTTTATCTTCATGCATGTGACTCACTGAAGAGTCAATTGTATAGTCACTTGACAAGCAAAGATAATAGCCGCACTCTGACGGCATGCCAAAAAACAAGAATAGTTCCAATAATTTAACATAAATTAATATCCAAAAGTTTAAAAGCATTTCGAACAAGTATAACTAAGAAACTTCTAGAGTGCATACGCAATCAGTTCTCTGGTTGATATCCGTGTCAAATCCATCCCCTCGTGTGTTTTGGGATCATTTTCATTGTAATCCTGAACATAAATGAAGAACTTGCCAGCACGTCGCTTCTCGAAGATGCCCATCAAGGGTGATTTGAGGGATTCGATATCATTAGAGGGCACTTTGTGAACCTATCACAAGAACCATCAGTTCAGTTTTATAAGAAGCAATATATAAGTCTAGAAAGTAGAAAACTCATAGAATCCGCTGATTAAAACTGAACTGAAGTTCATTACCTTTCCCTTGCTGTACACATAGCTACCATCTACAGCTTTGAAGTAAAGGTACTTTGTGACATCTGTATGGATGAGGACCCGCACAAGAGTACCATTTGCCATCATAAACTGCCAGTGTACAGAAGTCAGCACCTTGAATGCCATGCGGAAGAAAAAGACGTCTGCGACTAATGATGTCACACAGTACCTTGGGGATCATGTCCACATTGTAATCCCTGCTCGATCCCAAATGTGCTGGAGGCTTATCACTGTTCCTAAACTTCTTCCACAACTGAAATCAACAGCACATCAATGATGTAATCTTAGACACATAAAATAGAAATAATAAGAACTCATCGGAATGCAGGGACTTGTACGTTTCAGCAGGGAGCATGCACCTGAATCAAGTTAAGGGATGTAGATTCTCCACCATAATAGTCATTCCTATCCATATGCAGCACCTGATCAAACAGCAACTTCAGTAAGTAAAAAACTAAACAGAAGGCTTCCGAAGCCAATATCCATTCAACTTATTTTTTCCCAAAAGAAAGACCTCGTCCTCAAATGCGGTAAAACAGACGATCGAGAAGCAGGTGATTGATCACACAGCAAGCCATAAGAGACTGACGAGGCCAAGAATGAGGCGAGGATCCGATCAGGTTCACAAGCTGAAGAATCGAGAAAAAAAAAGGTTAACCTAAAACCTTGAGGCCGTCAACGGAGAGGAGACCGCTGAGGATGCACTCCTTGAGTCCGGTCCCAAGGACGATGACGTCGTACTCCTCATCCATCTCCTCCGGCGATCAACCAATTCCGACTCAGATCTGCTACTATCTGTCTCCGCCGCAGCTTCTGTCCGCTCCGAAGACGCTTTGACTGCAGCGCAGACTTCTGCTCAGGCATAAAACGGGGTTGGAGGGAGTTGGGGAGGCAACCTTGAACGCCCAGGGGTTTTCCTGTAATTTCCATCTGCGCCCCAAATCCAATTTTCCTTCCTAACAACAAAAGGCCCAACAAATAATAGTGGGCTCGTTGAAACCCAATTAGCTACTGGGCTCAACTCATCATTCACAAAGAAAGCCCAATATCATCCCTAATCCAACTACGGTAGCTATAATAAAAGTGCCATTTGGCAACTCTAAAAGCACCGACGATGAGAAATTGAGTCTCCGAATAGAAACACGTGTAAACACTAACGCAACTCTCATTTTCACCAGGAAACCTTCTCGAATTAAGCGATAATCGGCAATTTAATCGATTAAAAAAAGTCCCCCCCCCCTCCCCTCACAATCATTACAGTGAAACAAGAAGGGATCGAGCAAATACTCGGCATTTGGCAACCGAGAATCCACTCCCTGCTAAGAATATAGTAGAGGCCGCAGCCGGGTAACATCAGGACCTGCAGTTACGCAAGACACTGGCTGCATTATTTAAATACAACACAATGCAATGCCAAGACCATGAGAAAACAAAATCGACCATTCCGGGAGAAGATTTTGCCGTCCCCCCTGGTTCAATTTTAATACAAAATGCCAAACCGCCATGCCCCCATCGCTTTCAAGGTCTGAACATGGAAATTTCTTTATTTATTCCCCACCGGGGCCTGCATGAAACAAGGCACAATTCAGTATTAGCCCTTTGAAAACAACAAGCAGTTAAGGTCCTGAGGACCCATTTGAGATCTTATAATGACACGGTTATGTTCTACTACGAATACTTTATTCGAATTCAAACTAATCGTCATCGCTGTTGGATCCCAAAAAAAAGTCAGCAATATACGACTCCGTGGATGTGGCTCCGATGTGATGTAGTGCGAAAGGCCAGAATAGGAAGAGCACGTTGCAGGCGCGAGCATCGGACGAACTTGCCGTGCACATAATTGCATCTGACTTGGAAATCTATTTGTCGCGTAATTGAGGAAAGACTTTGATGGAGACCTAAGGATTTTCAGGGAAAGAAACAGTCAGGAAACCCAAATCCAACCAGCTTGCAATGGAAAGAGAAGTGTGCAACATGACATTTTAAAAACAAGGAATAACTTGCACTATATTTCTAAACCGACTTCCTGAACACATGTAGAGCTAGGTAAGTAAAGGTAATTGTCACCAACTCGGTAGAACATTTGGCATTTTTCTTTTCTCTTTTCTTAATTTCCCTATCTTCAAAGCTTCTGATCTTAAATCTTGGGAAAGAAGACAGGTGTTGTAAAAGCACAGGTATCAGCTTCGGTCCACTGCTACTTTTAATTGCTATTTTATTTAATGTACATACAACATAGAAGACTCAGTTAAGCTTATTGATTGCAACAATGAACATAGAAAGAAAAAGAAATGACCGGTTATACTCTGAAGCACTAATGGATATTAAGAAGAGAATCTAACAAAAAGAAACACAGGAAAAAAAGGGGGGGTTAAAAAAAACAACAGAGCAAGGAACAAATGTAGAGTGAGGAATATATGTGCTAAGGCTACGCAACTTTAACTTTGAAAATTCAACAGGAAAGGAAATTGTTTATTCTTTCTCCCTTTCTTGACCAAGAATGCAATCCCTTCAAGCACAAGCAGCAAGCACCAAAAAAACATTTATCTATTAGTCAAACGGGACATGGAATCGTCAAGTTACAGACATGATCTTCCCAAATTCTATATGCAACTACTGAAGGATATATTCCCTAACAATGGACCAGAAAGACATGCTAGACCCCTCTTCGGAAAGACATGAGGATGATTTAAAAACTTAATGTAAAGATAATAGCGGCATCATAATTCGATAACTAATTTCCTAGTGCAGGGCCCTTGTTTCATTTAACAAATACAGGGCATGTCAAAGATTATGTAATCTAGAAACATACTTTTGGAAATGAGTCTACATCTCTGTTTTCACAGGATTTAGAATTTACTAAAGACAAGCGACAGAAAATAGTTTTAAAAGTTTTGCCAGTTCAGGGCCAAGCAAGTGTAATTTAAACAAGTAAAGGTATTGTCTTCGTATACATCATAACTATTCATTTCCCTTAAGATGCCATACCTTACATGTCCATTTAATCATAAAATATTGGTTAACCACATAACATTGCCTCTGGATTGTGCTATTTCAGAACAACAACCATCCATTGTAAAGTTGGAACAAGTGTTTGTTCCTTTCCTTCTATGTCTGCATCAAACCGCCTTACCACTTCTCTTCCTCCCCTCCTTCATAACATTAAATTAAAGCTGAAAACCAGAAACAACTTCCCATACTTCCTTTACATGGCCTATATAAGAAGAAGACCTCACACACAACTAACACCATCTGCTTCTCATAAGGTTTCTTCCTTGAAAAATAAACAGTCACCTAAGAAAAGATAGAAAGAGGAAGACAATGACAGGAAAGAGAGCACAGCCAACAAGCCCTGTCGGAAGCCCAACAAACTCCGACGATTCACCATCCAAGGAGCAGGACAAGTTCTTACCCATCGCAAACGTCAGCAGGATCATGAAGAAAGCCCTCCCTGCGAATGCAAAGATTTCAAAAGAAGCCAAGGAGACTGTCCAGGAATGCGTCTCTGAGTTCATCAGCTTCATCACTGGAGAAGCCTCGGACAAGTGTCAGAGAGAGAAGAGAAAGACCATCAACGGCGACGATCTGCTCTGGGCCATGACCACCCTTGGTTTTGAGAATTACGTTGGATCATTGAAGGTTTACCTCAACAAGTACAGGGAAACCGAGGGTGACAAGAACAACCCCACACCAAACCATGGCGTTACTAACCTCTCTTTAGACCACGATGATCACCATGGCTTCTTCAATGAGATGAACGCCCTACCAGAATTTCACGGCATGAACAGCGACATCGGAGGAGGTGTCTATGGCATCAACTTTGTAGCATATGATAACATGAACAGGCACGGGGAAAATGGAGACGGAAATGCGAACAGGGCGATGGCATCACAAATTCACAACGGCGTTATGGGATGGTAAACACTCAAAAGCAGGAATCAGTACGCTACCACGTCTACTGTGCTGACATTTTCTTTTTCAAGATCCCTGCACCTGCAGTGACTATACACCTGCCGTACCATGTATTGGATATTGATTTTTCCCTAGCTAACCTCGCAAATTCCAGCATCAACAACTAAACAAAGTAATTTATGAATGAGATTGCTTTGACAATCGCGTGTCCTTGGTAGAGCTAAACCTACCGAAACTCTGGCAATTTTCCATAATGTGTTCATCTTCTGTGGCATGACACGTCTAAACCCCCGGTTGATCCATGGGGAAGTCTTTTAGATGATGATTAGGACCTGGAGATTATATATCTACAAGTTCCCTTCCATTTCAAGCACAGCTAATGAGTAAATCGAAAGACTCTAACTACGATCAATTCTCAAAAAAAAAGAAAAAAAACGGCATCCCATCCTGTAGGAAAAAGCCCTTCCGAAGAAATTTCTCCGATTAAATCGGCTAATATGGACCAGTATCTTCCATTTTAAACTGAGCATGCTGCCCATCACAGTGCATCGCGACGCGAAACCACAACAATGGTTAACGGACACTACTTCGCAGGAAGACTAGAGACAGACACGACACTCGAGGAGGAAAGATATTCAAAGCAAACAACAACTTTGAAACCATACTAGTTGGGCGACGACGACGACGACGGGCGCTGCGAGCTCGACGAGACAACGTGGGGTTTGGGCGGGTGGTGGCGGGAGACCCAACCACCACCCGGACGATTTTACCCCTGGGCTTGGGTTTTGGGCCAGGAAAGTGAACAGTCGCCTTAGATGGGCTCAAATAAGGGCCCAATTACGAGGCCCGAGTCCCCCCAATTTTAACACACTCTCATCTAATTGCTATTTTTCTGTGTGTTATTTGAGGGAAAATACTGGGGAAAGAGCCATGTGGTGGGTGCGGGTGACGACGACTGACAGAATAATAATAATGATGATGATGATGATGATGATGATGATAAAAGAAAGGTTTGATAATGATTGGGGGGAGTAAAAGTGATGGCTGGCTTCTTCCTTCAAGAAAAATATGTTTGTGTTTGGGTTCTCCACTCACAGATGAATAATTCCGATTCCTTCAACTCAACTTGTGTCCACAGTGGATAGGAGGAGGATCCAATTCAGTGAAACCAAAAGGCCAACACGTTTGATAATCTTTCTTTTCTTCTATACAAAAAGAACTAAACTTTCCCCTAAAACACAAAAAAATATGTGCATCTTTGGGTGGGGGGTGTGGAGAAAAAGGCAGTCCCTTTCTGACAGCAATTCATGTAAGAGAAAACGCCGGCCTACAAATTGCATTTGGACTTATGAAGTATTTATTATTGGCAAATGTCCGAAACAATTAAAAAAAAAGAGGGGGAGAAAAGGAAAAACCCCACCACCAGTTAAAGGGATTAAGTCATTATAAAATATAAAGGTATGGAAAGGAAGAGGAGGACTGGTGGGGGGCTCTTCCCTCTCTCTACTTCGACTGCTTCAGAGGAGAGGATTCTTTCCATTCCTTTCCCTTCCCTTCCATCCCGACGGATTCAGGTATTTCCCATGTTTTGGTTTTGATTTCTTTTCGGGGAGTCGATCCATTCATGGGGGTGATTAGTGAACAGCCTCTCTTTTTTTTTAATAGGAGGGTTTTTCGTCGCTCTTTATTGTTTTTGTTCTTTTTGGTGGTGGGTTTGTTTGAGTTTGGTTTTGATCGATGCAGGAGAGGTCTTTTTGTTATTGGTGGCGGCATGATGATGAGGAGGGGGAGGAGTTGGCGATGATGATTAATATCCCGAAGCTTATCTCTTCTTCTTTTTTTAGTGCGGGGATGTCTTATGGATGTGGCTTTATGGTGATTTCAGCACGGGGACGTGATCCTAAGGGGAGTTCTAGAGCTGGGTTGGAGCGGATTAATGTCCGGGGCGATTAGGCTTGTCTGAGTGGGGGAGGGATTTTATTGGGTGTTTTAGCTGTTCTGTTTTTTGATGCAGTTTGGTGTTGGAATTTCGGTTTTTTTGGATGCATCGGTGAGGTTATTTCCTCTGGTTTTCTTTCCTTTTCTTGGTTGTGGTAGTAGAATGGAGGAGGAGAAGTGTTCTGAGGCCCGGAAGGACGATTTGGGATCCGAAGATGGGGTCGATGTAGAAGAAACCGTGTCTTGTGAAATGAAGGCCGGAAATACTGGATGTGGGGATGTTAATGGTGGTAGTAAAAAATGTGTTGGAACTGACATCTTATGCGGCAGAGTACGTGAGGAATCGATGAAGTTCTCCGGATGTGATTACAGTTGCCAGAAACTGAAGTCCCGATTGGTTACAGATTCCGGGATTCCGATGCGCGAGGGGTATGGCGAGCAAAGGAGACTGAGTAGGCATGACAGGATTGAGTTCTGCAAAATGTTTCAGAGAGCTGTGAGTCTCCACAATTGGGAAATTGCAGATAGTTTGGTTCCCTTGGCCGACCCACAAACGCTGAATGATGCTCTGTGCATTACTTTGGACTCGATATGGTTCCTTAGCACGCGTTCGGAATGGAATGCGATAACTAGTTTGATCAGGATAGTCGTTGCACATGGAGCTTGTGACTTCACCAGAGCTGCTCTGCGGACTTCATTTCTGGCTTCCTGTGTCTCCGCTTGCCAAAGTCGGACAATGGGTCTCATAGATACGGTGACTGTCATGTCCCAAAGGCAAGCTCTACTGCTATCCTTTTGAAGCAGAATGTATCTTGAATTCTAGATTCTGTTGACATCCACTGTGATTATCTAAAGTTCATTTTACAGGTGATTTGTTTCTATGACGAGTCTCTATTTGAATTATTGTTTTAGGCGTGTCTGTCATAGTCTTACCTTATTAGTTGTTGGCTAAGTGTCTTTTGTATATCTATATTCTGATAGAATTCTTTTCGAGTAGAAGAAACTCAACAATAGCCTATGTAGTGTGAAAGGATGAAGCCTCAATGCTATGCTCACCATTTCTGGTAGAACTATAAATATTTCTCACTTAAGACATTCTAATGCGATCTGAGCATTGCCAAAAGATCATACTGAACAAGTAAATTTGTGGATTATTGCTCCAATACAGACCCACCATCTTTATGAGCGATTTTTTGTTTGTCTCTGTTTTTGCTCTCTCAATCAATGGTTTCTCCTGGCATCAAAACCATAGTGCCTCAATGGCACGGAGTGCATACATGTCTGATTTCTTTGAAAGATAGAAGCTCCTACCAACTAGAGTGTTTATCAGTTGGAGTTGAGCCTAATGCATGAGTAGACCCCACCACTTTGGTACTTAATGTTGGGTGAGTTTTCCGTATAGCCTAATATATGGGTAACATTTTCCACTTGGAAATGATCCAATCAGTTATGGAACTCGATTACTTCCAGCTATATGATATTTGTCTGTCCCTATAAACAGTCTTTATTTATATCAGGTTGCATGAACGCCTCCAAGAATGTAATGGTGCTGAAGCTTTGAAAGCTGATGCGGGTGCCAAAGCCCAAAAGTTTTCTGAATGGGCATTAAAATCTATTACTTTGCATTCACGGTGTCAAGGAAGCAGAGATAGGATTAGCCACTATTCTGCCGAGCAGATTCAACTACAATTGTCTGCATTTAAGACTTTTCTGGATCTTGCGGATGACCGTCTTACTGGGAAGGACTTCACCGAGGCCTTTGATGCTGCTTGTTTCCCTCTCACCCTTTTCTCTAATTCTTTCGATCTGGGGTGGGCATCTGGCATCCGTGCTACTGCCATCCAAGGATTGCTGGGTTTACTGGTTGAAGGGGGTGCTGACAATGTGAATCAGTGTTTCCTCGAAGCCTCGAGATTTGGCAGTACAGAACTTGTCAGAATTTTGCTTCAGGTAAAGGTTTCTTCTATATTTTAATATTAATAGAATCTACCCAGATTTCAAGAGTTCCTTTACAGACGGCGTATCATCTTGGGGACATGTCTGTGATGCTTAGTGCTTGATTCAGTGCTCTTTTTTCTTCGTTTTTTAATGAATTAATGTGTATCTGATACAGATGATTTTGTTCAAACTGACAAGGATAGTTGTCCATTTGTATGCATAGTAATCGTCAAATCGACAAAGAATAGGGTACTATTGAAAGTTTTTGTTGGAAAGTCTCTAACTTTCCCTGTGAGAAATTGACTTTCGCAATCTGAAAGTAAAAAGGGAAAATCATTATGCAACCAACAATGTCTGTTTGGTTCATAAGTCTCTTGTTAAACAGATTTGTAACCTTGCTTATTCCTTACAGATTGCGCAACAGAACAGTTTAGATGTTGATGTTGACCTAGCTTTGGGCTTTGCATCTCACAACTGCAAGATCAATACAATGGAGTGTCTGGTTGAAGAGGGTAACGCGATGGCTTTCTTGAGTCCATTGTTGAAAGCCGCAGAAAGGGGTTGCTTGGAGGTAGTACAGTGGTTCGTGAGGAGGGGTTGCGGGGACATGGAGTTGTGCTTAGCCCTTACTGCGGCTACTGCAAGCAGCCAGGTTCGAGTGGTGGCCCATCTTCTCCCTCACGTCCCCCAGCACGTCCTTGCTGCGCTCAGCATAGAAATTCTCAAGGCAGCTGGGGAGCGAAGCACCGGTTCTTTGGATGGTGTTGAGTTCCTCCTCCGTTCTGATTTCCTCGGAGATCCTGTTTCGACATATGCTGTCGCTGATAGCATTGCCAGATCGGAGGATCAGTCTGTTGATCCTCAGCTGAGGGATTTTCTCAGAGAACATTGGTCGGAGGCCGCTTTTTCTGACGGACTGAGGCACGGTCAGGATCATTATCTGAATTTCGTGAGGATATTCAGATGGGGTGAGTCGCCCGTGTCTTTGAACGACATACCGGCTCCCTTGAGGGTCGCTATCGCCTACTCGCCATTGTACAGGGAGTGCGTTCAGGCGGGTGGGTGTTTGCTCTCCCAAAGGCTGAGGGGGCAGCTCATGGATGCAGTGGGCAGGCTAGGGAGTCGGAAGGGCTCAGAAGAGATTTGCCCCTTCAGAGAGTTGTTGGCTGTTCTGGAACGTCATCTTTCGCAATTTTCACTCGCGACAACTACCAACTCAGCCTAAGAGTAGGGAAAGAGAGTGAGTGCGAGAGTGGGTTTCAAATATGGAAGGTTTTTTCCCTCTAGTCCTATCGTAATGTTTTTGCATACTTCCGGTATGTGTCGGGGGCTGTAATGCCGTTGAAAATGCATGCATTCCGTAACGAACATCGCTGATTGTCGAGAAATGAGACGCATCGAATACATCAGTGGAGGCGTTTCTCTCCCGTTCGAAAATTCTGTTCATGATCAAAAGAGACCTCGGAATCGAGGACATGAAAGCCTGCCTGAATCATAGCGCAAGCTAGATGCAAATTGGAAGCAAGAGCAAGAGTGAGGGTGGTGGCAGCAAGGGCGGGGCCACCAGCGACAGTACCAGCAATGACACTGTCAGCCCGATCAGTAGGTACAGCCGCTCCAGGCTCAAGTGCCCCAAACCCGCCGCCAACAACCTCCTCCTCGATGACAATGTCCTCTCGTACTCCGCTCCACCTTCTGTGGCAGTTGCCTTCTTGTCATCCACTTATCCACCGCGCTCCTAGCATCTGACTCCTCTTCAGCTCCAACATGCCCAGAAACATCAAATCCAACATCAATAGCAATCTCAATCCAAACGACCACAGAACAGATATAATAGATACTGGTCTTTACACACAAACACCCGCGCTCAGTCGGATTTTCCCAACCTAACCTGGCAACTTCCAGCATTGACAACTAAACGGAGTAATTTACGAATGAGATTGCTTTGACAATCCTGTGTCCTTGGTATACCGAAATGGTAATCTGTACACATATCTGCAGCAGCATAAAACTCCGGTTTAATCCATGAGGAACTCTTTGAGATGATGCCTCAAGACCTGGAGATCATACATCTACAAGTTCCCTTCCATTTCAGGCACAGGAAAATCATCTAGTACAGTCAGTAATCGTTTGTGCAAATTGAAATATATTCTACGATACAAGTGATAGAAAGTGAGTGTCATAGTGAGTTTCAACTATGGAAGGTCCTTTTTCTTCTTAGTCCTAGCTTAATGTTTTTTGCTTTCTTCCTGTATGTGTCGGGGCCTACTGCGGCGAACATAGCCGATTATCGAGAAATGAGACGAGTCGAATGCAACAGCGGAGGCGTTTCTCTCCCGTTCGAAAAATCTAAGCACGATCAAAAAGAGGCCTTGGTGTCAACAGACGCCGGGCTCAAAATGGGACCAAAGGTCATAGTGTTTTTACAAGAGAGTTGAGTCCCTGGCAGGATTAGAGGAGGGCACGAGAAAGCCAGTATCATAAGGCAAGCCAGGATGCAAATGGGAAGCAAAAGCGAGACTGAGGGCGGGCAGCGGGTGCGAGCAGCCAGAGAGAGGATACGCAGTGGTGTTGGGTGAAGTTGTCTCATGAGCTCGTTTAGTTTTTTCTTTGTATAACAAGGCCCAAAGAGTAAGAGGAGTGTCAATACACTTGTAAGTAAATGTTCAGGTTGTTGGCAGATCAGAAGGGGTCGGTCAGACTGCAAAGTGGCTAACCGGGTTTTTCCCTTTCAATAGAAAGTTCTTCTTCTTCTTCTTCTTCTTTTCGCTCCTAAGAATTTTCTAGGTTTTATTCTGGGTTTTCTCAAGCACCTTATTCGATCACAGTAGGGGCAAAGTGCGGGAGCACCAGCAACGACGACAATGTCCCCTTGTACTCCGCTGCCGCCTTCTGCAGCAGGTGCCTTCTCATCGTCTTGCACCATATCCTCCTTGTCCTCTGAGCTATCAACTAAGGCCTGCAATCAGGCTTAGAGTGCATGAGTTTATAAGAACAATCGCAGATAGCATCAGACAATGTTCTACAGAATTTGATGTTACCTTCTGGTCCCGTGCAGTTGCTTGCTTCCATCCGCCATATCTTATAGCATTGGTATTCTCAGGCATTGACTCGCCAGCTTTCTCTTCCTCTGCTAAAGGTTCCCCCTGGCTTTCTGTCCTTGTCGTAGGGCTTCCCTTGAACAGACGAAACGATCTTGGAGTTTGTGACCTGCAAGGGAGATTAGATAATATCTCTCGAATTCACCATATCTAACCCTTTCCAAAACGTTCACCTTTCGGAAAGTAACCAAGTATACTAAGAAACCGGATATAATCAATCCATCATGAGACATGATTTAAGAACACGATTGTCAATGGGGGTGATAGCAATACTCTTTACTAAGATTGTTCACGTCTGGCAAGGGCAGTGGCTCCGCATCCCAGTCTCTTGTATGCAAAGTGCCATCCGCAGCTGCATTAGTGATAATCTGGGCAAAAGAACGCGTCCAGGAACATAACATACTGTAAATAAATGACCACCTAACAGGATGGAACTGTCAGACATAATACTCCAGCAAAGCACACAAAACCACACAAAACTGTAGGCTTACAGCAAAACAAATCGCCGAATGGCATAAGAATGACCGATAAAAAGCCCCTCAATCACTATATGAGGCTCATGAAAAATCATGTGCACCACGAAAGAAGCTTGTCATTCGAAATGATTTAATTAAACAAGGCTATAGTAAAGTGCCACAAGGAACCTCTCCATCCAACTCTAGTGCACTCGATGCGAATAACAAGGAAAACATGCATACACATATAACAAGTTCACATGCAGCTTCAGGATAGCCAGTATCTATCCAAAAGACATCACACAACAGGGAAGAAAACATGAAGATGATCAGCTAACTAGACTAACCTCCTTCATGACTGCTTGAGAAGCAGCCATCTGCGCTTCGCCTCTGCAACGGGCGAAAGCCCTCTCTACATACCCGCCTAATGACTCGGGGAAAAAACCGGGCTATGAAATAAGAATCGACTCGATAAAGTTAGTTTGCCTCTGCTAACAGAAGAAGACAGATCCACAAATAAGACAACAGAAGGTAAAGCAACACTTTCCACTCTCAAAGGGCTCTCACTATTTCATTGGATATTTCCTTGTAAAAGAAGGGGAAGTTCTATCATGCTATGGCTTAAATTTAAATTTAAAAGTCTAGAGAGTGTACTAATAAAATGAATGTCCCCTCCCGAAAGTGCTAAGTAAAGTCACACTTACCTTCGGCTTAGGATTTGTTGGGATCTGTACTCTGCTAACACTTTGCATAGTTGCAGAGGTATTAATCATCTCGGACATCTGACGACGACTTTGAGGATACTGCAAATCGGATTGATTGTAGGATAGTCGGACTCCCCGACAACTCCGATCACGCCTTGATTCATCGAATCCAACACCAACAACTGATACCACAAAAGAAGAAAACAATAAATAGAAAATCCCGATCCGACGACCCCTTCGAACAGCTACAACAAATCCAATCTATACTACTAAAACCAGCTCTCCTTCGGCTGACCGAAGTATGCGGAAACAAACGACGACGAATCGACAGGAATGCCGGGGAGAGGAGGAAGACAACAAAGCTGAGCATAAAGCCAACCAACTTGGGGGAAATCTCCGAGGTTCGTCTTCCCTGGCAACATAAATATTATGCCTTTTGCCCCCTTGGTCTATCCCCCACCACCAACAAAATATTTACCTGCAAATAACATTATATTTACATAAGACCGTGAGGTTTTGGGGACAAATCTGGAATTCTTGCAAGGCGGAAACATCGGATTGGACATAATTGCCGTGCCGTGAAACTCGAGGAAAGTTGATGGCATACACTCCCTTTGTCGAATATGAATGTCTCCTACATTTTTTTGTCTCGTGCAGCAAGGACAATATGTGTGTTTGCACCAAACGCCTTATGGATCTCAATTTACATGAGCGGGCCTAATTACAGTTCGGCCCATAACAGGCCCAGGTAAGGGAGGTTTTGTGTGGGTTTAAGCCTAAGCTCCTCCCCCGCCCCTTCAAGCTTATCTTCCATCTCCTTCCTCTTCTTGTTTGCTCGTCGCCCATCTGCTCCCGCGCCATTGTCTTTTCCCGTCGTTCGACGCCGTCGGCTGTGGAAGGTAAGCGCAACCTGAGACTCGTTACCCTCCTCGATCATCGGCGTGTAGTTGCGCTCGCAGTCACGATTTTTGTTCCGGCTGTTATCGATTTATTCTCTTCTGCTTTCTCGCTGCTCGACAGTGGGCGAGTCTTTTTTGGATTTTTTTTTCTATTGTTGTAATCGTAGAATAGGAGAGGATGGAGACGCGCCGATGAGTTGACGGTCGTGCCGTGCTTTGGCAGTGCAGGAATGACTGCGGCAATCCATCAAGCGAATGTCTTGCGGCATCCTCTGATACCACCTCCGATTGGACGTGGAGGTGTGATTTCCGGTCAGGTTTTTTGTTTCCTACCTCTGTTTGAGGATAAGGGAGGCCGGATCTGGCTCACATCGAGTTCTTTGCTGGTAATGTAGCACTGAGGTCGTTATGCTGAGTCAATTCTTGTTATTCTCACTATTTCCTGATTCCGACCCCTGATTGCCAAGAATTTCCAATAAGTAGGGAAAATTGAATGAGAAGTATGCAGTAAGAGCTTCGAAGATAGGGGAAATTTTAAATTCAGTGTATGGAGAGAAAGACCGAGAGGATGAAGGCAGTGATTCGGATGAAGATGACAGGAATAAGAGTCGACAAGCGAACGACCCTTATCTCATGGATATGGAAGAGAGACGAGAGTGGAGGAGGACAATTAGGCGGGTTATAAGTGAAAGCCCTGAAGTACAGGAAGAAGTAGATCCCGAGGTGAAGAGGACAAAGATGCAGAAGCTGTTAGAGGACTACCAACTTGTTGTCGAGGAGGATGATCCCGATTGGCCAGAAGATGCAGATGGATGGGGCTTTAACTTTGACCAGTTCTTCAACAAGATCACCATAAAGAATGTCAGAAAAGACGACGAAGATTATGATAGTGAGAATGAGATTGTGTGGAAAGATGACAACTATATCCGCCCTATCAAGGACATCACTTCTGCCGAGTGGGAGGAAACCGTGTGCAAAGATATGAGTCCTTTGATTGTTCTTGTTCACAACCGGTACAGAAGGTTAGTGTTTGTGCTGATCAATCTTATTTGATTGCTTTGTTTAGGGTTATGCCACAATAGTTTTAGGTGGTGTAGATTGGAAGCTTCTCAATCTTCCCTTTAGTTGGCTATTGCTAACAGTGCCCATACTTTATTTGATCATATCAGACCAAAACAGAATGAAAAGATACGTAATGAACTGGAGAATGCAGTCCACATAATCTGGAACTGCAGGCTACCGTCACCAAGAGTAAGACATGATGCTTAGTCTATTCAGTGGTTAACTTTTCACTTGGGGATTGTTTCTTACTGTATGCCGTTTGCAACAGTGTGTTGCCATTGATGCCATTAAGGATCCGGAACTTGTTTCTGTGTTGAAAGTCTCCACATTTCCCGAGGTCATCTTCACTAAATCTGGGAAAATTCTATATCGTGAGAAAGGTATCGATGAGCTCAAGATTTGTTTTCAAGTTAGGTTCCAGAAATATTTTGTTTTCGCTTAGAAGCTTGTGACTATCATTTCAGTGGTTCGAACTGCTGAAGAATTTTCAAAAATTATGGCCTTTTTTTACTACGGAGCAGCGAAGCCAAATGATATGGATCCTATTGAAGACGGCCAGGAAAGTATCCCTGTGGTTTGACTTGGGTAGATTGAATGTGAGACAATGTCCGGTAATGTACGCTAGCTAGTTGTTTAAGGAGATATCATTTGCTCCACTTTCTCGTGTATATGTAAGATTAGTCATGGTGAAAATAGCTTATGCAATTAACCTTTGTAATTTTTGTATGTTACAATGTCATGTTGCTGTTGCTGCTTGGTTCCATCAATTTTGGTAGGCATCTGATTGGAATATCCTGTTCTGAACTGACTCGTGTCAATGCTTATTTACTTATAAATATTTTTAACGGTGTATGTAGCTGAGTGAATTCCTGCTGTGCATTCATTGATGTTGGATGAGGAAGAGATTTTTTTTTTTTTTTTGTTGCCCGTCCGGTTTTCGGAGCTTCGCTTCGACTAATCCGGACTCGACCCGGGTAGGACACCTGACTATGGTGGGTGAGTCTCCCTACAGGGGTGGCTGCGTACGGTAGGTTTCGAACCCGAGACCTCCTTAAGCGAATCCAAGCTCCTTTCCACTTGGACCAACCCCATGTTGGTGAGGAAGAGATATTGGGTAGTCATCTGCTGTTATTCGGCTATTTTTATCCCATTCAACAACTGAAATTGCCTATCTGATCCTTGGTCTAATTGGGCTTTTCTCTATAGTAGAGCTTGAATCAAATATCTGGATGGTAAGCCATGTCTTCGTTGTACGACTTGAGCTTATAGATGACTTGGCGCCTGACACTATTCTGGAATATGATGATGGAAGAAGGGTGAAGTTTTTCCGGATATTTTATTACCAGATGATGATTTCAGCATTAATTCGTCATGTGAAGCTTTTCCTTTTCTTCTTTCCTCGAGGATTTAGCGTGAAAGATAGATATGGTATGACATGTTTCAGACATTGGCTTACTGAGCTAACTATCTCCTGTACAATGCATATAAGAAAGAAAACTTGAGAAGAGCAAAGGGACCCTTTTCTTTGTCTCTGCTTTCCCATCTTAATGACACGGCTATTTCTGTATTGTATTTCTTTGGAGTTGAGCTTTGGCAAACACTTGACAGTTCCTTAGAATCATTAATTTCATCAACACAGAAAAGAAGGCCGGCAAAATACAAGAAATGCTTGCCACTGCATATGTGGCATCAACAATGTATGGAGAGTACTTCATCTCATTATTTGCTAAGTGATTGTCCAAAATACAATTGATGCATGGATTTGGCAGCGGAGGACGTTTTGATTGCTCCTCTCAAGAAATCCATCTGGTTTTTTGAGTGAATGGCCAGAACTTAATGGTTGTGAAGGCCGCAACAACAGAAAGTCTTGTGATAATGGAATCGGAAGGCAAAAAGTTGGAAAGGATTCGAGCCATCGAACTTGCAGCTTGATGCTCCAACGGTCCGTTTTTGGCCTTTCCCTCCAAAAACTGTGAGGCATTTGCCGGTGCTACCATTGACCCAGAATCCAAATTTTCGGTGGTTTAACTTCTTTGGAGGGTTAATGAGTTTCCAATCTGCTTGTGCTATGTCCTTCAGCGACTTCAATGATCTCAGGCTTACCTTTCCGGTGTTGTCAGCTGTGAGATAGCTCTGTCCGCCTGAACACTTATCCATGTAATTGCTGAATCTGTGGAATTGGATGGAATTATTATGTTTGTATGACATTGTTTTACCATGCGTGTAGACTATAGACATAAAACTGTTTAAACAGTCTCTTTTTTTGTCAGACAGAGAAATATGATAATCACACTCCCTAATTGAGAAATCGATCTGAGCTGCTAGCTGCAAACAATCCTAGAGAAGGGACGATATTTTCTTCAAGGCTAATCATAACTGTTACCTGTGATAACCAGATTTGGAGCCAGAGGTCGATTTCCATCCATAATAGGAATTGTACTTGGAGGATTTTCCTCCTTTGATGTCGGGCACAGAGTAAACTCCTCTGTCCTTCGCATCGACAAAATCAGACTGCAAAGCTCCGGCAATCAAAGAATCATCCCAAGAGGTCATATGGGGGTAGGATTCACTTGGCGGGCACACCTTTGTATCGCATTTGGAGCATTGGCTGCAGAGTCGATCACTCTTCAGTGCTATTTCGAGATCATTCTTGGCAGCACCACCACTCAACAGGGCCTGCAAGCAGAGGGATACAAGGAGGATGTATTCCTTCATGATTGCTTGCAGGTACCCTGTTGCGGTGTCCCTCTCGATGGGATCTGCCTGTTTTATACTCCATCTTGTCCTCGAATTCATCGGTTTCGGAAGTTTCCATTCCAGGCCTGGTTTAATTAATGGCGAACTTTTGTCAGGATTAGTTGTCCATTGGATGAATCTCCTTCGAGGACAAAAAACCATTGCCGTCTTTCATTTTTTATCATAGTATATTTTTTCAGCTTCGGTATTAACTTCTCACGAGATATTTATGCACTTGGGCACACTATGTATTGGCTACCGCCACAAATTTTGTACGTCTATGGCAGCCCACTATCTGTTTTGTTTGTTGATTTAAAATTTAAGTAGAAGGTTTCTGCAAGGTCATTGTATTGTACAAATGGTTGAGACGGTGACCAACCCTTTGTGTCATCTCCTGAATGCAGCTTCTTTATTCTAACTGGAGAAGTTGATTCCACAAATTTTGAATGAGTAGTGTTAGCGATTGACTTGTCAGACAGGAACTAGACTAAATTTCTTCAAGGGTAATGATATTTCCTGGATTCGTTCTTGAGTTTTCCAGGTAACCTACTGTCTTCCCCAAAAGAATCTGGGTGGCTTGGAGTGAGAACTGGAGTGTTAAGCAGATTGTGATCTGCAGAGAATGCATGTGTAGGACTGGTTAGTATCTGCAACTTTGACCAGAAAGACCTTGTTTGTGGAATAGTTCTTCTAAATGATTACCTGATACTGGTGCTGCTGGTTTAATTATGGCCACGAAGAACTGGCAATATGATAAATAAGAAGGTTAATGGGATGACATTGTCGTTGAAGTATGAGAGGACGTCGTCATTTTGAGTCTTTTAGTCATGGCCTTAACTGAAACAATTTTTCCCTGGTCTTACTAGTGAAAAAGGGTGGATTAACTGGTATCCAGTCGTTCAGTGCTGTCTAGATGGAAATACACAATTCTGAGAAAGGAGTTGTATCGACGTGCGACCTAATGGGGGTCATTCTTTTTGTTTCGATCAGAGCACACCTTCTTTGGTGACTAAACTGAACGGCATGGGGAGTGTGTTATTCGACAAAGTATAGACAAAGTTTTAGGAACTTGGTACCTGTGCTTTTAACTTCTTTTCCGGAAAAATTTAGGTGAATCAGGCTGATTTTTGCACAGTGTCCTTAGTTTTTCTTTTAAATTCCTTATTCGGTGAAGGCATGTGTAGACGTAACATGGGAACGGCTTTTCGTTTTGCTGGCCTTTGGGGGTTTGGCAGAGTTGCGCGTGCCATCTTTCAGCATGGGTGATGCCGAGGCGGAACACCCGGAGCGACCCCTGCATTGTTCTGCCTGGCTTTTCGTCTCAAACCAATGATGGCTTTCACGTTATGGACAAGAAGTTGCTCTTCAGGCATAGATTTCTCCGGCGATGTTGGCGTCCTCTGCTAGAGGCCGTCTGAGGTCGCCTATGCTTCGGGTGCCATTTTCTCCATGTCAGGACGAGGACGAAAGTTGACGGGAACTCCCAGGCTGTCCATTCCATTCCCCCTGGCCACGAAAATCGGATCCAATTCCCGTTGCCCTTGTCTGTCCCTCGAAACATTTCACCCAGGACAAACTCCAGGCGAGAGCGATAGAAGGAAGAAGAGATGCGCCAATTATTATTGGCTCTTCCTAGGGGTTTCTCAAGCTTTTCTTGTCCTGAAAACAGGAACGGTCCAAACAAGTCTCCCCTCTATTGTAACTCTTCATTCAGTCCAAACTCCAATTCTTTCTGTTTGTGGTTTCAACCGGTACCGTCTTGTTAACTTTTATTTTTTGCTTTAGCCCACCGTCTTTGACGTGACGATGCCTCGACGAGGTCACTATCTGACCTAGGTGCCCGGCCAGGCAGGAAAGCATCCGATTGCTCCAGAACTGGACCATTCACTGTTTCCATGGTCTACCCATGTTTTCCTCAAGGCCAAACCTCTTCCCAAACAAATATTCCACGGCCAAGCCATGATCGCGGATCGTTTCGCTGGAAGGCTGCGGAGGTGTCGTGAGACGGAAATGACGTAGCGATCGGGTCCGGCCACCAGTGGGGTAGAAGTCGGAGACGTTGTAGGTTCGTGCTGTGGCCAAAGAGAGGCACTCGTAGCGGCTTCTCACCATGTTCCTCTCTAGTGCACTGTCCACAGTTGGGATCAGGCCTTCCATTGTTGCCTTGGAATATTGTTGTAGAGGGGAGAAGGGGTGGGATTAGTACCAATCCGGTCTTCACCTCAATCATCCTCTGAGAGGGGATGCAAAGTCTTGTATTGACTGGCATAAAACTAATCATAATTTAGAGGATATGAAATTGATTCCCCATTTTCATCTAGAAGTCGAAGAATTAAAAAAAAAAAAAATTATGTTGACCAACCTCCAAACCCACCTCTTTTTTTCAATTAATGGATTGGTTTAGCCTAATAAAAGTAGGATCCTTGGGTGCCCGGTTGTGATTTATGCCTTAGATTGAGTAGATTGTGATTTTCACTGGGGAGAACATTAATGGATTAAATTGAATAAATAAATGTTCTTGAGGGACCAATTATAGTAATCATAGAATTTCGGGGCCACTATGAAAAGACGTCGGACGGACGCTGTCGCCGTGCAAAAGTAAAAAAAGGATTCGCAGTAGAGCAGGGAGGGAGGAAGAGGGAAAAAAAACATGGGATGTGGAGTGAGGGGAGTGATCTTGGATGCCGACGTGATCCTGACTCCGGCTTCTTCGTCGCCGGCTCAAGGCCCGGATGACGCCGTCCATCTTCCGCCGCTCGCCGATCGTCTCCTCCGTCGTCTCCGACACTCAGGCATCCGTACCGTCAGTCGTTCGACCACCCTCCGGCCTTGTTTCCGTCACCTTCCTTCGTCCTATTCCGTTGTTTCTTGCTGATTGGTGCCTTTCTTTTCGCCATGCAGGGGATCGTGCTTCGTTCCGGCTCGCCCTCCTGCATGGTGTGGCTCTTCTTTCGGTTCCGCAGACAGCGTTATTGTCTCTCCTGTTGTTGTAATTGTAGTTGTTGTTAACTCAGAAATTGCGTGATTGGACTAGATTGAAAGGATTATGCGATTTCTTGTATGCATGTCTGCTCATTGTTGTTGTCCGGATTTTAGATGCTGTGGATTTTACTGAGGGGAATTCTTACTTTTTATTAACTACTCAGGTGGAGTTTTTTATGAATCTTGCTGCATCCCATGCGTTTGAGTGCTTTGGATTAAATTCTCGGTCTGCAGAAGATGTTGTTTGTGAGATTCAGAAGTCATGGGGTGAAGATGGAAGGAAAATCGTCTATGTGGTATCCGAGAGTAGCAAGGGGATGTTGATTGAACCGACAAGTCACGGTTGGGTGGTGGTTGATCTAGGCAAGTCGAGTATTTTGAAATTTAGCTACCTTTCTATTTATTCAAGCCTGCTTAGACTGTATCTTTTCTATGGTCACATTGGGACTGATAGTTAAATTTGGAAGGTGCATCTTTGGTGTTTGGGATGGCCTTGTCAGCCGACGAGTCCATCTGCATGTATTTTTGAGGAGGTGATTAATTAGGACTAAAGATGTAGGGATTAATTGCAAAAAATATTGATAAGCTGAAAATTGCTCTGCAGTTTCAGAAGCTTCTGGCAGCAATAAAAATGGAAATTCGAGTCTGATGTATATAAACTCTCTGCTTCAACTACCTTCCGTAATATGCAGTATAATTAAGAAGGTTGGTTCTACCATATTCACACATCCCTTGGATTTAAGCTTCATAATTCTGAGAGCCACTTTTCTTTCTAATTTGTATTCACTGCAGACAACCAGCAGTGACGTTCTGAAAGTCGGTTATCTTATGAAGCCATCACGAGAAGAGGATTTTGCCAAGGTGAGACCCCAATCAGGTAAGTCTATGAATTGAACTGACCTTTTTGAGGAGCGATGCTCGTTAAAAAAATGAAATCAAAGGCTTCTTATTTCATGTCTGTTCTTTTGCTATCCAAAAAGGAATTATACAATTATGTCATTGGCATGGGACCTCATTCACTGGGACAAGCACATTGGAAAGTTTCATAAATGGCGGTGTTTTTTCTAGGGTTTTTAACTCTATAAACCTTTTTATAAGTTATCTAGCACCATGGGTGACTTTTTCATGTGAGCAGATTTAGCATTCGGTTCTATTTGTTTAGCAGGTTATGCTTACAGTTTGCATACCTCTCATCCATGATTGTTTCTCTGAAATTACTTGTGGAAATATGATCGTATAATATTATTAATGGTTGTAAGGTTCCCCTGGAATGTAATTTAAGCACACATAGGGTGCTTCTTTAGAAAACTCATAAAATAAAAAGAATGATGTCTTGGTATATCCCGTGAGTTGTTTAGTTTATTTGAAGATGGTTATCGTCAATTTTTCCTAAGGAATTTCTGCTACGTTTATGCTTTCTTCAAATTTCTGCAATATCGAGTGAGTAAACTGGATAATGTCTTGGCAGAATTGGCATTGACATGTTTTTGACTATTGCAGAGGGGGGCATTTCCAATGCATCCTACACCAAATGGACTCACTTTCATGCCGCTCAGTTTTGAACTCCCCCTTCATTCTCAATTGAATGAAGTAGACTTAGTACTACATAAAGCAACAGATGAAATTGTCTCTCTGAACTTGGGCATGTTGTCTGAAGTATCTGCGAGAGTCAATTACAGCAAAGGTATGCAAGAAGTGAAGAGGTAAGTGATCTCGTATTGTTTATGCTGAAGTCAAGAAATCAAGTTTTAACACCACTAAAGCTCTTGTCATTGCCTGTTTATGCATTTCAGTTATTTAGAGCATCACCGACAAGTTTGTGTCGTCGATCCATTTGATAAGGTTTATCCAATTGTGGATCGACTAGAAATTCAGCAATTACTTTCTGATCTCAAGGATCTTGATGGCAAAAGGAAGCACAAGATTAGGGGGCCCAAATTTTTCAAGGTTTGTTGTGGTTTATCATTTTCTTTTTCAGTCAACTTATACAGCCAATTTCCAGTCTATGGGTTAAGATCAGTGTTATTAAAGGCGCGCCCGATTAGGGCGTGCGGGGCGCAGCCCGGCCGCCTTAAACGTCGTCGGGCGTGCGACGTAAGAAAGGCACGCCCCGGGCGCGCGCCTCATACTAGGGCGCAAGGCGCGCCTAGGGCGCAAGGTTGTTGGGGCGGTTCTGGTTTGTCCAGGTTGTTTGCCCAGGTTGTTTGTTGGAATAACTTCTCCCGATCGTCCCCTTCTTTCGGGCGGTTCTGGTTTGCCCACTTCTTTCGGGCGGTTCCGATTTGTCCCCTTCTTTCGGGCGGTTCCGATTGCCCAGGTTGTTTGTTGGAATAACTTGTCCCGATTGTCCCCTTCTTTCGGGCGATTCTGGTTTGTCCCCTTCTTTCGGGCGGTTCCGATTGCCCAGGTTGGTTGTTGGAATAACTTCTCCCGATCGTCCCCTTCTTTGGGGCGGTTCTGGTTGCCCAGGTTGTTTGTTGGAATAACTGGGACAGTCATGGTGGGAGCAGGACAATTGTTGACTGACTTGGTTTCATTTTTTCCATCGAGGCTGATATATTCAACTGGATTTGTCATTTTCATTTTGTCAAACTGGATTTGTCGGGATTTGTCATTTTTCTCCATATGCGCCTTTGTCGCAAAGGCGCGCCCCGGGCACTGCGCCTTGCGCCTCGGGCGATAAGGAGCATTTGCGCCTTGGGTGTGCCTTAGCGCCTTGACAACACTGGTTAAGATGTTTGTCTTCATGCAGGTTGATAGCTTTGATGAGGAGGTGATATTGACTGCCAAAGGGAAGTTTCCTTTTCCATGCATAGTTAAGCCACAGGTTGCTTGTGGTGTCGCTGATGCACATACTATGGTACTGAATCCTTCTCCATAGACTATTTTATAGATAATTATTGTTTAATAACCCAGGTTAGCACCGTAGATTTTGCTTGGACATGGAAAAATGAGGAGTCGTTATATTTTTTGCTGATTGTGCTTGATTTTGCACTGTCATTAATGATCTTTGGATTCCCCCGAGGAAATTGTGCCCGCAGCATTGCACATCAATTTTGATGTGTGGAGCACAACGTATTTTATCTTGTTATCAGTGATGAATTGAATCGATTCTTTGACTAGATGATTGCAATTCATTAAACTAAGGAGTTTTTCTGCAGTAATCCCATGGTTTATTACCGAGTGGTCAAAGAGATTCCTGCCCATGAGAATCAATACATAGAGATAGATGATACTCTTCTTCTTAACCGTGTTAATAGAAAGATGGAGGGAAAGCAAGATACAGTTACTATACGGGTTTCCAGTATCACGAGTAGCTTGGATACTTCTCCTTTATCGGCCCTTCCACTATAGCGCTAGTAATTGTGCAAAAAACTGCTTGACTTTATGTTTGGCTTGTTTATAATGAAATAATATCTGATACTGGGGATCTTCATCATTTGTTTCGTATTGGCATGATCAGTGGACTAAAAGGCCTACTAGTATACGATTGACCTTTTATGTAACTAGTGTTTATGAATGATTTGCCTGATGGTAATCCAGTCTGTTTATGTTGAGCTCAAAATTAATGCACGTTTCAAATGTTGCAGGAAAGATAAATGTCTTTTATTTGCTTCCTTCTTTAAGCTACAAATTTCTGAGTTTTATGGCATTGTTCCTAAGGAAGACTTCAACTGCTTGTCAGGGCATTGCATTTGAAGTTGATGATCTCATGAGCTTAAGAGTTCTGCTCCCGGCAATTGTCCAGGTGTGTGTTCATTGCATGTATTAATGTACTTCCTGTGGAGCAAATAGAGTAGACTTCCTTTTAGTCTGCTCAATGACGTTGATGCGACCTCCTAAAATGTTTCTTGTTATGCCAAGTTGTTTCTAGATTCGGTAATATTGTGGTAGCAAGAGATGGCGTCTAACCATGAGACTGGAGCTTACAACTGACTAGCCCTTTAAAGAATAGTAGAGTTTATAGCCTGGGCTTACTTGGAGTAAAACTGCAGGAGTATGTCGATCACTTTTCTACGCTGTATAAGTTCTATGTCCTGGGTGAAGAAGTGTTCCATGCGGTGAAAAGATCAATGCCAAATGGCACGAGATTGAGGAAATTATCTGAAAGTAATGGATTAAAGCCCCTTTTATTTGACAGGTGCTTCATTCTTCCCTTGTATCCCATGCCATAGTTGTTGATTCTTGATTTATTGATAATCTAAAGGAGGTGTTATGCACGTGTACCAACGCAGCTTAAAGTCACTCCCAACTGTTACTGGAGCAGAAACTGATTTACCTGGGAATTGTTCAAGCCCTAAGGCTCATTCCGAGGTCCTTGATCTTGATCTGGTCACTCTCGCTGCCAAATGGCTTTCAGATAGGATGGGTCTCACCATCTTTGGCTTTGACGTCGTGGTGAGTCTCAATAGTTTCTTTATTTTGGTTACACCGCGGCACTTACTACTACTGAAGTGTGTCCAGAGAAAGGGGAATTGCATAGCTGTCAGTTATGGACACACTGTTTTGACGAGTATTTTTTTGTACTTTTATCATCCGACGTTAAAGCGACATTTTATCTCCAATCTGGCCCTAGGTCCAGGAAGGTACTCTGGATCACGTTATTGTGGATATAAATTACCTCCCCTCGTTCAAGGAGGTGCCTGATGACATTGCCGTGCCGGCATTCTGGAATGCCATCAGAAAGAAGTACGACTCGAACAGGAAACAGGAAGGCAGCAGCGCCTGCTGATTGAAATGGGGTCTTCATCTTGAGTTTCTAGTTTCATGGCCAATGTTAGTCAAAGAGGCCGATCCACCTATGTTACCTGTCGCTTTGCTGGATTTGGCAAACTCTTATATATGGTTGGATTCAGTCCTTTAAGTTGTTGTGACCATGCCCATGTAATCTTTTAATATTCGTTGTTTATTACTAGAATTACTAGTTCACGATGGTATAACGAATGTCCCCTTGCAGGTCATCGTTTCCTTCGTATTAATTAACGGTCATTTTACAATGCTCTCTTTGGGCTTTGGTGGATACTAATTGGGTCTGGGTTTCATGGATGAACAACAGTAGGCCCACTGCTCGCCGGAGGGTTCAAAATCAACCCAATAAGCCCTCGGCCGCCGTCGCCACCTCAGCCGCTTCCGACCAGCCCCTCGCCTCCTCCTCCGCCATCAGAGGTCAGCCACTGTTAACTCAATCTTCTTCGCTTATGTTTCTCCCGAATTAGGGTTTTGTTGAGGTTATTCTGAAATGCGGCTCAAACACAGAGCAGCCTCTCACACACAGGGAAACAACTCACGGCAGAATTTTAATCACTATCGTTACCTGAATTACACCAGTGCAATTAGCCTCCATCTCCATCATCCTCACGCTACCTTCTACACCAACATTCTCTTCCCCCATTTGTTGTGTTTTTACCTTATTGCCCTTCGCAGGGGCTAGATTTGGGCCTTCGAGGCATTCCGATGCAGTCCAGTCCTTCCATACCCGACGGCCTTCCTCTCTCGATTCACTATTGGCCCTTCCCTGAGCCATTCCCTCCGCAACATTCTGTCACTTGTACTTGTCCTGAGCCCTACGGTAATCCGACTCTGATTCCCGATCGGTGCTCTTTGAAGGAAAGGATTTGCTCGTTGCCTGCTCAGCCTGTTTTGATTTTTTGGGATAAGTTTTTGGAAGATCAATGGGTTGGAAGGCCGCTCAGAAGCTCATTCAGAACTGGAAGATTCTGCGCGGAGATAACGTGGGAGCTGATTGTTGAACGAATTTTCGATCCCGTTATCTGATTTCGTGAAGTGCGTGGTGAGTTGATGTCGTGGTTGTTGTTTCTCAGGTTATGATTATTAGAGGAAAAGATAAGGGTGAGACGGGTGTCATCAAGCGGGTTATTCGCTCTCAAATTCGCGTCATCGTCACAGGAAAGAACTTGGTGAGGGCCTCTTATGAATCCAGTGGGCTCCTTGCAATTTGTAATCGGGTTGATTTTGTCACGCTAATGAATCTGAGTTGGTTAAGTCTGGTTTCCTGATTGCTTCCATGGAAATGTGGCCACTGTTTATCTTGTTTCGGATTTTGCAAACTGTAAATTTTCTGTTGTTGAGAGGACGGTGGATGTTATGATTAGGTCTGTGTATGCTTCTCAGCTCTTGAGAGTTGCTGCTTTGTAATGCTCTCGAGATGAGTTCGGTTGATATCTGTCAGGATTTTGTGTGTTCTATTTACCGATTAACAACCTTTGAACAGGTTAAGAAGCACATTAAGCAAGGCCAGGGGCACGAAGGTGGGATTTTTTCTGTGGAAGCCCCGCTTCATGTCTCTAATGTCCAAGTTGTCGACCCAGTTACAGGGTAGTTATCAGGACGTCTTTTTCTTCAACTGCTGAGCAGTTTTCCAGTTTTTAACCACAGGTTTCTCCCTTACCCAGGAATCCCTGTAAGATAGGAATCAGGTACCTGGAAGATGGCACCAAGGTGAGAGTTTCAAGGGGTCAAGGTGCATCCGGTTCCATAATTCCCCGACCCGAAATTTTGAAGATTAGAACTACCCCAAGACCTACAGTCGGTAATTGCTTGATCTCGAGTATCAGTATTGGAGAATCGGTAGAGCTTGTTCTTCTGAACACACATTATTACCTCTCATCGGAGCCGCATACTCACACTAAAAATGTTTGACTTCTTCTGAGAAAACCCTCTAGTTGCAATTGGGAATAATAACAGGGAAGTGTGGCAATCATCCTGTCATTACTGCATCCATATACTTTTGTTACTGTTGGGCTGTAGCTGTGAGTAGAGTTTGCTTACGTGGTGATTCTGGTGACGTAGCTGGCCCGAAGGATACTCCAATGGAGCACGTCATGGAGAGGACTTATGTAACGACCAGGAATTTCGGAAATGGAAATATATTATTTGGACTAGAATGCTGACTAGAGCTAGAACGTTTGACCGAGTCAAAATCTGACGTGGCGCGAGAATTTAATATTTTCGTTGCCCGAGGACGTTAATATCGAATGTGATCGAAACTTTAAATTCGATTTCGTGTGATTACGTCACGCGGGAAAGGGGACGCCTGGACCTAAACGGAATCGAATTTAGGTAGCGATAAGATTCGTTTAACGTCGCGGATTTTGACCGAATAAAGTTTAATTACTGATTAGTTATGTGTACAAAGTCACGAGCTTAAGAATATATATATAGAATAACGGATTCGAGATAAAGCAAAGTGCTACACTATCCGTTAGAGGGTAAATGTCGGTAAGGGAATCCGCAAGGAACGGGTACGTACCATCCAAACACCATCAGTTGGATATGGGGGATAAAATAATGGAGTAGTAAAGGAATCAGACAAAAGTAATAATAATACAACAAAAGAAATAATGGATTGTGTGAGAAGCTACCGAAATGGGTCGTAGATTTCGCCTCCGGAGGACCACTCAAATGTTATCCAAATGGGAATGAAAAGGGGGAGTGGTGACAGAGGGAGGAGCTCACGGAACAGGTCTCACACCACCTCCTTGCCCTTGAAACCTCCAGAATCGTGGAGCGACGACACGCCCCGCTACGACAGAGCACCGCGCTGCTTAGGGAGGAACTTGGGACTAAGTGGAGGGCGCGGCGTGAGGAAAGCACCGAGAGCATGTACGTCTCATCCCCTCCTCTCGTCTGTGTCCTGTTTCCGCTGTGTGGATGTGTGCTTCGTGCGGGTAGTGGCGATGGGGAGGCTGGGTAGGTCGGGATGTTGATTGTTCTTACCCTTGGGTTCTGTTGATAGTGCAACTATTTGATGGTGAGTTTTCAAGGGTTACGTAACTGGGTTTTGGTTGATTTCGCTTCGGATGGAAGGAGGTGTGCGCACTGTGGTTATTCTGACTTGATAATGGTGTTTAAGCTCGTTGGGTTTCACCATGTTGAGGATTGATTCCTAACGTTCTGCCAGGTGGAAGTTCTGATAGTGAAAAATGTATGTGAATTGGCTTGATGTCAATTTGGTTCATCTGAATGGATGTGGGTTCACTCCAATTGCTGCAATAGTCTTGATTGGCTAAATGACAAATTGACTCCTCCGTATGAATGTTGATTCACCTCTTGTTGCGTGGTTGACTGGAGTTGCTTTTGTAGTTGGAAATTATACAAAGAAATCTTGGACGTGGGCCGACTAAAAATCCCAAGAATTGTTGATTGTAGCATTCGGTTGTAAATTGTGAAATGTCAGGGCCTCGTGAAGTTTCTTCTGCAGGAATAAGAGTGGTGGCTGGGGGTTGTATGGTGGTGATCGGTTACAACAGTAGAGCCTTGGTTCCTTCCGGATTGGTCTGGTTGCGCCGACTTCGGTCGACGGCAGCTGGGATTCGGTTAGTGCCCAAGCTGCCCTCTAACGTCGATAGGTGCCGGTTACCGCCAACGACCTGGACTAGCTACACTAATTGGACTCTTCGCCGAAATAGTAACAATACAAATTCCCTGCTTGTACTGAGGCCTTGAGAAAGATTGAAATATGAATATGGGAACCGGATGAGATATTTGATGGTGAATTCCCGACAGTGGTCGGAGGAGAGAACGGGGAGGTGACGACCACGCGCGGTCGTGCCTGCTGGCCGTTTCCCGGGCGCTCCCGGAGGAGTGGGTGGGGACGCACTGCGGTGGTCCTGGCACCGAACGAAGTGTTGATATGAGATGATGGGGTTTGATTCATGGGAGTCGCATATATTTATTTACCGGTACTTACGATCGTGATGAATTACCTATATCTTATCGTTGTGATTTGATATTATCTACTTATTGGAGACTCAAGCCTCTTTCTGTTTAAGTCGTATGATGCATAAAAGGGCTTTCAGAAAGATTGCACGTTAGGAAAAAGTTAGGGGTCTCATGTTTCGTTTGTGCATAGGGTGAGGCGTACTCGGCGATTTATCGCTGACCCCAATAGGGGACTATTTTTTTTAGTGTGACGCAGGAATAAGATGGTACAGAGTACACGTGGCTCGGACTCACAAGATAAAACAATAGAGGATGCCACGGTGGAGGTAAAGAATTGTCGTTTCCGCTGTTTGACCGTCAAAGGACGGGGAACTACTCTGATTAATATGGAAAAATTTTGTAGGTCGTTTCAGTTGGTATCAGAGCGCAGTTAGTTGGAGTAATAAGGTGGATTAGTCTGCGCTTTAGGGTTAAATGAAAAAGAATAGTAGACTTACCCGTGAATGATAAGACTGGACAGAGTCTGGCAAAGTAAATAAAAGATAGACACAGGCGCACTCACCTTTGTCAGGGGAATCTTTCTGAGTGCGAATAGACTTGACAGGGTACAGTACGCGTGCCCGTGAGTTGAAAAGACCACACGGATGGCTAGATGACAAATGAAAACCTATTATAAATACGATTGAGGAGCAGTCAGTGAAAAATCACATCCTAGCCATAAAGATCACAAGTAATACCCCTTAGTGAAACCAGTTAGTATGGCAAATCGCGGCGAAGGTCGACACCCAGGACGCATGCCTGAGCTATCCAAAGGCAAAACAGGCCCCAGTGGTGATCCAGAGGGTGAAACTCCAGAGATTCCAGTAGCCGGAGACGCTCCGAACTGGGCCCCAGACAATGAGTTCCAGCCGCCGTTTGTCACTGTTCCGGAGTGCTTGGACCTTCTCACAGGATTCTTGACCGGCGTATACCATGGTTCACGCCTACCAGAGCTTACCTTCTCACAGTTGAGGCGTCTGATAGCAGACCTTGCAGCGATTGAGGATGAGGACGTTCCCATCTACCGACTTGTGAAGTGCCAACAATTTCGGGATCTTGTGAATAGTATCCCCGGACTGGACCGACGTGTAGAGGACTTCCACCTAGGACTCTTGGAGGCTGCCCGTAGGGAGCTTGAGGCTGCAGTAGCTGACTACGCACGTGGTCCCCAGGATTGAACTTAGACTTGTGTGTGAGCTGAGTGTATTTGTCGTGTGTAAGTGAGAATCTTGTCAGAGTGTGTGAAGGGTCATTTCTGGTACTGTAACCATGTGACCGACAATTTGCAGGCGAGTAGTAACCCTGCATGTATGAGTGTCAGTTTTTAATAAATCGTGAATTAATGGACCTTGAATCTTGATAGTATAAAGAAGGTAGTGGATTCTTCAGTTGGAACCACGCCAATCTTGAGTACTACACCCTTCAGTTGCACTTTTCCTACTTCCCAACTTTCTACTCAATCTTCTCTGTGAAATTCCAGATGGCCGACGACGTTGCAAGCAATGCCGCTGGGAGTTCTAGCGCACCAGGAGCGGCACCAACTAACCGCCGCCGGCTGAGGATCATTAAGGAGGTAGGGAAGATGAACCCACCTACGTTCGAGGGTAGCGAAGGACCCGAAAAGGCCCAATCCTTCCTCCAGGGCTGGGACAAGATCTTCAAGTATTTGGAGTATACTGATGCCGAGAAACTAGCGGTGGTCGAGTACTATTTGCAAGAGGGCGCTGATCTGTGGTGGGCCTCTTCCATGGTGGCCGTTCGTGCACATTACCAGGGCACGGTGTGGCAACAATTCCGTCAGGCCTTCCTGGATAAGTACTTCCCGGCCACCCTGAGGCTTGATAAGGTCAGAGAGTTCGAGTTGCTCGAACAAGGGGACATGACGGTCGACGAACACGAGCGCAAGTTCACTGAGCTTGCTAGGTATGCTCCAGGCCAGGTAGCTACGCCGGAACAGAGGGCTCATAGGTATCTGATGGGCCTGCATCCAAGGATCCGTTCCAAGCTGGTACCGCTTTCGTCACAGACTTTTGAGGAGCTCTACCATCGAGCTCAGGCCATAGAGAGAGCGTTGAAGGATAAAGACGCGCTGAAAGCACGTAAAGGGAAAGAGGAGGCTGGACCATCAAAGAAATCCGCAGGATTCTTTAGGGGAGTGAGCCGTTTCTTTGGGGGAAGCAGGAGGCCCAATTCTAGTGGGATCTCCAAACCTAGTGGCTACGGCCGAGGTGCTCGGCCAGCTCATTCACCTACCTGTTCTCGCTGCGGACGATCCCATGGAGGATTGACATGCCCAGCTATGGGAGTCATTTGTTTCCGGTGTGGCGAGCCAGGCCACATTCGGAACCACTGTCCACAGCTGTCTAGGAGCCATAGTGGTGGTGCTGGTCCCTCATTTGCTGGATCTCGTTCCATGTCTGGCAGAGGCTCATCCAGGGGCTCGATTAACCAACCGGCAGGATCTGGCCGTGTCAGCGCCATAGGCCGAGGACGTGCGGGTCCCTCCAGCAACGCTATGTCAGGTATGATTCTTGTTAATGGGTGGGATGCCACGGCACTTTTTGATACGGGTGCCACCCATTCCTTCATCTCTCAGAGTTTCGTGGATAGATACAGCTTCGTTATGGATTTGGGAGGTAGTCCTCTACGGGTGTGGATGCCCAATGGAGAGAGCATGCCGATGCGATCAGTATGCAGGAATTGTGAGATAACGGTGAACTTTCTCCAGTCACGTATTGATTTGGTTGTCTTTCAGATAAGGGAGTTTGATGTCATACTGGGAATGGACTGGCTGATGACGTGCCACGCCATGGTGGATTGCGTCAGACGAGAGATTTTATTTAAAGTTCCAGGACAGCCAGTCTGTGCATACTCCGGACAGGAGTACCAGTGTGACGGGATTCCCTTGATAGCGGCGATGGAGGCCCAGCGGATCTTGCGTGATGGTGGCGAAGCTTTTCTGGCAGTGGTGCTGAATCTGAAGGAGGAACTTCCGAGTTTGCAGGACATCTCCGTAGTACGGGATTACGAGGATGTGTTCCCGGAGGAACTTCCTGGATTACCACCGTCAAGAGAAGTAGATTTTGTGATTGATGTTGTTCCAGGTACGAAACCTATTTCCCGAGCCCCGTATCGTATGGGGTTTGCTGAGTTAAGAGAGTTGAAGGTGCAACTCCAGGAGTTATTAGATAAGGGGTTTATACGCCCCAGTGTGTCTCCGTGGGGTGCACCTGTGTTGTTTGTGAAAAAGAAAGACGGTACGATGAGAATGTGTATTGACTATCGTATGTTGAATAAAGCCACCATCAAGAACCGGTATCCTTTGCCACGTATTGATGATCTGTTTGATCCGCTTCAGGGATCCGTGGTTTACTCTAAAATCGATTTAAGATCAGGGTATCATCAGATCAGGGTGCAGGATTCTGATGTTATGAAAACAGCCTTTCGCACCAGATATGGACACTACGAATTCCTGGTGATGTCTTTTGGGCTGACTAACGCTCCAGCAGCTTTCATGGAGTTGATGAACCGCATTTTCAGACCCTACCTTGACCAGTTTGTGGTGGTGTTCATAGATGATATTTTGGTATATTCTAAAAGTATGGAGGAACACGCGGATCATCTGAGATTGGTTTTAGAAGTTCTACGACAGAATCAGTTGTATGCCAAACTAAGCAAGTGCGAGTTCTGGATGAGCAGCGTGAGCTTCTTGGGCCATATTGTATCCGCGGAGGGTATTGCAGTGGATCCATCCAAAGTCGAAGCAGTTCTTAATTGGCCCAGGCCTACTACTGTTACTGAGATGCGGAGTTTCCTAGGCTTAGCTGGGTATTATAGGCGATTCATTGAGGGATTCTCCCGGATTGCAAGGCCTTTAACTCAGTTGCTGAAAAAGGAAGCCGCGTTCGAGTGGACTCATGAGTGTGAGGAGAGCTTCCTTGAGTTAAGAAACAGATTGACTTCTGCACCAGTGTTGGTATTGCCCAGTGGCAGTGGAGGATTCGCAGTCTACTGTGATGCTTCTTATTTTGGACTGGGTGCTGTGCTGATGCAGCACGGCAGGGTAGTAGCTTACGCTTCTAGGCAACTTAAAGTTCACGAACAGAACTACCCTACCCACGACTTGGAGCTTGCCGCAGTAGTTTTCGCTTTGAAAATCTGGCGCCATTATCTGTATGGCGAGACCTTCGAGATATTCACTGACCATAAGAGCTTAAAGTATCTGTTCTCTCAGGATGAGCTGAACATGAGACAAAGGCGGTGGATGGAACTGATCAAAGATTACGACTGCACGATCTCTTACCATCCAGGCAGAGCAAACGTGGTTGCCGATGCATTGAGCCGGAAGACTGCCTCCTTAGCCAGCATTGAGGTAGAAGAATGGCGACTACGCGAGCAGGTAAATGAGATCGGAGTTAGAGTTAGATTTAGTGGCAGTGGTCCTCTACTCGCTACCATGATCATTGGGTCTCAGTTGATGGATTGGATTCGCGCGGCCCAACTCCAAGATCCATACCTGACGGAGGAGCGATCCAAATTGCAAGATCAGGCAGATACTGAGTTTAGTGTGTCTGATGATGAATTGTTGCGGTACCAGGGACGTATCTGCATACCTACTCAGGAGGATCTACGGAAGCTGATCATGGATGATGCTCATTTGAGTGCGTATAGTATCCACCCCGGGGTCACCAAAATGTACCAGAATCTACGGAAACAATACTGGTGGCCAGGTATGAAAAGAGATGTGGCTCAGTACGTGAGCCGCTGCTTGACCTGTCAGCGGGTCAAGATTGAGCATCGCAGGCCGGGTGGAGAACTTCAGCCATTACCTATCCCTGAATGGAAATGGGATGAGATCGCCATGGATTTTGTGACTAACCTGCCTAGGACGGCGCAGGGATTTGATTCTGTTTGGGTGATAGTGGATAGATTGACTAAATCTGCCCACTTCATCCCCATTAGTGTGACGTACTCGGTTGCCAAATTGGCCAAGCTGTATGTGAAGGAAGTCATTCGCCTTCACGGTGTTCCCAGTGTTATAGTTTCTGACAGGGATGCGAGGTTTACTTCTCGGTTCTGGAACAATATACAGCGGTCATTGGGCACGAGATTGAATATGAGCACTGCCTTCCACCCTCAGACAGATGGTCAGACTGAGCGCATCATCCAGATACTTGAGGATATGTTGAGAGCTTGTGCTTTAGATCTGGAAGGTTCGTGGGTAGATCAGCTACCATTGGTGGAATTCTCGTACAACAATAGTTACCAACAGAGCATTCAGATGGCTCCTTTTGAAGCTCTGTATGGTCGCCCGTGTAGAACTCCTCTATGTTGGAACGAGAGTGGAGAGCAGTCTGAGTTAGGACCTGAGATGGTCCGTGAGACTACTGAGATGATTAGGCTTATACAGGATCGTCTTCGCGAGCCTCAGAGTAGGCAAAAGAGTTATGCAGACAGGCGGCGTAGGCCTCTTGAGTTTGAGGCAGGTGATTACGTCTTTCTGAAAGTAGCTCCTACCAAGATGAACCTCCGATTTGGGCTTAAAGGAAAGTTAAGCCCGAGATATATTGGACCTTATGAGATCTTGGAGAGGATCGGGAATGTTGCCTACAGGTTAGCCTTACCCCCCAGATTGGCAGATATTCATAACGTCTTCCATGTATCTATGCTTAGGAAGTACGTCCCAGATCCTCGACATGTGCTGCATGATGAGCAGATTGAGGTGGCTCTAAACTTACAGGTTGCTACGGAGCCTGTGGAGATAGTTGATAGGATGGAGAAACAGCTCCGTCATCGAGTGGTTCCTATGGTGCGAGTTCGTTGGGTACATGGGAATATTGAGGAGCTCACTTGGGACACAGAATCCAAGATGAAAGAGATGTATCCGTACTTATTTGAGTGAGAGTGCTATGTATTAAGAAATTTCGGGGACGAAATTTAAATTAAGGGGGGTAGATTGTAACGACCCGGAATTTCGGAAATGGAAATATATTATTTGGACTAGAATGCTGACTAGAGCTAGAACGTTTGACCGAGTCAAAATCTGACGTGGCGCGAGAATTTAATATTTTCGTTGCCCGAGGACGTTAATATCGAATGTGATCGAAACTTTAAATTCGATTTCATGTGATTACGTCACGCGGGAAAGGGGACGCCTGGACCTAAACGGAATCGAATTTAGGTAGCGATAAGATTCGTTTAACGTCGCGGATTTTGACCGAATAAAGTTTAATTACTGATTAGTTATGTGTACAAAGTCACGAGCTTAAGAATATATATATAGAATAACGGATTCGAGATAAGGCAAAGTGCTACACTATCCGTTAGAGGGTAAATGTCGGTAAGGGAATCCGCAAGGAACGGGTACGTACCATCCAAACACCATCAGTTGGATATGGGGGATAAAATAATGGAGTAGTAAAGGAATCAGACAAAAGTAATAATAATACAACAAAAGAAATAATGGATTGTGTGAGAAGCTACCGAAATGGGTCGTAGATTTCGCCTCCGGAGGACCACTCAAATGTTATCCAAATGGGAATGAAAAGGGGGAGTGGTGACAGAGGGAGGAGCTCACGGAACAGGTCTCACACCACCTCCTTGCCCTTGAAACCTCCAGAATCGTGGAGCGACGACACGCCCCGCTACGACAGAGCACCGCGCTGCTTAGGGAGGAACTTGGGACTAAGTGGAGGGCGCGGCGTGAGGAAAGCACCGAGAGCATGTACGTCTCATCCCCTCCTCTCGTCTGTGTCCTGTTTCCGCTGTGTGGATGTGTGCTTCGTGCGGGTAGTGGCGATAGGGAGGCTGGGTAGGTCGGGATGTTGATTGTTCTTACCCTTGGGTTCTGTTGATAGTGCAACTATTTGATGGTGAGTTTTCAAGGGTTACGTAACTGGGTTTTGGTTGATTTCGCTTCGGATGGAAGGAGGTGTGCGCACTGTGGTTATTCTGACTTGATAATGGTGTTTAAGCTCGTTGGGTTTCACCATGTTGAGGATTGATTCCTGACGTTCTGCCAGGTGGAAGTTCTGATAGTGAAAAATGTATGTGAATTGGCTTGATGTCAATTTGGTTCATCTGAATGGATGTGGGTTCACTCCAATTGCTGCAATAGTCTTGATTGGCTAAATGACAAATTGACTCCTCCGTATGAATGTTGATTCACCTCTTGTTGCGTGGTTGACTGGAGTTGCTTTTGTAGTTGGAAATTATACAAAGAAATCTTGGACGTGGGCCGACTAAAAATCCCAAGAATTGTTGATTGTAGCATTCGGTTGTAAATTGTGAAATGTCAGGGCCTCGTGAAGTTTCTTCTGCAGGAATAAGAGTGGTGGCTGGGGGTTGTATGGTGGTGATCGGTTACAACAGTAGAGCCTTGGTTCCTTCCGGATTGGTCTGGTTGCGCCGACTTCGGTCGACGGCAGCTGGGATTCGGTTAGTGCCCAAGCTGCCCTCTAACGTCGATAGGTGCCGGTTACCGCCAACGACCTGGACTAGCTACACTAATTGGACTCTTCGCCGAAATAGTAACAATACAAATTCCCTGCTTGTACTGAGGCCCTGAGAAAGATTGAAATATGAATATGGGAACCGGATGAGATATTTGATGGTGAATTCCCGACAGTGGTCGGAGGAGAGAACGGGGAGGTGACGACCACGCGCGGTCGTGCCTGCTGGCCGTTTCCCGGGCGCTCCCGGAGGAGTGGGTGGGGACGCACTGCGGTGGTCCTGGCACCGAACGAAGTGTTGATATGAGATGATGGGGTTTGATTCATGGGAGTCGCATATATTTATTTACCGGTACTTACGATCGTGATGAATTACCTATATCTTATCGTTGTGATTTGATATTATCTACTTATTGGATACTCAAGCCTCTTTCTGTTTAAGTCGTATGATGCATAAAAGGGCTTTCAGAAAGATTGCACGTTAGGAAAAAGTTAGGGGTCTCATGTTTCGTTTGTGCATAGGGTGAGGCGTACTCGGCGATTTATCGCTGACCCCAATAGGGGACTATTTTTTTTAGTGTGACGCAGGAATAAGATGGTACAGAGTACACGTGGCTCGGACTCACAAGATAAAACAATAGAGGATGCCACGGTGGAGGTAAAGAATTGTCGTTTCCGCTGTTTGACCGTCAAAGGACGGGGAACTACTCTGATTAATATGGAAAAATTTTGTAGGTCGTTTCAACTTATGACGCCCAAGCTGGAAGAGGGATGCCGGATCTTTGAGATGATGATCTCCCAGTTTTTTCAGTGGGAGGAAACCTGCTCATAAACTCCCCAAGCTGGCAACACCTCTGGTGAACAAAGTTACCCTATTACCTGAGTGTTGATCCATATGGGGTCCGTGCTCTATCTCACCGTGTTCTAATGTGAAGATGATTGATAATATCTGCATCTGGTGCCTGCAATTTGGGTTAGTCTTTCAGTTTCTATATTTTAGATGAACTTAAAAAAGAAAATATGACAATTTTGAATGTTGGTCCACTTTCTTTTGTTTTCCCTCCCACCCAAACGGTGACATCACCGTCGCTGACTCTCTCCACTCCGCCGCTGCAATTCACTGCCGAGTTCGACAGCAAGTTCTCCCCCTTCTACCACGAAGTACCCGGCAAGCTCCTCGACTCCCTCGCCGAGCTCAAGCTCACCTCAACGAGAGTGCCCTTGCCCTACCTGGTCAGGGGCTGCTTCAATCTTTGTTGAGCTGAAATGGGATGTGGCTTCAGTTTGTTTACTAATTAAGGAGGTTTTGGGGGGGCTGCCCCTTTCTTTTTAATCTCAATTTGCTCGAGGATTTTCTTTTATTGTAGGTTAGGGATCATACAAAAGATCAAGAGGGATTTTAGGACAGAATGCGAGCCTCCCTAAACCAAGCCCTAACACTCCCTTCCCGATTCCTTCCTCCCGCAATACCATCGCGTCTGTTCTCCTCCGCTTCTCGTGACGTCCCGTTCCCCCGCCCTGCCAACATGTCGAAGAACGGCTCCGCGGCCGCTGCGGGCCCTCGTGTCGATTCCCTCCAGCAAGTCCTTCAGAGCCAGAGCCACCCTACTGGTGCCTCCATCGCCTCCTCCTCCTCCTTTCCCTTTTGGCCGTTCGAAATCGGTTTTGCGTTAGGGTTTCTTTACTTATCGAGACTGATCCGAGTGATTGCCTTCTTTTGATCGTTGTTGGGAACGGCAGATGGTTGGGATAAGTGCTGGGAGCAAGGGTTGACTCCCTGGGATTTGGGACGGCCGACGCCCATTGTCGAACACCTACTCCGGATTGGAGCCCTTCCAAGGGGCCGGGCTCTCGTTCCTGGATGTGGCAGCGTAATGGCTGCCTTTCTCTGTTGCAGATCTGATATCTCCTGTTGTCTGTGATCCTCATATCTACGTGCTTGACAGGGTTTCGACGTGGTGAGCATGGCCTGTCCAGAACGCTTTGTTGTCGGGCTAGACGTCTCGGATAAAGCTCTCCAGAGAGCCACGCAGGCGAGCTCTCTTGCTTTATTGTTCTTTTGAAAGTAAGCCTTGGAAAATTTAGCATTTTGCAGTCAGTGCCAATGAGTGTCTTTCGAGGAGCATTTGTTTTCGCATGGATGTGTATAATTTAGTCTTTCACTTCGCCTATCTTATCACTGTTTGCTTTTTTTGAGACAGCTACATTCTTCATCGGTGAATGCGGATAATTTCATGTTTCTTAAGGAGGATTTCTTCACTTGGAATACTGCGGAACTCTTTGATCTTATCTTCGATTACACGTGAGTTGTGAATGGGGATAATTTCATGTTTCTTAAGGAGGATTTCTTCACTTGGACGTTTATTGGGTTTATTTTTTGCCAGTTTCTTTTGTGCAATTGAACCAGAATTGAGACCAACGTGGGCACAAAGGGTTGCGGATTTGTTAAGACCGGATGGCGAGCTTATCACCCTAATGTTTCCGGTGCTACTTCATCAACAGTGCTCTCTTTATATTTTTATGTTTCTTCTCTACTTCATTTATGAGCAAATTGTCCTTTTTGTTATGATAGCCAAACATTCTTCCTATCATTTTTGGGGCAGAAATCGATGTTCTCTATATGAATGAAAAGTTTAGCCATTGTATTCCATTAACTCGTATACCCCTCATGAACAAATCTGTTGAAATGATTATTACTTCTTTTCTTTTTGATTACTCAGCTTAGTTGATGTGCTCTCTAAATGATCCTGACATACGAGTGTGTTGTTGAACAGATTAGTGATCATGCAGGTGGTCCTCCATATAAAGTATCAGTATCTGCGTAAGTCCCTCCTCTTCCGATTAATTCACCGAACATTATGAGCTGAGATGTAAATGTGATGGTTTGTCATGTGCAATATTGTGTAGCTATGAAGAGTTACTGTTACCCTTGGGCTTTAAAGCAACTTCAATCGAGGACAATGATCTGGCAGTTGGACCCCGTAAGGTAGATATTCAAGGTTGCATTTTGTTTTATGGATAGAATCTGTTGTGTAGGAATTCCTGTTTTCACTTATTGAATAGAGCTGGAACATGAATTAGCTGTCATTCTCTTTACTGAGATATGGTCATGAAGTGCTTTTTTGATTCATAGCTCTCGGGGTCTCATTCTTCTCTACATCACATGCCGTGGTTCAAAAAAGTGACTACAAACCTTGAAATACCCGTCATCTAGGAGATCAGTGGAGACAAATAGTTAGTCCGGATATATGTCGCTAGAACGGGAATCTCCGGATTTTGTCTTTATGGTTCTTATTTCATCAATGGACACGGTGGGTTGAATGGGGATGACACATGAATTGCATAGAAGCACTGTAATGATAACATTGCCCTCGTGTCGCAGGGACGAGAGAAAATAGGAAGGTGGAAGAGGCTAAGCCGGTCCTCTATTTGAATGGAACTCATAGCCTGTGAGGTGACGATCAATGCTCCGACTCGAAAAAGTTGCCTTGGCCGCTTGAGGTGAGTTTTGAGCGTAGGGGGAATTTTGTTATAAATTACCGTTGGTCGTGAAAATATTTTGCGGACTTTCGAAATTCCTGAAATAATGTCCCAAATTTGGCTTTTTAAAAGTCGAGTTTGAGACACTCATGGAGGTGAATTTGGCACGAAATATTTTTCCGACCAAGCTTAATTAGAAACAGAGCTCGAGCGTAAGATCCATAAGTTTCGGGATTTGTACAAGTGACAAATTATGGTTTTTTTTAGGTCAAATTATTCGATTTATTCTAAACTATACTGGTTTTTTCTGATTTATCATATCGTTTATATAATATTTCCATATATTTTAAACTTACTCTGTTACTTCTTATTTATCCTTCGTTAATCGACAACTAACGGAAGTTGACATGGCGCTGACATGGAACTAACGCCGTCGGTCGTCAGAAGATCACTATTTGACGGAATGTTACGATTTGTCTCCGAATAAATAAGATCTTTCTAATTAGGTCGCAAATCGGCCATCCAGCCCTAAACTCCCAAATTGGTCACAAACCCTAAATCCCCAAATCCATCTCCACCATCTTTGACCCACGACCGGCCAGGAACCCGTGTGTCGGACTGATGGCGTTAGTGTTATGTTTGCGCCATGTCAACCTCCGTTGATGATAGATAAAAAGTAACGGAGTAAGTTTAGGTATATGAAGATATTATGTAAACGATGAGATAAATTAGAAAAAAAAATCGATATAGTTTAGGATAAATCGGATAATTTAGCCTTTTCCTATTAAAAAGATGAAGTGAAGTTTTGGTTGAGTTCTAAATTTATGTAGTGGTGTGAAGAGGGGTGGTGGTTCTTTGATGTTTGTATTAATACGGTTAGTTTTGAAATAAATTTGCGAAATGTGGTTAAAGTTAGCTCACAAAATTCTCAAAACATCGGTGGAACACGGATTTAGGAGGGCCCAAGGCCGCGATTGGGAACTGCATCTTTGACGTTCAATTGCCGCGATCGCGATATTGGCACATTAGGAGAACTAAGTATGTGAATGACGCGATTTGAAATTTCGTCTTTCACACACTTTAAAAAATTTACCGTGACACTAAGTTAGAGGGTCAATGACGTGGTTTTCAAGCTCATTTTTACTCAATTATACATAAAATGCGGTCGAGAACTGCGTCTTTAAATGGTGCGGTCGAGAACTAACGCAGTGAGACGGAGTTTTGAGAATTTTGTTAATTTAAACTGTATTTTATAATTTGTTTTAAATTAATCATATTTTGATATGGTCATTTTTTATGGACATGGGTATTATTTGCCTGCCAGCCGGCCAGGCGGACGACGATGTCGATTCTAACTCTGTTTTTGGACACAATGGTCCCCTTCCCAACCCCACCCCACCCCACCCCTTCCCCCTTTCGGGGATTTTCTTTCACTTCTGGATTTAAGAAACAACCCCGCGGAGTATGTTTATTTCTTCATTTCTAATAAAAATACTTGGGGAGTCGTAATCCAGGGCATGTATTACATAATCTTATAAAACATTTTAAAAAAATCCATTTCTCGTTATTATTATTATTAGCGGTGGTGGTGGCATTAAAATTCACGTGGATGTGTGTTTTGTGCATGCGAAACATGCAAAAAAAAAAAAAAATCAAAGACAGCCGCCGTCACCCCAAATTCACTCCCTCATACTCCGCCTCTCCTCCTACCCCCCTTAATTCCTAATTTCCTTCGAGAATAGGCGGCAGCCATGGCGGTCGGCGACAAGGTCAGGAACAACCAGGTCCTGCTCAGGCACTTCGTCACTGGTTTCCCCAAGGACTCCGACTTCCAACTCAGGGAATCCACGGTTGAGCTCTCCATTCCCCAGGGATCGGGTCCCGCCGTGCGCGTGAAGAACCTCTACCTCTCCTGTGACCCTTACATGAGGACTCGCATGGCCAAGTCCCTCCAGGTCAAGGGCTCGTCGATTCCTTCCAGCCAGTTGTTCGGTTCCTTTTCATTTGTTTTTAGTTTTTCTTTATTGGGATAAGATAATAGGATTGTGTCCCTGTCCTGGGTTTCGTTATTGATTGAATATAATTTTATATATGCTTTTGGGATCGGATCTTGAGTATAATGGTCTCTGCTGCTGTGATCGCAGCCAATAAGTGGATACTGGGTTTTGAGGGTGATCGATTCGACCTTACCGAACCTTACCGAAGGTGAAGGTGAAGAAGCTTTTCAAGATCGATTACATGGATGCCCTCCTGTATTACGACATCGGCCTCCTTGGTATCATTCGCTGGATTCCCCGATGCACGAAAAGGATATCCCTGAAGAACAAGTTTGGATTCGATGAGGCTTTCAATTACAAGGAAGAATCAGATCTCCCTCACTTAGATGTCCGATGCGTTGATTAAACATCGGCTTCTTCGTTTGTGGCCTTAGGTGCTTCCCGGAAGGGATCGTTTGCAATCCCTGCTACCCGTGGCTGCTTACCCATCTTAACAACTTTTGTCCTGTTCTCCACCTTGGCTTGAGCCACGATCACCCACTTTCTTTCTTAGACCAAGACTTCAACATGAACGTGCACGGCCGGATCCGCCACCCCATATGCGGGATGATCTCGCAGTATATCCTCGACAAGTCCGAGGGGCTCACAACATGGCCATGACCATCTTTAAACGGGAAGATGCAACGATTCCTGGTGTTCAACTACTACCATCTCTCCCAGAAGTTCCTGGAGGCTGTCCTGCTCCAGATCAAGGGAAGATAATATACGTCGAGGACTTCGCCGAGGGACTGGAGAACGCCGCAGCTCTCGTGGGTTGTTCTCCGGCCATAATGTCCGGAAACAGGTGGTGGTCGTCTCGCGTGAGTAAGCTTCCTCCCGGATAGGAAAATCCTGTGGTAACAGAACTGTTTTTTGGGATATCGTGTTGGGATGTAATGATTCTCTCAGAGGCGTCGTAGTCAATGGTCATAATGCTAAAAAACGACTGGATACGAGTTAATTCTACTTATTTCTACAGATGCAACGTTCAGTGATAAACAAAAGCTCCGGCTCGTTAAGAAAGACATGCCTTCAGATATATATCATACTGGATAAGAGTACCCTCGCAGGAAATTTGAGTCGACCCCAGATTCACGGACTAACGCGACTCTTCCTGTCCGCGCAACCTTCATAAGGATTTCAAGGAAATCTTTCAAATAACAATGAGACGTAGCTTTTCCAACTAGAAGGACAAGGATAAGGATACCTCGCAAATCCCGTAAGGTTCTAACAGTCTCTGCAGTGCAACCATCTTGTCCAAATCTCCAGTAAGCTATGGCGGAAATTCATGTGTATATTAGCCCTTGGCAAGTCGGAGGATGAAAAGATACATATTTTTTGACAAAAAGCCTTCTCGAATACCGCTATAAGATTACGGATAGCTTGTGGAATCATGATGACACTGGCAAACATAATGACCCACGTGTAGTAATATAGTGAGTAATACAATAGACGTTTACCTCAAGGGTGATGGTATGGCCTGATACATCAACCGCCTTTGCCCTGAAAATGCTGGCAATATCCAGAACGTCTCGACGAGCAGCCGCATTAACAGCAATTTTTATTAGCATCAGCTCACGTTCAGCAAATGGTACATGAGTAAGATCCACAACCTAAAGCCATCAAAGCAGTTCCAGAAACCATTCGTGATTACAATAAGAAAATACGAGTACAAGCCCATTTTCAAGAGGTAAATAAAACCAAATATCTATCAAATTTTGTTCTTATTCCGGATGATTACCAAAAATAGTTTTCTTTCCAAAAAGCCTGAGTTTCTCACCTCGTGGAGATCCACCAACTTATATAGTTGTTGGACCAACTTGCTGATAGATTCGTCTGTGCCAGGTACCACAGTAGTAATGCGAGAACGGCCTTCAACTTCAGCATGTCCCACAGCCAAGCTCTGCATGACATACATTGGTAATCTTTAGCCATAATATATTTCACACGAGTCGCATCGAAGGATTTTCATGTATATTTGAAAACCATAACACAGAAAAGTAGACAGGGAAACACAGTCTAGATTTACCTGAATGTTGTATCCCCTCCGGGCAAACACTCCAGTGACAATGTTAAGAACTCCAGGAGAGTCATTCACAAGCATTGACAAAGTATGCGAGCGAAGTCCCGTAGTCTGTAACAATAGTCAAACATGAGTTGCACCCTAGTGCCTACAAACTTGTGCTTTCTTCTCTGAAGAGTCCTGTTTCAACTCAAACAGAAGAATGAAAAAGGCAAAGAGAAGTATGCCATGATTTGAACCAAAATAAAAGATACAGAAACAATACTTACATCATCTTCATTAAGAACTCCCCAGTGAGCATCCAGGACTTGACTAAACACAAACCCATCAGCAGGTTCCACCGGATAAACATCACCCTTCACAAATGAATTTCAGACAGATGGTAACATCTTGCATCTAAAACTTAACATCTGAAAACATCATAAGACGTAACCACCAAGCACAAGTAAAGTCTTCAACATGGCAGTCAATTATGCAGAAATCACCCCTGCCAAAGCCTGTGTTTTGCTTCTGGATGATACCAGACTAAACGCATTTCTCGGCAGTATGGTAAGGGCTCTTCCCAGAAGTCCTCCCTATTTATCCAGTGATAGCCACATGGCAATGCTCAAAGTTGGAGAAACACCTCGTGTTACATATACTCCTCAAAATTTTGTTAAAACACTCAATCAACACTGGTTCACAACAATTACGGATTCCGATGGAACAGCATTGTAAACTCAGATAACATGCTCATGACAGGTATCACTGCAAAGCAAGGCTAGAAGTTCTCACCCCAACAGAGGTGACTCCTTCGTTGTTCAGAGTTCTATCTCTAGCACCAGCGACAACAGGATCTACAGATACGCGTCCCTCCAGATCTGGATAAGATGCAGCTGAAAATCGCCAAAATGGAGCAGACTCGCCCATTTTTTCCCTCCTGAGTGCAATCTGCAGCAAATTTAGGTTGGAAGTCACAAGTTAGTGCTTTGGATTTTGGAAAGATTGTGCAATTTATACAGAACAGACATCAAAAGACTTAAAGACATCTTTCGGATATACATTCCATAAAAGGCAAGAACACCACCAACCTTTCCAGTTCGAGCTATTTCCCTTATACCAAATTTGCGAAAATTTCTCTGGACAGCAACCATCTTTCCAGGATCTCCAGTAACCTAGATCCAACACATACATCAATATCAAAGATGATGTACCAAAGATTTGAAAGAGTTCTATAGCCACGAAATGAATGCCACAAACATGTGCATGACATTACCTCAATTGTCAGAGAATGTTCTGAAATATCCACAATTTTGGCTCTGAAAATTTCCACCAACCACATGATCTGCAAATCATGATCAAGAAGCAGAGGACAAGTAAAAAATGGGGAATGAGAAAAAAAATCTGTAATTGCCTGTACTCAACAAAACCTCAGGGCGTTGTGCTGGTTCAGCATTGACTTTCATTAGCATCAATTCACGTTCAACTTGTGGCTCCTTTGATATGTCATCAACCTATTGAAAAAAATATGTCGGCACAATAAGAATTTTAAATTTGCAAGGGGCAGAAAAAGTAAGATAACCAAGAATAATCAAGAAGTGTAGGAAGTAAAAGTTAAGGTCCTGTAACATCAAGCATCTCCATAGTGTCAATACAGTAAGCATGGAAGCAAATTTCCATTTTGATTGGCAGCAACTACGAGGCTATGTATCGCAGTTCCCAGCACTTGTTCCAATCCAAACAATGTTTACTACAATTTCCATTTTTCAGTAGCAACGATAAGTCCACATCCTCGTGTCCTAGGAACAGTTTAATTTAGAACAAGTTTGAAACAACCCTATCGAGATAAGAATATTGACAAGTTGCCACAGAGATCAATAACGGGAATAATCTCAAACCTTTAGAACATTCACAAGCTTCTGAAGCTGCTCCATGACTTGTTGCAACACCTTTTCAGTTCCAGAAACGACTATCGTGAAAAGTGCCTTGTCTTTATTCAGACCAACAGCCAGGGTCTCAATGTTATACCCTCTCCTGGCAAACACGCCGGCGATCCGATTTATCATCCCGCTCTCATCACCAACAAACACTGAGATTGTATGCCGCCTCACCCTGCCATTGTAAGAGGCTTATGAATGTCAGCTAGAAATAATACAGACCAATGACCAACCAAAGTTCCCTTCCTCAAGGCATTTGCACGATGGAAAAACAAAAATACGGCACTAGAGTACAAAAAAGAGTAATAATTAGATAAGGGGACACACATTACAACACCATGTTAGCGTTTACATCTATTTCTTCCTTCAAGATCCCACAAATGAGGTATTCGGATAGATCGAGTGAGGATTAAATAATAACTTGCCGTCAACCACCGAGCGATGAACTGATTAAAATTTCTTTCTAAAACAAACAGCGTCAGTTGCTCTATCGGTCTTTTGTTATCGTGCTTGCTATGACGGCTTCGGACGGAAAGACAGAAAGCACTTTTATAACACCATGGATCCTCTAAACTGAACGGAAATAACCCAATTCATAGAGCATAAACAAGGCCGAAACTCGACAACGACCAAAGAAATGAAGAATCACAGTGCCGGAACAGAGCTCACTGGGGTCTAGCGGCGGAAGGAGACGACTTGTTGACGGACATGGAGTTGTCTGCGGTGGCTCCCTTTCCCGATGCGGAAGCCACAAGCTTCAGCTTCCTGACGGGATAGGAAGGAGAAACCTTAGTGGCAAGAGGAAGGGACGCCCACAGCTTGGCGTCATCGACGAGTGCGGAGGAGGGAGAGAGGAGGCTTTCGCGCTGGAAAGGCGAGGGAATGCGGAGGGAAGCAGCGGCGGAGGCGGCCGCCATTTTCTTCAGCGGTGCTTAAGTCCAACCAAAACTAATCAACCCGCGCAGCTTCAGCCGCGAGAGAGTTCCGTCCCGAGCAAACCGGACCGGGTTAGTAAAACAGAAAGAAAGAGGTAGGAGGGCCGTTTTTGTAATTTCCCACCCCCGAAACCCTTTTTTCGTCTTCTTCCCTGGAACTCTTGTCGAACACCGAATCCTACAGGCGTCGGCACCGGGAGTTTGGAGGAAGAACGATGGTATTGTGGAGAATCGGAAGGGCTTCTATAAGGGGTCTATTCGAGAAGCTCTCCGTTTCTCCTCCCATTCCCTCAAACGCCCGGCCCCTTCAGCGTTTATACTCCGGTAATCGATATGACCTTCTCTCTTACTTGGGCTCTCCTTTGTTACTTTTGTTAGGGATGAGGTGAGGTGAACTCAGTGCTGGAAGGTAGATATTTGTGTTGTTTGAATTAGGATAATGCTCGCTGAGGTTGATCAGTTCTGGAGGCATGAATTTCTTCATCCATAGTGGAATGATCTAATCTCTACTTAAACTGCTGCAAATTACTCTGTGTCGTACGGACTGATGAACCTGAGGATCTCCTCTTTAGTTTCCTGTAGCATTTAGTCATGCTCTGAAAACTAAAGATCAAAAGGCTTGCACGGCTGCTATGCCTTGCTTATTCTGATTGTGCTAGATTGCCCCTTACGTTCTAGAAATATATACACTCTGTAGTGGATTTAATGGAATAGGTAGTCGCGTATTCTTCGCTGTTGAAATAATTTTCGGGCTAGCTCCGATATCGTTTGGAAGAGAAAATTGTGAGATTGTTGTGATAGCTCCCTGACAACAATAAGGGAATATGTGAATCTAGGGATTATGTTGAGTTCGAGAAGATTGCCCGTGCTGGATTTAGCCCTTTCTCTAAGGGACTGGGCTATATTTCAAATGGGAACAACCTTTTCTGTTCCTTCTCTTATTACGATTCTGAATACAGTTGTTAGGGCAACAGATGGTTTGGTACAATTTATATCTTGTCTTGTTGTTTCGAGCTCGTTCTAAGTCAGTCATGACTTATGTAGTGACTGTTAAGATGATGCTAGATTGTGCCTGATGTCTCTTGAAATTATATTTCATGAATTGTAAAGATGTAGTAGATCCTGGCTTGAGTATCTACACTTTGAACCAGCCAATCTAACTAGTCTTTGCTTTGGCCTTGTGATGGACGCAGTCGATGCTCATACTCAGTCCTTGCGTGATAAGTTCATGGATCAGATGTCTTTCCTCGATATCAACTCTCAAATAGGAAGCTGCATGCCAATTGCCATGATGCGCATAGGAACCATCATCCACAACATTGAGATGAGACCGGGTCAGGGGGGGAAGTTGGTTCGAGCAGCGGGAACTAGTGCCAAGATCTTGAAAGATCCCACTGCGTCCCGGTTTGTCACGGTAAAGTTGCCTTCAGGAGTTGAAAAAGAGATCGATACTCGGTGCAAGGCGACAATTGGACAGGTGTCGAACCCCAGCCACGGGACCCGGAAGCTAAGGAAAGCCGGGCAGAGCCGTTGGCTAGGTCGAAGGCCGGTCGTGAGGGGAGTGGCCATGAACCCCGTGGACCACCCTCACGGAGGAGGCGAAGGACGCAGCAAGAGTAGCGGTAAATTCGGGCGGACCTCAGTGTCGCCATGGGGTAAGCCAACAAAATCTGGATACAAAACCGGACCTCTTAAGCGCAGGAAATAGACAAGTGACAAGTCTCAGGCTGCGGATGGCAGGCCCTCACGGTGTTCTAGAACCAGCTGTTTCTGTTCAGTTGCGCTGCCATATTTCCTCATATGCCTTTTGCGTCAGATTTGAAAACAAGGAACACATTTTGATATTGTGAATGAGCAGTCAGACGTATGCGGTTAAGATTGTTTTCATCAATGATGAGACTCGGACTGATAAAGCCGAAGCTGTCCCAGTTGCTTTGTTACTACTTGACATACTGAGCAAGAGACTGACTATCAGCAGTTGTTGGTTGGGTGAGAGGGTAAGTAAATGCTGCCTTGGGGAATTGAATTGTAGTATTTGCCTTGCCGACATCATGTGATTGTGTGTGGCCATGGAATGGCAGTTTCATCGTTTCCAACACGCCTTTATTTTTTGGATATTTTCCTCTCCTAATCACAAGAAGATAAAAATGTACTTACAAGTCAAGGCGTTGGGGGGGGGGGGGGGGGGGGTCAACTCGTTTGGGCTCGGGTGGCGTCGTGGGGGCCCCAACTGCTCAATCTGACCAAGTCCTTCTCTTTCAGTTTACTTCCGCTAAAATATCAAATCAATTTTTCTTACACGCCGGAAATGAAGTCTTCCGGGTTTTTTTCCTTACATTGGGATTAAAGTGGAGCGGGGGATGTCCTTTTTTTTTTCTTGTGGGGAGGTCGGCAAGAACTACAACAATTTGTTATTAAGATTTAGACAGCACCGTTGCCTATTTTTTTTTTTTTTTTATTGTTATTATCTGTAACAATCGGTGGTGCGAGTTGATGTAGAGTCACGATCAATGATGAATAGACCCCACCCCACCACCTCCTCCTCCTTCTTGCCGATTTTGCAGGCACGCCAAACCTTATGTCCATTTTTCAGTATTATTATTTTTAGGGGTTGCTTCTCTTTTTAATCCCGACAACCAACCTGTAGTCAATTCATGTCATTGTTCTCCTCTCCTCTCTATAAATGTGGATCGAAATTTATGGCCGAAAATAATAAAATGAGTAAAAAGGGTTGGAGGTATGTGAATCATGTGATTAGGTATTAATGGATCGGCTCCAATGTCCCCTTCTTTTGTATACATATGTGTTTGTGTGTGTGAGAGAAAGTATTCATCCGGATGATGTTGGCGTTGATATGATGGTTTTCGTTTCTCTTCTTGTTATTTGATTCGCTTCCGGTTTGATCGCGTTTGTGTGTGGTGGAGAACATCGTCATCAAATCCTCCCTCCCCCCCCCCCCCCTCTCGGATCTTCGTCTTCTCCGTCCATTGCCTCCCTTCCCCTTTGAGATTACACCCCGCCCGCCCGCCCGTCCTCCGCCGTATCATGTCGTGATCGTCCCAGTTTTACCGGTCCCTGTCTCGTTTCCGCGGTGAGAGGAAGGACTGCCTGCCGCCAGCAATGGACAGGGCTGCCCAGCTGAAGCGTGGGATATCGCGGCAGTTCTCGATGGGGTCCCTGAAACGTAGCATCAGCAGGCAGTTCACTCGCCAGGCCTCCCTGGATCCCCGACGTAACAACATGAGGTTCAGCTTTGGGAGGCAGTCCTCGCTCGATCCCATTCGACGCAGCGTTGAAGGCGACGAGGACGACGTCCTCGCCATCCCCGAGAACCTCGACTCCACGATGAAGCTCTTGTTCATGGCCTGTAGGGGTGACATACAGGGCGTGCAGGATTTGCTTGACGAGGGGATTGATGTCAATAGCATTGACCTGGACGGCAGGACCGCACTGCATATTGCCGCTTGCGAGGGTCACATTGGGGTAGTCCAGCTATTGCTCAGCCGTAAGGCTAACATGGACGCCCGCGACCGATGGGGGAGTACGGTCAGTATGTATAATCTCTTTGTATCTCAGATGCTTCCCTTGCCCGTTTGGGGGTGATTCGACGGGATAAACAACTGTTTGCTATCTCTGTTTCTTGTTCCATTACATACCGATTCGAGTGCTGAACAAAGCTTCTCCATTCTCTGAGTGACTAGTCCGAGATCTTGGCAGGCAGCTGCAGATGCAAAGTACTACGGAAATCTGGAAGTATACAACATGTTGAAGTCTCGCGGAGCCAAAGTCCCGGTATGACATAAAATCCTGTCGTTTCAACGGGATCGCTACACATAAGAAGCAAGGGATAACTAGGATGTCTGCTCGTCCTTTTTCTTTCCTTCCAGAAAACGAGAAAGACGCCTATGACTGTAGCAAATCCTCGAGAAGTTCCGGAGTATGAGCTCAATCCACTAGAGCTTCAAGTCCGGAAGAGAGATGCTGAGCTAAAGGCATGAATATAACAGACGGCTTTGATTATCTGAAACAACTCCACCGATTCTCGTCATGCCCTTTTTCCCTGTGGTGTGATTGAGAGTCATTCGATAATCGCAGGGAGCATACCAAGTCGCCAAATGGAATGGTACAAAAGTCTCCGTAAAGATCCTCGATAGGGGAAGTTACACGGATCCTGAAAGCATGTGAGTTCCAAATTCCTGTGGTTTCACTCGTTTTCTGACCTTCAAGCATTATGTCGTAATTATTTTGCTTTATCCGTCGTCGCTGCGATAGAAACGCTTTCAAGAACGAGCTTGAGTTGCTGGAAAAGGTGAGACATCCGAACGTGGTTCAGTTCGTCGGTGCTGTTACTCAGAACATGCCGATGATGATTGTTTTGGAGCACCACCCAAAGGTAAAAAACACATGTTCTGAAAAGTACGGTCGAATGCGACGCTGAGGAAGTAACTGCATGGCGTTGTAGTTCATCGTCATGTGGAAGCTCTTACTGTGAAACGGATAGCTAGCATATGCTGAGAATGTTAGGGAAGCCTCTCGGTTATGTCACCTGTTGAACGATCTGGATCTCCGTAGCTTTTGGACAAGGAATGCTCCCTGTCTATGCGAATTCGTAGCCACTGCACAACCGCTAACAGTCCGGCTGCCGTTTCAGGGTGATCTCGGAAGTTACATTCAAAAGAAAGGACGTCTGTCTCCATCCAAGGTCCTCAGATTCGCTCTCGATATCGCTCGGTATGGGGATTTCTCGATTTATTCCATTACCAAGTTGGGAACTGCTGGCTTATACGGATTTGCGGTTCTTAATGTTTTATCTTTTCAGGGGAATGAATTATCTCCACGAGTGCAAACCAGAACCGATCATCCATTGCGACTTGAAGCCAAAGTAAGAGAACTAAATGCCGCAATCGGTTCGTATTACGTGATTCTCGTTCTGCTTCTCTTTAATATCTGAAATGTTGATAAGGTGCCAGAAATGTTTTGCTGGATCATGGAGGCCATTTGAAGGTAGCAGGATTCGGGTTGGTAAGACTGTACAAAGTGTCGCCAGATAAAGCGAAACTGGCCCACCCAGAAGCTCAGTCCGATCTCTTGCGTAAGTGCCCAACGAGTAACCTCCTCGATCCTTCTTGCGTTAACCTCGTGCTTCCGTGGCCATGTAAACATCTCGGAATGGCAGTCCAAGAGATGACAGAGTCCTTATCTTTTGTAGGCCTGTATGTGGCCCCAGAGATCTACAAGGACGAAACTTTCGACAGGAGTGTCGATGCATTCTCATTTGGTCTCATTCTTTATGAGGTAAATTGATCCACTGAACTCAGTAGGAGGTCTTCAACACAAGCTGACACTTAATTTGGGGCAGATGATAGAAGGAGTTCAGCCTTTTCATCCAGCTTCGCCTGAGGAAGCTGCGAGGATGATCTGTTTGGAAGGGCAGCGTCCGAGTTTCAGGATCAAACTGAAAACTTACTCTCCTGACTTGAAAGAGTAAGGAATCGACAGCAGCCTTTGCAATTACTATTTCTTGTAATATTCCACCAAAAATTCGAAAGAGCGTTGATGAGGAAAGAACTTCGAAGCAAAACTCATACCACGATGGTTTATCGTGCCATTCTGCAAATTAAGATAGACATATGCTCTGCCGTGTGACTGATGTGCTCGAGCGCATGCACAGATTGATTGAAGAGTGCTGGGATCCGGAACCCCTGGTGAGGCCAACCTTCTCGGAGATCATCGTACGGTTGGACAAGATAGCCATGAATTGCTCGAGGCAGGGGTGGTGGAAGGATACTTTTAAGCTTCCCTGGTAAGCCGTTTCTTCCCTTTTCGTTTCCAGGCATCCGGGGGGCCAATTGCCCATGTCCCAAATCCGGATGCCTCTCTGTCGATCTCAAGCTCAATTCCCAACATTTTGTACTTGCCCGAGTTAAATAAGCTATGCGAACTCAGATTTGAGCCAGGCTCACAGAGAATCCAGTGCGTTAAACATGGCTGGAACCCCAACTGCAAGCTCAGCCTGTCCTCGCACATGCTCAGAGGGTTCATCGCCCGTTCCATTTCTCTTGTCTGCAGGAAATGACCGGAGACCCCACCTTACAAAGGGGATACAATCTGAAGAGGAGACAGAGATGCCTGCTGCAATGGCATGTCTTACATTTCCTGGCTGGGGACCGAGTTGAACAAGAAGAGCATATCCTCATCATCATCATCATCATCATCATCATGGTTGCTATTATAAATGTACAGCACAACTCCTAATAACATCAAGCCCAGTGTATAATCTGTGTAGAGCAGCGGGAAATTACCCAAAGGAAAAGAGATGTGTCCAGTTTCTTGGATATGTTGCTGGGAAAGAAAAAAAAAAGAGAAACTGTAGCACCAAACAAAATCTGTCCAAGTCATGCAATCGTTCTGTCTGTCTGATCCCGGTCAGAATTTTCACTTGTTTTCTTTGCACTCAAATCCTCCGCCTTTGGGAAATCATGAATATATATTAAGTTTGTGGCGACAAAGGGGAATTAGGTAGGTCAGTAGGGGTGTGAAAATCCATGAACTTCCTTACAGTGGTTCGCCCTCATGGGATCGATCACTACTTAGTAAGCCTTTCCTTAAACCTCGGACTTCCCTTCCCGGTGCATCCTCGTCAGAACTCGACTCAATCCCCCAGTCTAATTCACACAATCCCCCCATCTCGACCAACTGGATCACATGTCTAAATTTTATCTCGACTCGAACTGGGAGCTGAAGAGAGGGCCGAATCAGAAACACCCAATTGGGCCGGTTCTCCAAAGACCCAAACATCCCCCCACCCACAAAATGAATTCTTGAAAAAGTTTTATTACAGCAGCCCGGGGGGCCAAGGGAAAAGCGAGGAATTGATGCTCACTACTCAGAAAGTGAAAGAAGCAGTTGGCCAATCTCTTCGCCCTTTTTCGATGGTGGGTTTTCCAAAAAGAAAGGATTCTTCTCGTTCCTGGTCCGGATGTTATTTCACTGTTGCCGCCCTCTTCGTCTTCAATGTGAATGAGTAGCTCTCGGCTCTTCCCTTCGGTCCGTGAAGCTGTCTGTTCACTTGTTGCCTATAGTTGGCTTCTTCACTCATCATCTGAGCTGTTCCCTTGGGGTTTTAGCTGTTGAGGTTTTTCAACGGGCATGAATAGAACTTGGGTTTTTAGTCTCGATGTCTCCAGAGTCCTGGGTTTGCGTTTTTTGCTGGGATTGTTGCTTGTTCTGCTGTGCTTGGACCCTTCTCTGTCATTTGATCTCGACCCGGCAGATAAGGCTTCGCTTCTGCTCTGTAGGAGCTCGATTCAGAACCCTGACAGGAGGTTACCCGCTTGGTCTGGGTCAGACTGTGCTTACTGGACCGGAGTTTCTTGCTCTGTGGTCGGCGGTCGCGTGGTAATTGGTATCGCTGAACCTGACCGACATGAACCGGTCTGGGGACATGGGCCGTGGCCTTTGCGGTCTCTCCTCGCTGGAATCCCTGGAGTTGTCATGGAACAGGTTTTCCGGGTAGTTCCCGCCTTGTTTCGGCTCGTTGTATAATCTTACGATTCTTAATCTCGGATACAATCAGTTTGGTAGGTATCTTCCCGATTCTTGGAGTAGGCTTGATAATTTGAGAGAGCTCATTCTGACTTCAAATCGAGAACTGGGAGGCATGTTGCCTTCTTGGATCGGTAATTTCTCGGATAGATTGGAGAAGCTTGACTTAAGTCTCAATTCATTTGAAGGGGCAGTTCCTGCGAGTCTGTTGCAGCCGAACTCTCTGAAGCATTTGGACTGCAGTAGCAACACTGAGTGGTGATCGTCCTGATTTTAAGCAGTCGCTGGAGTTTCTCCATCTTGGGTCTAATTTGTTCACGGGCACCCTGCCATGTTTCTGGGAATCCTTTAGACAGCTCGGTTTTCTTAATTTGGCTGACAATGCCATCACGGGTGGAATCCCTTCTTGCATTGCATCACTGGAGTCGTTGACACACCTGAATTTATCCCACAACCTGCTAAGATACGAGGTTTCTCCAGGGCTCGTGATTTCTGAGAAGCTTTTTGTGTTGGACCTGAGTTTCAATGAGTTGGATGGTCCCCTTCCTAGCAGAATTGCAAAGGGGGCAGAGAAGGGCCTCTTACTTCTCGATCTTTCTCATAACCAGTTCTCAGTTGAAATTCCACCCCAGATTACTGAACTGAAGAGTCTGCAGGTGCTTTTTCTTTCGCACAATCTCCTGTCTGGGAAGATCCCTGCAAGGATTGGGAACTTGACCTATCTCCAAGTCATAGATCTCTCGCACAATGCACTTTCTGGACCAATCCCATTAAACATTGTTGGCTGTTTCCAGCTACTTTTCCTGATATTGAACAATAACAATCTCTCGGGGGAAATACAGCCAGAGCTTGATGCATTGAATAGCTTAAAGGTTTTAGATATAAGCAGCAACTCACTGTCCAGTGAAATCCCACAAACTTTGGCTGGCTGGAAGTATCTGGAGGTAGTGGATTTGAGCTGGAACAACCTCTCTGGTTCCTTAAATGATGCAATAACCAAATGGTCCAACCTTAGGTACCTCTCCTTAGCTCGAAACAGGTTTGGGGGAAATGTTCCTTCTTGGATATTCTTCTTGGATATTCTCATTCGAATCTATTTGGAAGATTGATTTTTCAGGAAATAATTTCTCCAGCACCATACCAGATGGTAATTTTAACATGAGCTATTTCTTTAATGATAGTGACACAAGGAGACCACTCAGTGACAATCAGCTGTTGGTTGCGGACTCTGATAACACAATCAAAGTTATAGTAGCCGTTTGAAATGGGAACGAATTGAAGCTTGGTTACGAATTAAACACGTTTGTGGGAATTGATCTTTCTGGTAACGAGCTCCATGGGGTGATCCCTGTGGGAATTTTCAGCTTACATGGGGTTCAGTATCTGAATTTGTCATACAATTTTCTCTGTGGCCGGGTTCCTGCTTTAGAGGTTATGCATAGTTTGGTGGCTCTGGATTTATCCCATAATTCTTTTTCCCGTCAAGTGCCGGATAACGTATCAAGCCTTCACAATCTGACACTCTTGAACTTGTCATACAACTGTTTCTCTGGATTAATTTCCCAGCAACAGGGATACGGGAGGTTTCCTGGAGCATTTGCTGGGAATCCAAAGCTATGCGTGGACTCCACTTGTGGGGAATGTGGAAAGGATAGTGATCCCGCATATCCTGTCTAAGCATTTGAAAAAGAAATGATCGAAGGGCCGATTTCCCTATGGGTGTTTTGTCTAAGTGCTGTTATCACGTTTTATTTCAGTGTGCTTTCTCTCTTTTGCTCCTCTAGAGCTAGAAGATACATTCTAGACACTAAAATCTAGTTCAGCATGGACTCTTGGATTGTGCGTGCCGAATGGTAATCCTCCCTGTGAGTTTTCCGCTATTCTTCCTGATCTGGCATGGTTAGGATAGGAAGCAGATTCCTATGCCCAAAGCATACGTCGTTTCCTTGGTGACGACACGGTTGATAACTACTGGTTGTCGCTGCTTCTTTTTGGCAATTCACAGCTGGTCATGGATCTCGGCAGAGAAATTTACGATCATTTGAATAGTTAATTCTTATGGGGCAATCGCTGATAAACTTTATCGCGGGGATTTGTCTTTGAGCGATCATAGCCACAGAGAATCTTGGGATCTCACTTATAAAATTTATAAGTCCAAGACAGTGAACAAGATCTTGGACGTCATCGAATGGGTACCCCATGTTTAAGAGGTTAGCACTCCTAATCGTTCTTTTTGAGTCCTTGTTTGGAGGATGGATATGCTAGTACGAGTATGTGTTACAGGCAATTTTATGAAATTGAATGGCATTGCATTTCTGGATAAACTTCTGCTAATTCATCAGACGGCTCATGTAAGAAGATGTCTTATGCCTAATGTTCGGTTTTGTTTATTCATCTTATTTTTTTGTCGACTCGGCCTTCCATATCTAACTATTGGTTATATTGAGTGGAGCTGCGGAGATTTATACCCCAATTAGATAAACTAAGGATGCTTGTTTGGGAATAGAAAACCAAGAGTATGTCATTGGATGTGTCTATATTGACAGAACAAGTAGAACAAAGTTAACTCGGCCAAAAATAACCCTTGTGACATGCTTGATTCACGGAATAGAGTCGAATCAGGAATACCAATAGCATAACCCATTCTGAAAATCAAACATGGCTTTAACTGCATGGTTGAATGTGGACTGCCTTCCTTCTCAGGGCTTACCAGGAAACGCTGTCCTGATACAAGGCTTCAAATGACAATTCTGTCAGCCAGTTATCTACATCTTCTTTCTGCAAGAACACAGATTGGAAGAAGTAGAAAGGATAATCAGTTTCTATCCTACTAATCACCATTTCCCATACTGCAAACAGTAGGAAGTGACCCACCTCGAGCGTCGTTGCAGGCATGCTTTGATCCACGAACTCTCCTCCTTGTGGTAGCGGGAATACGTCACTTCTGCAAGACTCATTGCTGTTATAAACACCGCAAGGGGCACCAAGAGGTAGCTGCTGGCCATGCGACTCCATCCCTATGCTGTAAATATTTATGGGTGTTGCTTGGATGGTCGAGTTGATGCTGTCAACTCCTGAATACAACTGCTCACGAGTCATTGGCCTGGCACTGGGGTTCCATGGAATCTGATGCAACGACTGCTGTGATGATGGTGAGGCATGGTATCCTGCAGTTGCGGTTTGAGGAAATGGGTTCCCCAGAAACCTTTGGAGACAGTTTGTCTGTGGATCCATCTGATACATCCGCTGCGAATACGCCGGCACAGTCATTGCTTGAGGCCTAGACAACATCTCCCATGATGTAGAAGGAAGATTCTGAGACGTAGATGGAAATTCAGGAGGTGCTATAGCACAATATCCGGTCGCTTGACAGCTGATTCTAGGATCGCCTGGGATTCTATTGCCGAGCTTTTTCATGCTGTCTCGGTGTTTCTAAACATTGGAAGAGCACAAAACAGAGTCTGATTCAGAATCATTATTCCTTAAAAAGTTGAACTCTTTTGAATGGTTCTGGGATGGTTACCTGGAGGTGGCTGGCAATGATTTGTCGGGTCAGACCCGTAATGCCGTGCTTAGTTTCCATGTGTTCCTGTATCTTCTTTGGGAGAACCTCTGGCAAAGCAAATGTTACGAAAATAAGGATAGAGGAGTCTGTGAAAGGAATTTGTCGCATAGAAAGAAAGAGATAGGCATTACTTTCGGGTGGGAGACTACTGATGGCGTCGAGGAATGCATTATGAGCCTCTGTTGTCCATGACATGCATGGCTTCTTCATTGTGGTTGCTGCCTCGGTGAGGCTGGATTGACCTTGCTCGTTCTCTTTCAAGCTACTGGTGTCCAAGGAATTGCCGCTGTCTGTGGAATCACTGCCTCTTTTCCGCTTCATGGCATTATAGTCCGGCTACTCATTGCTTTGAGAATTGGAATGGAGAAACGGGGATGTGATGGGTGCATACGATGTCCCCTTCTCTTTTACAGTCTTGCGAAGTAGATGCTTCCATATCATCTTCAGGGTACTGGCGTATATCGGCTTTGCCAGAAAATCACAGGCTCCGTCTTCTATACCTTTCAAAACAGTATCGAAATCCGGCTCGTCCGAGAATACTGTCGAAAACATAATTCAAAAGAAAAAAAAATTATATTATGATCCGACAAGCGAGCATGCGGCAGGACTATAAAGTGAATCACCCTTCCTTCTCTTACATATGAGTGGCGAATCAATCTCCATTAAAGCAGTCTCCACAAGAAGTTGCAACCCCGTTATTCCAGGCAGCCAGACATTGCTCATTATAATACCGAATCCTTCCTTGTTGTTTCTTAGTTTCTCTATTGCCTCCTCTCCGCTCTGGCACGCAATTACTGTCGCAAGCAACAATCAACAAACACAATCAACAAGACAGGACAGTTTTAGACAACTTTGGACTAACGACCCAAGAAAATCCTAATATTCATCATTACATTAAAACAAGAAACTTCAAGAATTTGTCAATAAAATAAGAAAAAAATGCTCGAAGGGCAAGTCGCACTGCACACGTTCGAACTTGCCATACATGATAAAACTAGAAAACCACATCAATCGAGCGAGACTTTACCTTGGTAGCTGCAGTCCTCGAGCATCTTCTTCAAAATAACAAGGCAGGCGACATCAGCATCGACGAGGAGAACCCTCAGGTTTGAAGGGAAGTTTGCATGAAATAAAGCTTCGTGACCCGCCATAACTCCAGTTAGATGCTATTTTCAGTTCGTAGGTTTGTAATGTGATTGAATAGGAGGAGCTTTTATCAAATGGCAGGGAAGCAGAAGAGGGGTTTATGTCTGAAATCGGAAACTAAAATACAAGAAAGTGACTATTGTCGAGGGTTTATGTCTGAAATTGAAAACTGAAATACAAAAAAGTGAGTATATGTCCAGAGGAATATATTTTTGGAGTTATATAATTAGGGAAACTACCTTGAATTCGAACTCGAAACTAATCATTTTTTGTTTGGGACAAGATGGGAATGCAATAACAGAACTAGAAAATCTAATCATGATATTACTCACGAGTTTACACCATCATCGTTACCCAAGGAAAGGAAAGAGGAGAAAGCCGATCGTTATATTAAGAGTGGCGGGATACTACTATGACTAGTAAAATAATTAGGCAAAATATACATATATGTCCGTAACTATAGACGAACTTTCTTTTATGTCAACTTCTTTTTTTCATATACACAAATGTCATTACCTATGGTTTCTACCCTTTTTATGGCCAATTGTTGATGACGTGAGGCAAATCGCACACGTGGACATAACGGAGCTCCGGAGGTCCTATGTGGTGAAGTCAGAGAAAACTAACGTGGAAAAGACCTCGGTGTTCCAGACGTGGAATAGAGCAGATGTGGATCAGGAAGAAGGAAGAAGTCCCCCAAATCAAAAATTAGATTTGGAACCCTAATTGGGACCAGGAAGTGCGGCAGAAAGCAGAAGAAGGAAGTGCCGGCGACCGGGTGAAGGAAGTGTGGCGACCCAGAACCCTAACTTTTGGCGATGGCGAAGGACTGAGATGGCTTTGGCGCGAACCAGTTAGGAGGTCGCGTCTCTCAGTTCCTTTGTCGAAGAATGAGTGGTAAGGAAATGAGTAGTGGCTCTGTTGTATCGAGCTCAAGTGTGGGTGGACGAGTTTGCAACCATGGAGGGAGGGTCACCCTGTACACATCCTGGAGTAAGAGCAATCCAAGTCGGCGATTCTATAGGTGTTCGCGCTGGAAGGTCAGACTGTAAGCTTGTTATTCGTGTTTATTTTCCTTCATCTTCTTCTGGAATGAATCCAGTTGTGAGTGCTACCATATCCGCGATCATATCGATAGGACTTGCAGCAGGTGTATTTCTCATACTCTCTTTTCTGCCAACACTCTCTTGTTGATTTGTCTGATAATTGACAGGTAGATGATTGTGGGTTTTTCGAGTGGATGGACGAGGACTTCCCAAGTAGGCAGAAGGATATCATGAATCAACTTTTGGAGTTGAAGAAAGTACTGAAGAAGGATATCGAATTCCTGAAGGGGAAATGTCAAACGAGAGAAGATCATATAACAAAGTTGGAAGGGAAGGTTGTTACGTACAAAAAACTTAAAGAGAAAACTGAGAAAATGAAGACCCGAATCAATACTTTGCGACTGGTGATACTTTGGTTAGCAGTTTTTGTATTGTTTTTTGTTGTTTTCATTGTTTTCATTAGGTAGGGCGAGTAGGGTGCAACAAGATTGGTTGAAGTTGTAATGTGGCTGAATTTGGCAGTTAGATGGTACTTGGCTGTTGTAATGTGGCAGTTGTATTTGCGATTGAATATAGTTGGCTGTAGTTGGTTGTTGTATTTCCCAGCAAGATTTGGATGTAGTTGGCTGTTGTAATGTGGCTGAGCAATTAACATTTGACTAAGCAAATTTCATTTGGCTGTCAACATTTATACAACAGATTTGTACAATGGCACCAATTGCAGCTTACAGAAAGTTTACAGAAAGTACACCAATTGCACCAACAGAACACCAAATGCACCAATGTCCAATGGCACCAATTGCCAACAAATTAGCTTTGTGTTGACCAATTCCCAATTGCACCAACCAACCAACTAACCAACCAGCTTATAGTACCATATTGTGTTGTCCAATTCTCAATTCACAATTCCCAATGAATTGATTGGCCAATAGCCCTGCGAATAGTACCTTCCATGAATTGATTGGCCAACCATCTAGTTGTTGCTTGACGATTACTCATATTCCGACTACATTTATGCTCATTCAACACATACCTGAGAACAAATATGTTTTCCTTCTTCAGCCAAGACCCATAACATCTCCATGGACAACCTCTAATACAAATAGCTTCCCGTCTATTCTCATTACTTCGTTTCCAACGCAAATTATATCCATTTGCAATAGCATACCGCTGGACAGCTTCATGCATTTGCAGAGGATTTTCAAAACACAAACCAGCCTTCCATTCAATCAATTTGTGATAACAGTGAGGGTTATATTCAGTATATTCACACAACAGTTGCTTCCGTCTATCCCCTATGGGCACACAACAAGAATCATCACCTATTTCGTCATCTGATTTCTCGTACTCAGACTCCACCTCGAGAACAGGCATGTCACTATCAATAACAGCTGTGTTAGGCTGAGGAACATCCAACTCCTCCTCCTTATCATGCTCAACCTTGTCATCTCTAACCTCATCCTCATTATCCGCCTTCTCAATCTCCTCAATAGGATCATCTTCTAATTCTAATTCGTCAGTCTCCTCATTAGGATCTTCTTCTACTTTTAAGTCATCAGTCTCCTCATGAGGATCTTCTTCTACTTCTAAGTCATCAGCCACACTATCGCCCTCTTCATCACAGTATATATCCACGGTTCCACCTTCCTGACATTCTTCTATTATTTTCATAACCTCCTTGTCTCATATAATTTCCCTAACCAATGACAAACTATGACCGGGATGCTCGTACCACAATTTCAACTCCCTACTCATCCCAGAATCTTTGGCCAGAGCTACCAAAGTGAAATAACCTAAAAGGTCAGCATCCACCCCACCAAACTTAACTAGCGTACCTCCTGTAAATGAGCACAACCCAGATAAACACATCCTACCATCAATATACATATTTAGATTCAGCCGCTTCATTGTATCTGTTTGTTCAGCCAAACAACACCAAAATTACCTACTTAATAACTTACCTAATCACGAGAGCGAACAGTGGAGCCAAAAGGGTTTGCCAACATACCTGATCTTCTTCAGTCACACACAGGGTCGCCTTTTTCAGTCACACACATGGTCACCTTCTTTCAGTCACACACAGGATCGTCTTCGCCTTCGCCTTTCCCCTTCGTCTTCCGTCTTCGCCTTCGCGCCTTTCGTCTTCGCCTTCTCCGATTTCGTCAACGTTTGTGGAATAATTTGGGTTCCAGTCGAGTTTCTTTATTTCAATTTGGGGTCGGGCTACGAGGACCGAGGTCTTTTCCACATCTGAATTCTCTGGCTTCACCACGTAGGACCTCCGGAGCTCCGTTATGTACACGTGGGCAATTTGCCTCATGTCGTCAACGATTGGCCATAAAAAAGAGGTAGAAACCATAGGTAGTGATATTTGTGTATATAAAAAAAGAAGTTGACATAAAATGAAGTTCGTCTATAGTTACATACGTATACGTATATTTTGTCAAATAATTATAATGATTCTCGGATTAGCATGAATAAATGGGCCTGGCCGTCGGCCTATCATTTAACGGGCCGCGCCGACGGGTAATTCCCGCCCTCTCGATGTTGACGCCCCGGGATCGTATACGACCAAAAATGGCGCCTTCGATCCGAGACATCGTCATCCCCAATTACCGGCGCCTCCTCCTCCGCCGCCGCTGCCCTTCTCAGTCCGTCGCCTGCCGCCTACTCTCCTCCTCCACTTCCTATCCCTCTCCACCGCCTCCCTCTGCCCCCATCGATGCCGGATCTTCCATCCGCAAGCCCATCAGCCTGTGGCCCGGAATGTACCACTCCCCCGTCACCAACGCCCTCTGGGAAGCCCGCTCCCGTATGTTCGAGAGGGCCCTCGGAGAAGGGGAAAATACCGCCGCCTCCGACCTGTCCGCGCCGAAGAGGCCCTCCAGAAGCAGGACGAGTATCATGTATCGTTTCTCCGAGGATTACGTGCTCCGGGAGCAGTACCGTAACCCTTGGAATGAGATTAGGGCTGGAAAATTGCTCGAGGACCTCGATGCCCTCGCCGGAACCATTTGCTTCAAAGTATGTAGTATGTTTATTCGGACGGACCGAAATTCCGTCCTCGCTTTCCTTTCCGTTAATTTTTTGACGATTTCGATTTCAATCCCGTTGTTACGATATATTTAAATTGCTGGTGGTTCCATGTTCAAGAGATTGTTATCCAACTCTTGTGTTGATTAGTCGACGATATGTTGATGCTGAATCCTCATTTGTGGACCTCAGCATTGCACCAACGAGAATGGGGCGATGAGGCCCCTGATATTGGTAACTGCGTCCGTTGACAGGATCTTCGTGAAGAAACCGATCCATGTCGACACCGACCTGAAGATAGAGGGTGCCGTCACCTGGGTTGGGAGGTCCTCGATGGAGATTCAATTAGAAGTGAGTCAATCCACACCGGGTAAAGATCCATCTATCGACTGCTTTAGTAATTTGGCACGAAATAAAAGGTTGTAAATATAACCCGTCGGGTGATGTCTCCATCTGCAGAGAGTCAGGATCAGTTCGATTCTGTCATTCTTACTGCCAACTTCACATTCGTTGCCCGGGACTCTGAAACGGGTAAATCAGTGCCAGTTACGCCGATATTACCAGAGACGGAGAGGGAAAAAATACTCTGGGAGGAGGCAGAAGAGAGGAACAAGTTGAGGAAACGCATGAGAGAAGATCGCAGACAGTACATCGTGAGCGAGGAGATGACCCATAGGATCCAGGAGTTAATGGCTGAAGGTCGTGTGTTCAGCGAAATGCCGGCTTTGGCTGATAGGGACAGCATCTTGATAAAAGACACGCGCTTCCAAAATTCCCTGATATGCCAGCCGCAGCAGAGGAACATCCAAGGGAGGATATTCGGAGGATTCTTGATGCGGAGAGCTTTCGAGTTAGCCTATGCCACTTCTTATGCCTTTGCTGGCGCGGCCCCTCGATTCCTCGAAGTTGATCATGTCGATTTCCTGAAACCCGTGAGTATTGCCATCCTATTCCTATCATCTCATTACAGTCCTTCTGAGTTAGCGCATCTCGTTGAGGCGTGTCCTTTCCTGTTTCGTGGGAATCACGTGGTGAGGCCCATTAATTTGGTAATGCAGGTGGATGTCGGTAACTTCCTCCGCCTGCATTCCTGTGTGCTGTACACAGAACTCGATGATCCAGCCCAGCCACATATAAACATCGAAGTCGTCGCTTACGTCACGCGACCTGAAATCAGATCTAGCGAGGTGAACACGGGGGTCATCCCTTGAATATATGCATGAATTCATGGATGCAGCTTATCCTGGTTCGATCATCTGATTGCTTTCCCTCACTTTGGATTGAACTCACAACAGGTCTCCAACAGATTCTACTTCACCTTTACCATCCGGCCTGAAGCCTTGACCGACGGGCTACGTATCCGCAAGGTCGTTCCATCTACAGAAGAAGAAGCCAGGCGAGTCATCGAGCGTATGGACGCAGAAGTCCCTCGTTCCACAGATCAATAGCGAGTACATTCCCAGGACGTCCCATGGATTATTATTATTTTCTTCTAGGAAAATATGATTGTCCATTCTGTCTTTCTATTGTGACAAACGTTACAAAGACAAGGATATTATTGCCAATTATTTTTACAGTTAGCTTTGGGAATTGGGAAACTACCGAAGGGGCAAAAGAAAGACAACCGCCCATAGGCGAAGTCAATAAATGTCTGAAAATCGTCGGTCATTACAGACGGGGAAGGGAACGTTGCCCGTTTTGAGAAACGGGGAAGAATCAGGCTTACAAGGCGATGCAGAGGGCTGGACTGGGCTGCGCTGACTCCTCCTCCGCCGCCGTCCCCGACCAGATCGAAGACGGCATGGTCCGTTCCCCCTCCCATCCATAATTCATACTTCTCCTCTCCATTTGTTCCATTCATTCCGTCGGATTGCGAATTGGGTTTATGTGGTAATTTGCCCTAGAACTGAAAACCTTAGAGTCGGAATTAGATTTGGCTTGGAGGGGGGATAATGACGAGGGAGGGGAATGGCAGGTGGATGGTTCATTTTGTTAACCGGAGTGGCATGCAGCTAGCCTTGCCAGCCTGAGCACCTCCCTCCCACACCATCACCTGGGAAGAGTTCAAGCGCAAGCAGAAGGTTTTAAATCTCTTTCCTGCTCTTAGTACCAACCTGTGTCAATAGGATGGTATGAATCGTTTCACTTTTTGTGCGGCAATCTGAAGTGCCTTAAGCTAAGTTTGATTGATTTCACTAGGATGACGAAATTGAGGTAAGGGGGAACTGGAAGCGGAACACGGATAAAAATGATGAGAGAGCTCACAAACTTGCGCACGGGAGAAACCACTCCGGTAAAAGATCCAGGCCTGACCCTAGGCATAGTCCATCTGAATCTCGACAATGGAAGACCTTTTACGATTTGATGGATTCTATGTAGATCGAAAGGAGAAAGATTCGACGAGATGCAGCAGCGAAAGGAAGGTGCATTTCTACTCCCAATTAATGCTTCTCCAATTCACCTCTTCATCTCGAATTTTGGTGTTACTTTATCTCGTTTCATATCACTTTCTGATCAACTCCAGCTTTGGCCGGCATTTTGTTTGTTGCCAACTTTGGCGTAAAAGGAAGCACTAGATCCTGGGACTATCTGCCTATAGGAAAATATACTTTTGGAAAGCATGCTAATTCTAAATTTTGATGTTGGCTTTGTCTCTTTAACTCTTACGAACCAGAGATCGTGAAGAGCATTCGCGGTTTCTAGCTCCACCAGTCCGTCTTCCAATTCTTCCAGCAGCAAAGATGATGACAGGGAAACAAGAAGGTCCAGGTCCAAAAGGAGCAACAGGAAGAAGCACAGGCTGAAGCAGGCAACAAGAAAAGGACAGCAACGCTGGTCCCCTGCCTTTGTCCAGATTCTTTCTGAGTGTTAACATTTTTCTTCTTCTTTTATCCTCACAACTCTTATCCTTAACTTACTAATCATAGTCTGTGGCTTCTGACATCAAGATCTCATTATTGTAAGAGCAGCAAATGCTTCTAGTAAAATTCTCGTACCTGTGTTGTGAACCCCCCTCCTCTCGGACAACCACCATGAATGCACTCACAAAGGCTTAAGTGATATGAAAAAAATTTAAACGTTAATCCAAACATTAAGAGCTGCGCGGGAGCATTACAACAGGTGTGTGTAGGAAGGGGGAATCAAATCATCGATAACGTTAGGAAGCATAAACAACACACAAAGTGATGATGATGATCATACAAGAAGAGCGACCTACGTGAACGTGCAGGTTGCTACTGATACTCGGGGTTGAACGCGAGGGCCTCCTGATAGATCAGTTCCTTCATCTGTTCCTCCGACAACGCGTGCTGCTCAAAGTCGAAGCTGAATGGAGTCATGCAGGTCGGCTCATCGCTGATGTCGTGCAGCGAGTTCAAGTAGGGATGGGCCAGTGCATCCTCAACTGCAAAGACAAAAGGATGCACAAATCATCACATTGCAAAAACCTAAAGTAAATGAGCAGTATCCCATAACATGTTATGAATTAAAAAAAAAAGATGAAGAAACAGACCAGTGATTCTAAGACGGGGATCAAAGGTAAGCATCTTCTCGACAAGGTCCATAGCGGCAGGATGAACATGAGGGAACTTTTCAGTGAATGACTGTCGGCGATACAGAGGGAGCTGTCGGATGTATCTCTTGGCATTTTCATTAAGGAAACCCAACTCTGCCTCTGATGGAGTACCAATAAGCTGTGCAAGGTTTCAGGGACATAATAAATATCACCAACATCAACAAGAAATTCATCAAAGGTAAAAAGCTAGTCCATACAACAAACCACAACTCTCAAATCACATTTATAAGCTTGACGACAAGGGAAAGGAATGGTCTGTGGGACTGGGAAAACCATGAGACTAACCACAAGAAACTTCCCTGGATTGCATTAAACTTTCAAATGTCGCATTTTAGTTCTGAGTTATAATTATGGGTTTTCCGATGTTCATCCGATCTCCATAAAATATAATCAGTTCGATAGCAATAAAAAAAAATCAGAGGCTACCTCCATCAAAAGGCGTAATTGTTGAACGTGGTCCCTTCCAGGAAATAGGGGATGACGATTCAACAATTCCATGAAAACGCAGCCCACTGACCACACATCAATCGCTGCTGTGTAATCTGAAGAGTTCAGCAATAGCTCTGGTGCACGATACCATCTAGTGACCACATATTCTGTCATGAAATCAGTTTCAGAGGTAACACGAGCCAGGCCAAAGTCACAAATTTTAAGATCACAGTTTGCATTCAGAAGAAGATTGCTGGGCTTCAAGTCCCTATGAAGAACATTTGCAGAATGTATGTACTTCAAGCCTCGTAAAATTTGATACAGGAAATACTGCACAACAGTAGAAACAGTAGTTATTATCTAGGAGAATGTCAGTGCAATGAAGTTGAAGATACTAGCGAAGGCACTAAGGGAGCAACTTTTAAGCTACTAAGCATGAAAATTATTAATTTTAAAGAACTAAATAGCGATACAAGCATCCGATGATAGAATGAAACCTGGCAGTGTTCTCCTGATAGGCCCTGATTGGAACGGATAATTTGGTGCAGGTCTGTGTCCATTAATTCATATGCAATGTAGACATCATTAAATGTTTCTCTCTGAGGAGGGGGAACTATGTCCCTTATTGCCACAACCTGCATCGCCACATTGTTTCTACATGAAATTACCCCATTTGAACAACTTCACTCATCATGATTAACGGGCTTTGTTCCATTTTAAGGTTAGTCGGAAAAAAAATTCGTAAAACAGGGTAGAAAGTTTCAATATTCCTGAAATACAGTCCTGAGTCGAACTTTATAAGTTCGACTTTGCCCAAGAAGGAAGTCGAACTTATAGAGTTCGACCTCCAAAAAGGCTTCTTAAAGAAATCGAATTCTATGAGTTCGACTTTCAAAAATAAAAATAAAAATAAAAAGTGAAGTTGAACTCTATAAGGAGACTTTTTGGAAGTCGAACTTTACAAGTTCGACTTCCTTTTTCGGCAAAGTCGAACTTATAGAGTTCGACTTCAGAACTGTATTTCAAAAAATTTTAATCTTTCTACCTTATTTCTCGAATTTTTTTTCGATTAACCTTATTTGGGAACATTCCTCCATGATTAACAACATCAGAATATGTCCAACCAATCATCTGAGCCATTGAATATATTATTAAGAACAAATAAAAAAACTGTCATCCACAAGCTAACATAATCCCTTTTAAGGATGAAAAGGCAAATAAAAAAGTCCCCAAGGGGACTCCCCAGTGGTCGGGGTACTAGAATTCACTCGAGAGGTCTCGAGTTCGAAATCCAGCCGCC